>CACRXP010000086.1:1475746-1497145 GCA_902702965.1 Spirometra erinaceieuropaei | reverse complement strand
TCCTAGCGACAGCCTGCTATGGCACGCACGTCTGCCCGGCTTCGATATGTCTCGTTGCAATTCACTGTCTGCATCACGCATTCGGTCGATTCTCTGCCTGCACCACGCGAGGCTTGTCACTACCTTCGCGTGGGCTCGGAGCAAATCAACGCAACTCCTATCGCTGATTGGTAAGACAGGCGGGAACAGTCCAGAACAATAGAGTAAACAATCTGCCGCGACACTTTTTGCAGCGGCGACCTTCGGCGACACACGGCTCGTCGCTCTGGCGGACGCCGCCTCAGCGGCGCCGGACGCATCCTCGTCTGGTTGCCACCTTCCCTTCATGATTCTGTACAGAACAAATAAATCATTTTCCTCTTCAACTGGCGTCCCGCTTCTAACAACTTGGGATATGGCCTGAAGTTGTGGCGTACTGAGCGTACACCATCACCGCTTGGCCGCTACATACTCAAGTAGTCGTCTTTTTTACTGCGTGCGGTTTTTAAAGAAGACAAAAAAAAAGTGCAGTCAAAAACCAACGCCTTGGCGAGTCCGAAATATCATAGGATTACGCTGCATGATAATCAATATTACAACCCCACCTAAGTAATCCTCCCTAATCGAAAACGCACTTGAGAATTTCGGCTAACATTCCGTGCATGAAATAGGTCACTCACTGTATATCATTTATTGGTCCAGTTAGCTGGGAGATGGTCTCGAGAACATTTTAGGATGTACAACCCAAGTCCACATCCTAAAGGTACTCCAATACAATCGCAGAATGGACTCTGTTGCAATCCAGAAATCGAGTCAATAGCTGGAATAATGAGCATATTATGCGGTTTCTAGTTCGCGTTCGATCGAGAGACTTTCTGTGTGCCGCTGTAAAGCTGTCCGCAGTTTGGGCCGTTTGTAAGGCAATAGGAAGCCGAGTAACCTCGTTCGTTAAACAAACCCACTACTAATATTTGTTGGCTGTATCGAAACGGGAAAATTCAATCGTGTAGAGACATCCTGATCGAGCAAGAATAATTAGTGACTGAAGTAAGATTCTCTACCATAGGACCCAGGGTAATGGCCACAGAAGCAGATACAGACTAGATGCAATTAAAGGTTCAAATTCAGAAAATCCATGACTTGAAATAATGCCTTTTAGAGGGAAGATGTTCCACTAAAGTTCACAACTCGAATGACGCGTAAAGTTTGAGGTCAAGGTTAAGTCTCCTGAGGACCAGGCCTCCAGTTTGCACCTCCGTCACGTACCACTAAAGTCGATAGTTCCCTGTTTAGCTAGAAAAATCTGCCGGTGTCCGTCCTATCGTCCACAGTTACGGTGGCAACCACTGTCTTGGTGTGACTGAGCGAAAGCTGGTCGAAAGACGGCATGTGCACTAACCGGCGACATAACACGCAAAAGTCCCCAACCGTCATGCATACTCGGGAAAATGACTTCTAATGTGTACACTAGTGTGACTTGGTCGAGGCTCTATAGTCTGATCGGTGCGGCCCACCATTGACCCATGAAGTGGGTGTAACCACGACCTACACATGAGCACATTTATGCGGAAAAGTTCTTGTGCAGCATCATTCCCCTCCACACCCACCGCTTTACGATAGCAATGCATAGCCAAGACGCACAGAAGTGGACATGAGTTCAATGGCCGAAAAGGCTAGGTGGACAATCTACGCATGCTGCACACATTCCAGTCTCTAAAACCACATGTGCCGGGTTTCATTGATGTGGTGGTCGGATATCACTCAAACGAGAAGGCCATAGAGGACACATAAGGGAGTTATTGCGGTCCGGCCTCAGTCCTAAGAACGATCGAGCTATCCGGCCAGAAGGCAAACTCCCAAACCCCGGTTGTTAGCGTCTCGTGTTAGCTTCAAAGTTCATTTGCTTGTTTGTAGTGAGAAACCAGGCGACGAGTCTAGACTGGGCCAATCTTACCCGCACTTCTCCCTCTCACACAAACTGCTGGCCGACTAGAAATAAGATTGGACCCAGTGACTGGGGTGACATGAAGTCGTCGTTTAGTATGTCGTTCACAGGTTCGGATATCATAGAAATAAGACAGGTCGTAAGGCTGCATCGGACTCACTAGTGAGGGATGCGCCTCTGTCTCGAGCGGTATCTGGTACACCAAGGCTCCGCTCGTGTCAGCTGTTTCAACCAGAGGCTCCATCATGGTGGAGCGGCCCCCTCCCCCCCCCAGGTCTTAATCGGTCGCTAACCCAAAACTCGTCAGGTGGCAAAGGTGTTTTGAGACCAGCGAACATACTGTTGAACAGATTCTGATAGTCGCCGCTACGACACAGAACGAGTCAAGAGTGTGCGCTTTTAGGGCTGACGGGCATTTATTGTAGCACACTCTGTCGAGAGGATTGATTATAAAGCCCTAGTGAGATTGCCTACTGCCAACGGATAATCATTGACGTTCGATGAGGAGCCGGTGATTTCAGAAATGGAATAGAAGAAGTCCAGCGAACCACTTCGGAGAGAAGCATCCTGCGCAGAGAAGACGTTTCCGCTGGACTCATCGGGCTCTTCTTGGTTGTGTTCTCCAAAGGGCCAATTCGATATCTCACTAGCAGTTAATGCGCCAGAAAGATCAATCCGCAAACGGTAGTAGTAAGGCTTGATTTATAGGATTCTCGTTGGCCAAGGCTACATATCTACCCGATTGAAAAGATTGCGAGAAAGTGCCTTGCAGTCCACCCTACAGTAGACCGCTGGCGTTTGGGCAGATCGCTAGTTTCCGTAAACGGCAGATAATGCGACCGCTGAGAGTGATTCGAAAATGCTAAATAGGAGACACCACTCCAGTGCAGCCCTGTCGTTGGGGTTTTGACCAGAAAAATTACACGATAGATTACTTGAAGCAGGCCGGTCATAACTACAACAGTTATGAACGACCTACACCCCCACACCCACCGCATTACGATAGCAATGCATAGCCAAGACGCACAGAAGTGGACATGAGTTCAATGGCCGACAAGGTTAGGCGGTCAGTCTACGCATGCTGCAGACAGTCCAGTCTCTAAAACCACATGTGCCGGGTCTCATTGGTGTGGTGGTCGGATATCACTCAAACGAGAAGGCCATAGAGGACACATAAGGGAGTTAGTGCAGTCCGGCCTCAGTCCTAAGAACGACCGAGCTATCCGGTGTTTTGAGACCGGCGAACATACTGTTGAAGAAGCCATGATAGTCGTCGCTACGACACAAAACGAGTCAAGAGTGTGCGCTTTTAGGGCTGACGTGCACTTAATGCAGCACACTGCCGAGATGATTGAGTATAAAGCCCTAGTGAGACTGCCTACTGCCAACGGATAATCATTGGCGTTCGATGTGGAGCCGGCGATTTCCGAAATGGAATAGAGAAAGTCCAGCGAACCACTTCGGCAGATCGCTAGTTTCCGTAAACAGCGGATAATGCGACCGTTGAGAGTAATTCGAAAATGCTCATAGGAGACACCACTCCAGCGCAGCCCTGTCGTTGGAGTTATGACTGGAAAAATTACACGATAGATGACTTGATGCAGGCCGGTCATAACTACAACAGTTATGAGCGACCTACGCTGGCTGAGTATCAAAATGCGCCACAAGCATGCGCTCATTTGTCGTGCCCATACTTACGGATCGTCAGACCCTAAATAGCCGTAGTAAAGCCTTTTTACAGCACTTGAAATATCCACATCACTCAGGAGCCCAACCTCGACATTAGTACAGCGTGCAACTTTTCAGAACCACCTTTCCTCGCCAAAGGTGCAAGGTCTTCATGAATAGCATATTATCGTTGTAGAAGGCCAGGCTTTGTAGACGGTAAAATGCAACCCAAATTTCGGCTGGCGTTGTGCAAACGCTGTCTATGTCCAAATACACACGTGTTAGTGCCATAAATAAGCTGTGGCTTGCTGTAGAATAGGGATTCCGAGGACAAAGACAAGCGTTAAAGCTCACGGAGAGGCTGTTGATATCCAAAGTTACTTACAATTTCTAAGCAGTATCTTGCATGTAGTGGCACTTATATACGGTCAGTAAGGCAGCATACTTGCTAAAACTCCCAGCTAGACCTGATTTTTTTGATTACTTATCAACAATATCTTCGCAAAAGTCGACTTGAAATGTTCTCGGTGTCGGTTAAAAAGTCATTTTCATGCACCAAGATGTACAGCACTGGGCAAAAAAGAAGTCTGTCAAAAATTGCAAATTAGGCAGTGTCCAGGTGCCGATGTGCGAGTATGTCACTATTTCTCAACACCGTTTCGCCAGAAACGCAGACTTCGTCCAGGTTCGGTTTCGCACTACAAAAATGAAAATAAACAAAGCCAAGGTTAAGCAATTCAGAAGGCACTGTTTAATAAGTGCTAAATAGTGAGATATAAGTAAACTGTTCCGATGCGATCCTGTGGAGGAAAGAGTGCCTGCAGTCCTGTTTACCACCAAATCCGCATGATAGCTCAGCATACTCCATAAAAAGTTGACCATTCAAGAAGGTGCCAACTGTCGAGCATGCTGACCAGTATGCTAAGAAAGCCGCAAGAAAGTACGCAACGGAGCTCTTAAGGGGATTTGCTACCACCGATTTAAGCGGCCCCATGCTGTCGGTCTGTTACCTTTTCTTGAAGCCAGTTGGCTGCAGTCTCTCGACGAAACTAAGCCAGCAAATCAAATAGAGCTCAGAGTCAGCTCCCACCACGACAACTCACATCTTTAAGCAACAACCTCGACACTGTCGTTAGGTAGAACTTGCTTACTTGTACTTGATACGGCTGCGATCATGCCTGATCTAGCCGGCCTTGACAATTTCACGAACTGTACCTCTCCATGCGTGACGATCCGCGGCAGCAGATCTGGACAGCTAAACCCATTCCCTTCGCCAAAGACGGAGACCGAATACCGAAGGTCCAAGAACCACCTCCAAGTCTTTACGAACTGTGTCGAGTCAGGTTTTGAACTGACTCCCTCTTCGACGCCTCCAAAGGGGCAACAGTGTCGGATCGCGGGCAGTAACACTGAGCTCCTGAGGTGGACGACGAAGAACATGCCCGAACTACCTCAGTCGTCTTTCTTGGATGGCCTGAGTTATCCTTGAGATGTTGTCGCAGCGAGCGCGGACTGTTCCATTTGAGACGAAGTCGGTGAACTTCACTCGAAGGATGGTCTTCAAGCAGTGGTGGTCAAATACCTCCAGTTTTCGCTCGTCCTCCAAGCGCAAAGCCCAGCATTCACAACCGTAGAGAAGGACAGACCGGACATCAAATCAGATAGAGCTTAGGGTGAGCTGCCACCACGACAACGCACGTCTTTAAACAACAAGCTCGACACTGTAGTTAGGCAGAAGCGTGTAAGACAACGCGGCGGATTTCGCCTTTAGGTTAAAGCGGCTAGTGACTGTGCCATCCCAGCCAGTTAAAAATAAGGACGAGGTTGACTGGTTGTTTTTCCGACCGACGGTAAAATCATCAGTCGGAAACACGGTCGGATGGGCTAATCTAAGGAGCAGTTTGAAATCACCATCAACAGAATAGCCATACTCGACCGATTTCCTCGGACAGATATACTTTTTTCTGACAGGCGTCCGTGTACTCGTGATCTAGTTTTGTTTTATCTCACTTCAGCTCAAGAGATTTCAACAGAATCGAATGGAGGCAGCGTCCACCTAGTTGGTGCGATAGTCGATCTCGTCCTCAGCTTACCTACTTGGCAGAGGTTGTCTAGTAATTCGGAAGGCTCACTAATTACGGTAAACTGAAAGATATCTCCGACAGCGAAACTTGAGGCGATTATATTCATTTCGGAGAGTTTACTTTCAAGTCCACTTAGGCTGCCTTCACACTTGTCTAGGAAACAATACTACCTCTCTGAAGAAGTTTTTTGTGGTGGCGCAACATTTAAGATACGTAGTACACGGATCGCAGCCTGCAGGGACATCGGAACACATACCAACGTATGCTATATAACCCAGTGTATCAAGTAAATCGAAAAAGTTGAAAGAGAGGACGCAAATATCACGGACGCCTGAAGTGACAACAAAGGAGTCATCTCTGTCACTCGCGCGCACGTTCATTAACACTTCGTAACGGTAGACCCAAAGCAATAGTGTCGGCTGCGATGGACTTCCACGATGCAGCATCACCGACCACAGCGAATGACTATGAACATGACCAAATACGTGCATAGAGTACAAAACAATGGAGGGTGAGAGTACTTAAAAACACTGACGAGATTCGATGGTCCGGAGGAGCGAATAGCGTTAACCAATAAGTTGATGTCCCGGTCAAAAGTCGCATGAACTTTGTCCACGCTTGTGACACACATGGCCGGGTAAAAAGGTTAGCAAAAGTATTTCTTCTGTCGGATTCCCGAGTTCTATAATGATACCCTTGTCGCACCTTGATTGATCCTGAAGCGTGACTATTCTGTCCTACTCTTCCGGAGATATGAGTGAAGCAGCTGGTCCCAGTCTACAGAAAACTTTATTCTAAAACTATTATAAAGTAAGGGAAGTCCATTTGTGGTATTCTAATTTGACTTTTTGTCCCCAAAAGGATCAATAGCCAACATAAGAAACTACTGAAAGAATTCCAACCAGACTACTGCCGACTTTCTTCCCCACTCCTCACTACAGAAAAAGGTTATCAAATTTGCATATAAGGGGAGTTCTGATCAAACTGGTTTTGGTACGCACCCTGATACTAGACGCCAGCTGTTCAAATGCGCGTCTGGGTACTTTGACGGCAATGTTCTCAGTCAAAGAAAACCAGTGCATAATGTAGAAGTTGTGCTTAAAACCTCCGACAAATCCGGCGAGACTCCTATGTGGACGACGCTGACGGGTCCAGTGGAATAATTCATAAGTCAGACTTTAGCTAGCATAGTTACCTCTGTTTGCTCACTTTTCTTGGGCTATCTTTCCCGATCTTTTGGAAAGCGCTACATTTTCCCCCACATATATTCTCATTCATTCCCTAGTAGGGCGCAATTCGGCTCTAATTAGTGCGTTTACTTTAGGTGGGTGGTTTACTTTTGTCGCAAGTGTTACACACTAAATAGGCCTATACATCTTGCCAGCCTCTGAAGGACCGTCATTTTCGAGAATTATGTTATAATTAAAAAAGTTGCGCGAAAGCTCTATTTACATACGTTCATTTTTGGCGCTGAAGTTTCATGTTTGGATGAGTCTACAAATACGACTCAAGCGGCCATCTGCATAAAAAAGAAATGTCGCCTAACAATTCATCGTTCTAGTAAATAATTCCACGAGATACCTTATTTGAGGGTTTTCGTAGACACAAACTACAAAATCTGTCTTTTCGGCCGCCTGATTGGGATCAATGAAAACCGCAAGGTAACCATCGAAATTTCAAGGACATTGTAATTCGGCGTAGTGGACCGTCGCCAAAATCCGCACAGTAATATTACTGAAAGACCTATTCATGCACGGAAAATAATATAATTATGATTAGAGCTGCCAACCTTATTCCAATTTCTCGGCGATTGACCGAGCTCTCAAGATGTCCCTTGATAGAAACTCTTATTCTTGCTGCGTCCGTATCAGCGAAATCAATCAAAAGCCCCTTTGCTTTAATCAACCGCATCAAGTGCGAAAATTTGGAAAAAATACATCGAATCTTCGTGGAACAGTTTCGGGACTTATAACCAAAAATTATACACTTAGCTAAGCGCCCTACCTCTCAACGCGAATTTTTGGATGATACTTAGAATTTACGTGGGCAGGACTTTTTGATAGCTATTGTGTTTACGCTCTTGTACATACTTAGTTGTTTGAACGGACGGGATTTATGTACTTTAAAGATTTTTACTCATTCGACACGATTTTTGCCTTTTCGACATTCCTGTTTTTCTTCAGGAATCCGATATTTTACGAGCGGCGCAATATTACTTCCAATAGACATTTTGATTTTGGAGGAGTACTGACAAACGGGGTCTGGGACGGCCATTTTCGGCCTACCAGCCGTCGTCAGCCAGGCATACTCAACTCCAGATTACTCGCACGCCTAGAATTGGAACCAGGGAATTTTGCTGCTGAGTCAAGCGCTCTATCATTAAACCAAAGATTCGTTGCCCTGTCGGTTGCGATCGAAAATATTAACTGCGTTCTCAGGTATTTCCACTAAACTGGAGGTCTTTCATCATTAGTTTGATGTTTCGGTCGACACATCTACCGTTTTCCGGTTGATCAGAAATATTTCGTTTATTTAGAAATTTCCTAATCTATGTCTCCTATGTACCTAATGTGACGTTTGACAAGGTTTGGTTGGCGAAGTTAGTATGTCTTTGTTCTAACAATATCTTGATCTCAACTGCTCCACGGAGCATGTAAAAGTTCCGAGAAAGTGGTATAGTCAATCTCACGTGAAAGCACAAATACATACCGCAATTACATGCTAAACACATGTTGTATTTGTGACCCACTAAAAGTAAAAGAGTTCGTGCGCGCAAAACGTCCAGAAGTGCAGATGCGGTTATATTTCTCTTGTTCAATGAGGCATGGTGCGTTATTCGCATGAAGAATAAAACAAAAACAGAAAGGACCCTGAATTTTATCTTTCATAATGCTGCGTGGTACGGTACACGGACAAGTAACAACGAGGTACGAGATCGGACGGACAGACAGGAACGGCTCTGTAACGGCGAGCATGACGAGGGTATTAACGCGTTTGTGAAAGGATCAAATAAAAAAAACAGTCTCTGCTAGTGAAGGCCCGTAAAGTTCTACAGGCAAAATTGTGCAAGTAAAACATTAAAATGCAAACGCCCGTCCTCTTAGAACTTAACGATTCCAACTCGACAGCACAGTTTTGACGTCTGAAATGCGTATAAGTGAAAAATGTGGGTAGGATTGAGTAAGGCCAACATGAACACAAATCTGACTAACTCTTTCTGCAGCCAGGAAGGTAGAGGTCTTTTGCGAGGGACAACGCGTTTCCCTGATTTAGCAGTAGTAGATGCTGGCAGAAAAATTTGTATATCCGAGCCAAAAGCTACTTCCTCCATGAGACTGACATACGCAGCACCAAAAGCATTCAGACAAAACGATCCGCTAGGACTTTTTAACTTCCGGTAAAATGCCAGCCCAGTAAAATACCAACTACAAATTACCAAATTCGGTATTAAAATGAAGGCATTACCACGGAGCCCACAAAGAAAGACGAAGAACTACATGCTTAAATTATTTCGACCATCCTTCTTCGGTGTCCTGAAATCTCCCATCAATGTTTCACGGCAAATGCGTACTGTCGCGATTGAAACCGATCCGCTGTATTTCAGCGGATGGTTCACAGGCAGCAGTGGCCAAAAATCTCTCCATATAGCTCAAGATACACAAATTCAGAGGAGGATTGACCTGACGAATGTGCGATTAACGTGGATCTTTGTGACTTGTGAAAATTCGGTGAGCAACGTGAATTAAGGCAACAATGTCGTCCTCCCTGTCTTTTTAACAGCGACCTAGCCCCAAGCCACTTATTAAAATGATTTTGAAAGTATGTGGAAGGACACAAGTAATAACACTAAAATATTTCAGTCGGAGGAAATTGCTGCAGGCATTGCTGCCATATATGGTATTCGAATAGCAAAACCGCGGTCTGCGGACATTTACGAGTTTACGAATACGGTTTTTTTCCAACCTCGACCTGTCGACACACCGGTCGGGTTACCTACGTAGCTCACTTACGAGGTAGACTACTTTTCCGGAGTGTAATCATTAGATCTGTATTAATCTGGAATGCGTAGGTTCTTAAATTCAATATTACAGTATAATAAATCACAAGAAATATTTAATTTAACAATTTGTTGGCATTACTGACATATCCCCTCCCGCCCTCCACCTACATAATTTCACTAATAGCGGACGAATTTCGAGTCGATATACTGTAACGGCCCACGACTGGTGTAGAGTTGTTTGAAGGAAGAAATGCTTTTGGCGCGCGGACCTGAGATGGTGATGGCTTAACTGCGTGCTGGTGAAGATGGTCGGCGACCCTTCCCTTCACTACCGCCGACCCCTTTTCCGCAACTTACCGTTATGCCCGAATCGTTCCCTCTCTCTCTCTCTCTACGTCGGCAGCTACCTCGGCCCTTCCCTACAGTTTCCCACAGCACTGCACACTCCCCAACCCACCGACTAATTAACTGGCATGTCAGAGTCGCCTCTTCATTCAGACAGGTTACTCCGGAGCTGTACCTCACCTCGCTTGTACAATTAACCATTATTATATGTATTCCCAATTCCCATCGCTTTCCATTATACCTTGTCGCCTAGTTGACGTTCCTTCTTCCCGAACGTGCGGATGAGTATCTCAACATGCTAACAACTCTATTCAAATCGATCTTAGCCACGATCTCTTCCAAGTGCTTCACTATCCCTGACGTCCTAGGTCGCTACAATAGTTCAATAGCGTTTTTTTCAATATACCAATCTTATCTGTTACCCCGTCTGTATAACCTGCTCTGCCATTGGTTGGCGTGCGTTAAGCGCGTTCATTAGTTTTCCTACCTAGTTTGTCTAGGTGGATGTTCATTAGATGACTTTATCAAAAGGACCTTCTACGTCCTTATTGCGGATGTTATCCGTCTCCACATCAACTTCAAAAGGTGGAAGATAAAGGGAGGCCTTTCAAGATCTACAGGATACGAAGTCGTTACGGGTACGTTTCCATTGGGGTCATTACTATTCTATCTGTAGATGTCTTTGGCATGTGGAATGCTGGCTAAAAGGTTACCCTAGTCGACATAGAGTAGTTCTTTACAATGCGACTTAGACGGTCGCTGGACACTCCAACAAAAAAACGTAAAACCACAACAACACAACGTAAACGAACGCTAGATCTGTCGAAAGAAGAGTGGTCGACAGGACAAAGATTCCCAATGAAAAATCAGGGAAGACAGTTTAAGTTGGACAACCTTTACTGCCTGAGGAAGTGCGTACACAAGGGCTCTGTAGGCAGTTGGCGCGAACGCGCACTCTAGGCAATTTGTTGTCTGAGTCCGCCTTCGAGGTGCTGAGACCCAGCGCGTGTGTGCGCCTTTAGTTGTCTCCGCGTCCGCCGGCCAATCAGAGTGGGGGCAGCGTTGATTGGCTTCGAGCACTCGCGGGGCTAGTGACAAGCCTCGAACGTCTCAGCGGCGTATCGACAAGGAGTGTGAGGCGGACAGGCAGCGTGACAAAGGCGGATGGTCAGGAGACGCAAACTGCCACAGTACCTTTACGATGATTAATTACAGAATTATTTTCTGCGTAGACCCAGTCCTCGGATTTCGATAGAGTACGTGTCTGATTCGTCGATTAATTGCAATGACAGGGACTTAGGACATCTCGGAGAGCTAATGCATATGTCTGTTTTTGTTATTTCTCTAATAAACATCTTCTCCTTCACACGGTTACATAAGTGGTGTGTGTACATTGCGTTTTCATACGTTTGTCGTTCAAACGAAGGCGATGGTAGTGGGTCTGGAATGACCGGAATGGACGATGGAAACAATGTAGCTCGAAATAGTACTAAGCGCTAGTACTTCCGTGGGTGATGGGGTCATAGAGAGTGTTGTGTATCCTACTGCCGCTGCTTTTCGAGTATCTCGAAAATTTGATATTTGCTTGATATACGTTCGCCGGTCCACTCGACATACCTATATGAGAAATCCGCTATCTACTCGATATCCGCCACTCCATTATAAAAGTTAGTTCTCAGCCGTACGGCGTATCAGAGAAGGTGGACACATTCATGGTTTACCCATTTTCTATGATGTGATCTCCCATAAGTACAGCATTTCCTCGGTAACAACGACAGTGCAAAGGAATAATTTCATTGAACACTGAGACTTACGGCATACAATAAAAGACAAAAATAGCACATTTTGTTTTTTTTTTACTTTTTTATTTCCTGTGTGGACACTTGGTGCTGTATTTTCATGTATTTATGTTTTATTTATGTTTGTTTTTCTCTATCACTGTCGACCCATTTTTCTGTTTGCCTGGTTGCCGGAAAGGGGCGTTGGTCGCATGTATCATTCGCGACTATTGTAAATAACTAGTCAACGCTATTTATGGCCGGCGAAAGCGAGTTGATTGAACTGTTGCAAGGGGATTTCGACGAAAAAACAGTTGTATCAAAGGCCTTTGAGAAGGCGAACTCGTCGGATTTGCTGGCTGTGGTTTCAAATCGTTTATCTGAGTACGCATTGATACAATCCCATTTTCATTTTGTATAATATATCCCATATAAGCACTAAATAGGCTATATGAATCTGCTAATACCGAAGATCCATATTAGATCGCACCTAAGTTGATTTTAGGTTTTTGATCTGTTGTGTGCACGCCCTTGTAAGTGTGCTACAGCATCCCTGATAGCTTAAGCTATCACGTCCTCCGTCAGCAGGAGGAGGAATGACGCCATTGCTGTTTGTGGTGTCGGTTGCCGGGGCCTATGGCAAGCAGCTCGGATGGGTAGGCGAATGTCTGTGTGTGCTGATGACGTGCCCAAGGGCAATGTGCAGCGGGGGTCCGTACTGTCAGCCTCTGATTGCGGAAAGGGAATGGATGTAAGCTAAGTCGAAACCCTACTGAAGATGATGACAGGTCCGGAATTGTTGTCCATAGGCCTTTCTTCTCATACGGTTTCTTCGCCCATCGCTTCGGCTGTTTCCTACGCCTCTTTTCTTCGCGGTCAGACATAGCAATCTGCCACCAAACAGTACATTAGGGGGTTATGATAGTTAAAACTATGTAACAGTTCACTGTCCCCCCTCATTATCCACGAAACAATAACTAAGGAACTGTTAAGTTGCCGGTTTCGCGGATATTAACCGTTGAACTGTGAGAGGTATAGTGATACCACAATACGTTCGGGAGAATATGAGGAAAGTTTACCGTCCGACTGCGTCATCGAAACGCCGGTGAACTGCACTAACACTCAACGCTGCCAATAGTCCATGTCCCAACGTTCATTGATTTTCATTAGGAGGACGTGGTCATCGATAGCGAAGCAAACATATTTGCGAACGGCTGCTGGCAATGGGCAATTGTTGACAATTGTCCCATCCTGACCTTAAAAACTTTAGTATTCGACGAGTGCATAGAGTAATCAAAATGATCTTCAGCGTCCTCGTAGTCAACCTAAACTAGTCCTACGCCTCCACGTGGATATCGTATTATGCTCTTAATGCACACTAGTCGTCGACTGCTATTGACCCCTCTGGTTGAGTCTTACCAATGATGAGTTCTTCTTTCTGAATCAACCTAAATTGTGTAGACCTGCCGCCCGTTGGTGGTACTGGACCGTTGCAGTGCTCATAGTTAAAAGTCCACTCTACTGGATATGGTAATGCGCGCCGCCCAGCCTGCATTTCCCCTAACCTACGCACTACCTGCTGGAGCGGCTGCGACGGTTTTCTAAGCATACGCATCAGTTTCCCTAAACATGTCCCGGAGAGAAACTACGAGAGGCTATCAAGCGAATCATGTCGCACAACATCATCCGGTAGGTGTACAATACTGTGAACATTGTACACCATTTGTGATTTAACATATAATGCTGAAAATCTGTCAACGAACATCCTCATCAAGTTCCTACTTCACGGCATCCACTGTCTGCAAGACTGCGGGCGAACGAGACAACGTTTTGCTGCGAACAACAGCAGAAAATGTTTCCAGTACTTCCTAGGAAGCATACCTCTAAGGGCTACTACTCTTGTGTAAGGCAGGAACTTAGGAAACTCCGATCCCTTCCATGTGTCCAAATCACTAAGGTACCGGACGCGCTGCGGGAATTGCCACGTCAGGTGTGGATTCAGAGCTCGTAACTTATCATTTACTGTGGTACCTGCTGCACTTGACAATTTGAAGGTCGTTTCCCGCGGACTTTTCAGCCGCAAGTTAAGAAGCCTGCTCATAACACCTAGGTATCCTACATATAGGCCATCTAGAGGGAAGAAGCTAATAATTCCCACATTGTACGCAAGCAGTGGCGACACGCCAACGGGATGATGGTCATCGGCGATGGAAAAAAATCGTCATCCGCCCCTGCACGTTCAGATACGCTGTCATATACTCCATTGCCAACGTATTCGCCCCTTACACAACATCTCTCGCATTGACGTTTTTAGTTTGCTTGATGAAAGCCCTAGCCGGCGCATTACAATTTACAGCAGCCAACTTGAAGTGCAGTGTTCGGTCAATAACATCGACACGCAGACCCGACCTAGCCAGAGATAACAACTCTCCGGTCAGCGGTCCGCAAAACGGCCGCACATCCGACGGCCTATCGAAGTCGTAATAAATTCCTACAACAAATATTTCACTGACAAATGGCGCCATCATTCCACCCAAGATAGGTTAAAATTTACGTTTGATTTTCTTATTTATGGGTATCCCGTCAATTGCTATATATGCAACTACCTCATCGATTGATACATGCATGGAAGAGACACGTAACTGGCCAGTTAACTGCTTTAAAAGTCCTAAATGGACGTACTCACCACTTCCCATTGCCTGCCCCACCCAGCAACGTTCGCGCGTCCGAGGGCAGATATGGGGATAGTCTTCTCATAATCTTGAGACGACTAGTCAGGTGAACAAGGAGTATGTGAGGACGCGCTGCCCATGATTACAGCAAGTTTTCGTGTAGCTGGAAAAACTGGAGGATGAGATACCACCTCACGACGATGACGCTGAGTCAGACGAATATACTTCCCTCATATTCTCTGCAATTGCCCGAAAATGTTCATGAAGATCACGCTGGATAGTCTTTTCATAATCTTGAGAAGACTAATCAGATGAACAAGGAGTATGCGAGGACTCGCTGCCCATGATTACAGCTCCTCTGGTACGATGGGCTCCTCTAGAGGACCGTCAATTGACTGGGTCCTTGTCGATTCATTGCACCCTCCTACGTTCAATGCCGTTTCAAGCAGACTCTCCTCTTCGCCAGAAGAACAAGTTTTCGTGTTGCTGGAAGAACTGGAGGATGAGATACCACCTCACGACGATGACGCTGAGTCGGACGGATATACTTCCCTCATCTTCTCTGCAATTGCCCGAAAATGTTCATGAAGATCACGCTGGACACGTCTATTGACTGTTCTTTTCGATACTTTCTTCCTCATTCTAACAAAAAAGAACATACAAAAAGGGTTATAGAAAAGGTCAATCAGAGGATGACGTCAGAGCAGTGACCGTATGCACGAAGCAGCGTGTGCGAGCAGGAAGTGACATGACAGAGTGCTCGCGCGAAAGCAACGTCCGATCGATTTGCCAATAATTATGCGCGCATTTTGGAAGGCCAGAAACGAAAATCAGGGCACCTCTGCAGGGGGCTGTCCATGCGAATCGACTCCATGGGACGCCCGTAACCGATGCCTATCTGCGTGCGTGTATGAGTTTACGTTAAGATGCTTGCGAAGACCTTTAACACAAGTCAGCCAATCCCAAGACCAACCGCAGACTAACCCTTCGGGTTAGCCCTGAATGACTGTGATGCTATCAGGGATCACACTCACACAAGGCCATCTCATACGGTTAGTCTTCAACTAGTTTTGTGATTGACTGACCCTTATTAGCTGTCCCTGTAAACACAATCAGTCCAGCATTTACTCACACAGGCCGTGCCCAATCAGTCAATCGGACTACTAGTCTCACAAGCCCACAAATCAGAGCTGTTAGTGCAGTGTTATCGGGGCAGTCCTGTTTATGTTCATTTATTGTGTATTTTGTCAGATTCGGTTTTCATTATGTGCTTGAAACATTTTTATTGCTCGATGGATCGCTTTAGGTGTCTCCTTCTGACACTTGTATTCAGAGAGGGATGTTAAAGTGAACCTATTGTGTATGCACAATGGTTAAGTTCGTGGGAACGTGCAGCATACCTTGTTAATTTTGACTGGAATGGTAAACTGGGAAATATTCAAAGTAGGCCTTATTTTCCTTACATTGCGATGGAAAATTTGTCCTTTCAGCATCTTTTTTTACTTCATTAGGTCACATTGACACGAAATGTACGTTTTTAACTGCGGCCTAATTATTTTGTAATCAAGTGATGTTCGGTGAGCGCCCCTCTACCACAGTCCGGTTTGCAATTGGCAACGTCAGGGTGGGGGTCATTCCGACCCATTGTGGTTTGCAGACCAGACATAAGTACAGTAAGTGGGCCAACCCATGAAATGTCAACCAAAATTCCGAAATGAGTCTTCGTTTCGAAAAGATTAATTAAGTAGGGTTGTAAAACTAGTCATCCTGCATCATAATTCTATAATATTTCAGTTACCGCTGGATGAACGAACTTCCTTCCGACTGAATGCAAAAACTACACTCTGTAAAAAATGGCTACTTAAGTAGCATGAATTTTTCTCATGGATCTTCGATGCCTCTAAAAATCCAATTACATTTCATGGAAAACATGCATAAAAAATATTCATTCTTTTGCCCACTCGGCAGAAAATTACGTCTTCGTCAAGTTTTATACTCGAAGGAAGGGTATGATTCAGTTTTCAAAAGCTCTTCCAATTCCCGAATACTTTTAAACCCACTCTACCGTCACACTTGGATTCAGGGTTTCCAAACTGCAAGCCGTATATTTTCCGCGTACGGAAAACCACACCTTTCTCTACGGTGATAAAGCAGGACCACATAGGGTTCATAAAATTAAGCAGTGGATTTGATCCATATTGTTAACTTTACAAGCCACATTGGTAAATGCAGAGACATGACGATTTATGAACGGCCATTTCACGGCATTTAAAAGACCCACAATTAGAAACTTTTAAAACCGAATTATGTCCCTCCTTCAAGTATAAAACTAGAAGAAGACGTAATTTTCTACCGAAGGATCAAAAGAATGGATATTTTTATAAATAGTTTCCATGAAATATAACTGGACTTTTATGGGCACCGAAAATTAATCAGAAAAATTCATGCTACTTAAGTAGCCACTTTTGCAGAGTGCAGTTTTTGGATGGAGCCGGAAGGAAGTTCCTTCGAAAGCCGGTATCCTGAGGTAACTGAAATATTATAGAATTATGTTGCAGGCTGACTAGTTTTACAACCGTACTTAATTTATCTTTTCGAAACGAAAACGCATTTCGGAATTTTGGTTGACATTTCATGAATCAGCCCACCTACTGTAGATGAGCCAGGTTGGTGAACTGTGTCAGATTTATGACACCCTCCCTTCAATATTGGACTATCTTTTGGAAGACTACCGAGTTTCCCTTTGATACTAAAGCACCATCGAGTACTTCATTTTCCAGCCATTACCTTACAGTTGCTTTCCAATGGTATATACAGCACCGCGCGACAGCTAAAAACAGATTTGACTGCTGTTCTACACCCGTAGCGATGAACTCCATCTGAATATGAAATACTTTCTAAAATGATACTGTGATCCACGCCACGGCGTCTGTGGAGGCCGTGGAGATCCAAACTTCTCTTATAGTGATACTGGTAACTGCTTAGTGAGTAGATTTGCACATCCAGAAGCGGATTTCTTGTGTCGATTCCTCAATGTGTAAATGTTTATTAACATGTATTTCCAACCCCTAATCCTTATCAGCACGAATTAGACGGTGACTACTTTTCCGAAGTAGGGACTCCTGACCCCGTTGCCAGGGCAATCGGCATATTTGAATCAACTATTGCAATGTCGGAGAGGGCCATGATGCCATCCTTTCTGTCACTAACATATTGCATAATCTAAAACTAAAATTGAGGCTCAAAGTTTAATTAACCTTACGTACAAAAGCAATAGCAACATGTAGGAGCCAGGTGCAGACAGGACAAAATCCTAAACAATTTCACCGTTAGGTTGGCGCAGCACGTAACCAATGAGTCTGGAGGGTGCAGTTGACCATTTCTGTTCGCGATCTACTACAGTTGTGCCTTGGGACTCCATCAGGGAGATAAACTCGGAAAATGAAATGCAAGCACCATCAGTCAAATTCATCTAAGTGAGTGATACTTTCTCAGCTTACGGGCCCTTTTCACATCCATACAAACGGATCGTTCGTCAGGCTAATAAAGCTTTTGTCCCAGCGATCGTGTCTCCTTCTTCAAGACTGCTTCCTGGGACTCGTCTCTTCGCTTCTGAAGGCTCTGTATGCCAATTTACTTGATCTTCGGTCTGATTTTTTGCCGGTTTCAAAGGTTTTGATGAAGTCGGATGTGACTCACGAACCTGTTAGATCTGGCGGTTGGTTTTGCCTATTCCCTGCCCATTCGACAGAAAACTTTGTCGAAGGTAGCGGAGGCTGTTGACTAGTCTAAGACCTTCGCTGTTTACCTTGACTGGGCAGGTATCTCGACCATTTCACCGGATGCTACCGTCATTATCTTAGAATAGTTCTTTTGCAACCGCATCATCGTTGTCTGTGCACCCTTTTGGATGCAGCACTCTGCGTTTCTTCAAGTGAACTTGTCAACACCGCAACTTCATCGGCGTGGTCCCCATCCGTCATGACCGCACCATGCCCTACTGTGACACCTGAGGGCCCCAATCAAATGAAGTGATTTCGTTGGCACGTCATGAACTCAATGAACCGAGTTAAGCAGTCGAATTCTACGAGACAGACGATGGTGGCCTCTTGCTTGCCGTGTCTGTGTTCGAGCATTAGAGCGTAAGGAAAATGGCGAGACTTTGTGGCAACGTTGGGAAAAGTTATGCTCTAATTGCTCTAACATACTGGTCTGCTGCCTTCATTAAAGATCTTCGTCCAGTTAGCATCACTCTAGTCCGTAGGAACAATGACTACTTCTAGATTTTCTGTGAGAAAGCCTGCAACGGGGTGGCTAGTACTGGTCGCAGGCTTCAAATCGTCAAATTCAAATAGCTTGGGACGAAGTTGTTGTCAGATGGTCGGTGATGATGACGTTTTCGCCTGAATTGTTGTTGCTCTCAAGGTTTTTGCAAGCCACAATGATCCTCGTGTCCCGCACATCAGCCAGGTCAATTCCCCTCAGGATTCGTATAATCTGAGCTATTTGGCGGGAAGGCGGGTCAACGCGGAAGGTTTTTGACCACTGCTGCTCGTGAACCATCCGAATTCGTCACGAGCGAGACTGTACGCACCTGCTATGAAACGTTGACGGGATATCTTATAAAACCAAAGAAGGATGGTTGAGGTAATTCGAGCATGTGATTCTTCGTCTTCCCTTGTGGGCCCAGTAGTGCTGCCCTGATTCTGACACCTCTGTCCACCTTGAGGCACTAAGAAGGTAATGAGCTGAGAACGCCTCGACACAGTTCACCGAGACGTTAAGGAGGTTCCTGGATCTTAGGTATTTGGCTGTTATGCACAATCGAACTCTCGAGATTTGCTTCCCCATATCGTCTTGTGTATATCAATGCAATCCGCGACCCAATCACAGCCTTCTTAGTAAAAGTGATTTTCTGTCAACTCAGCTGGCTATACTTCGTAGTGCGCATGTCAAACCAAAGTTTTCATGTCTGACGGTTTCGCAAGCGACGATGTCCACCACAGGTCCCACGAAGTGGGCACAGCACCGGTGACTTGCGTGTGAATCCATTTATAACGAGGTAGACCGGCGCAGCATCTACTATACTTTCTCATCCCTGGCCAACCAGGCTCCAATGGGAGGAAAACCGGGTGTGGGCGCGGTCGCAGTGGCCGACAAGACTGAGTGGCTCACGAGCCGCACACGAACTGGACCCCACTTCACATAGCATGCGTCTGTGAAATCCGCTTGGATCCCACACGTGTGAAAATGCCATAAGGCTATGTTGAGAAGTAACAATTGTAGCCGGACACTTACTCTTGAGAAGGGCCGAGCTATCCTGTTAGTCAGCAGCCTTCCAGATCACCAACGCTCATTATTCTGACCAGAGAGAATTGAGCTGTATTGATTTAGTTTGCAGAAACCTAGTTTCTTACGTACGCGCTCAATTATTGTCATCACCCTGTTACTTTATTTCCTGTACGTGAGTTGTATGACAGTAACATTCACGTTAAAAATCAAAACTGGTTCATTCAGGTTAGAGAGTGCGTCTTTTTTGGAAAAAATAACCCTTCATTCTGCGCAGCACTTTGAAACGACAATTTTGCGATACTTTTATTAACCACATGCAGGTAACTAGAAGAAGCCTTGCTACGTGATAATCATCTTGTTGACCCATCCCACTGCATCGGTTGGGTAGCCTGGCAACGCTCCTAAACGCACCGCTGACATTCAATTGCGTGATCTATTGATTTTATTCCTCTACACTCCTCTAAGGGGTTGAGTATTTCTAGAAAGATCCATTTTGTTCTACTGGCAATTCAAATCTCTTTTGTGCTTATTCATATAAGACATAAAAACGTCTCTGTCTAATCATATTTCATCACTTAAGCCTAGATACCGCTATATACAAACACGTGTCAGAGCACGGAACCGAGCTTCTAAATCAAACCGTCGACCTTGAGAACTTTACAAACATCCTCGATGGCGTCGAGTCACGGATTCGCAGTGTCTACAATGATGTGGAGAGGATAAAGCAGCGTCTTACCAAACCCTATGAGTCCCTACGGTCTCACGTCACACGCATTCGCCGTCTTGGTTTGATATGTGACTCACTTCGTAAAATACAGCGTATATCTACTTATGTTCGACGTCTACAGCGTACGTTCCTGTTTTATTTGGATTTCTCACCCATATTCTAGAGGCACCGAACGACTTATCCAAGGCCTCAGAAGCCCTCAGCGAACTGGAATATGCTTTTACCTCCATGGACTGGCAGGGTATCGATGTGCTTGAAGATTACCACATTGTGATGATGAAGGAACGTAGCAGAGTTGAGACACACGCTTGGCAGTTGGTCCGTTCGTCTTCTGATATTGGCGATCAGGCCCGCCTAGGACTGGGTCTGCAGGTTCGTTTTTGTCTTCCATGTCCCACTTCCGCCGCAAGCTATCCAAATTCCACCTCCTTTCAACCCCATCCACATTCAGTTGAGGCCTATGGCAAGAACCTCTGCTGATTCCTTGAGTTGATTTCTGGACTCACCTGCTCAGTCGACCAACCGGGAGGTCCGTTATGTGGATGCATGGCCTGTTGATGTTTGGCTGGACTTGTATAAGTAAAGCAGACCACAGATCAACCGGTGACCTCAATCGAGAGACTGCGTACTTCGCTTCCATCGCAGTAGAAAAGGTTTGGGGAGAATTTCTGACCCCCAGAAGCCGCCACCCATAGCGATTAGGAGCACATATTGCGTTGGCAGGCTGCTCCTCAATAAGGATGAAACGTGCATTTGTTTTTTTGTGCGTTTTCTCATCGTAGAAATGTTTCAATTTCCAAGTAAAGCGCAACATTGACATTCTTGTTTTTTGCAGGTCTTTGACAGGTTGTCACTTCTACCTAAGGCGCTGGAGGTTCTTATTTCAGAACGACAGGCAGAGATCGAACG
>CACRXP010000086.1:1452412-1475528 GCA_902702965.1 Spirometra erinaceieuropaei | reverse complement strand
TTATAAAATTTCATGTGCCTACTGCCGCTGTCACTGTATAGACTGGACCGTACGAAGACCCAGTTCACGAACACGCGAACACAAACAGGCGGTTCGCATGAAGGGTCGCTGTCCACGCTGTAGAGGGCGATTGCAAGTCCGACTTCGTGGCTACACTGATAATACCTCAGCCTGTCAACAAGACAGGGCGGGGGGTGCTCGAGACAGGGAGATCTGGTAGTAAATTTTGCAAATTACCATCGACTTGCCCCTGGACTTCAGGCTTTACGCGCCTATTACCAGATATTGCGGTTGCGTTTGCAGCCAAGGACGCACACGGCGAAAAACCAAACCGGTCTGTGCACTCCTTAATGCAACTGCATTGTCTTCGAGGATGAGCTCCTGTGTAGGTTCGGAAGCTCAGAATAATACAAATGAACCTTTCGGCGATTGCATGCCTTTTTTAACCTCTTACCTTATCCTCCTCTTTCCCTCATGTGGGTTTTCTCCATAAGCCGGTTCTGTCATCCTGCTCCTCTGTTTTGTAGGGCGGGCCTCATATCCTGTCAGCAGCAATGCCCATAATGCCGCCTTTAGAAGCCTCTTCTGGACAGGTCTTGACCAGATGTTGGCTACACAGGAGCAGTGTGTGGGCGCTGTACGTCTCCTGGCAGTGACTCTGTGCATGAAACGTCTGTCTGGCAGCGCTAACCCAGGCGCACTTCTGGCTGGACTGGACAGCTTTGTGTACCAGGAGCCACCAAAACTGACCGATCTCCTTGCCGTCTACGCCATCCAGAATTGGATGAACCCTGAGACACAAGCCTGTTGTGCAGCCATTGTACTCACCCTCTCCTCCGCCAACCCATGGAGTGTGGAGGCAGGTTAGTTCATGCTGTATTCCGTCATCAGAACTTTTTCTGACAGCCCATCCATTGCCCTCTGACGCCTTTCAACCCCACCACACACACACACTTCTAGCTCTGGCACTTTTGGTCCCTTGAATTATCAAGGGTCGGCCTACTCACCACGGCAGAGTTAAAACAGGCATAGGCAGTTTTCCCTGTCGTTTTTTGGCAGGCCTGTTCTTATTTCTAAGACCCTTTAAATCATAAAGCCTGAAAGCATTTTAGGAGAAATACTGTCAATGCCAGCATTTTGTGTTCGCTTGAAAATTCACACGAAAGTGCGCTCAGGACGCCCATGTCTTAGGTCCGGGATTAAGAACCGAAGGTGTATAATGAGTCCTCAAGACTTATCCAATTAATGACCCAATTGTAATCATTTCATATTTTTCTGGCATGAAACGTCGCGTACCCCAGCCCGTTTTGCCGATATCGGTAGAACTTCAACGTCAACTTCTCTGTCAAACTCAACGGGGAGAAACCGCAATTTGCACTTGGAACAGGAGCGGCCCACGCAGCACCTTTTCATTTTTCTCCCGACACACAGCAAGAATAACCCAAGGCTGTAAACGGTCTTGAATGCAGTGGCGGACATGTCACAGTCACATGTGACGAGGTTCAGTCATTGTCGAGAGGACGCAGAGTAACTGGCACGTGAATTCTTTCGCAGTAAGAGAGTCTTCCGCTTTACCTCCTTCATTTTCCTGCTTGCTGTTAGTGATAACTGAAGATTATATGGGGCACAGTAGCCGAACAGGCAGGTATCCTGTCGCTCCTATGCAACCGACATGCTTTCCAGTAAACCGAAGTAAACCGGGCTTCACCCGAACACTTCGACGAATATTTATGCAACATCACCTGCGTATTCACAACGCTAAGCCGACAGGGCATTCACCGTTTATGCCGTAGGACATCGTCTACAGCCTACAGGCGGCACACAGCCCGAGTTATGGCTAGTAAAGCGGATGTTGTTCCTAATTGTACTGCATCACTACGGAAGGAGTCTTCTTTTTCTAGGGAATTTGCTTCTTCCTTGACACCTTTAGTGGTTCTAGACGCCATTCTATTGCATGCACATACTGGCGATGGTACCGGTCCCGAAGAGCTCTACTCCCTTCATTCGGTGGAGCTGACTTTCGCAGCGCTTGCTCCACTCCCTCACTTTCACCCACCGTAATCCGGTTACAAGATATGCTTAAGACAATTGGAGGTTCGTTCGGGGCAGTGGTTGGCCTGTCAGTAAGGCCCTCTACACTTTCCATGACACGGCTGGTTCCTCCCTCCTGGATAAATGGGACTGCGCAGACGGACACGTTCACTCCTCATTCCGGCTAGCCCTCATTTGATTTGACCTGCGATTCACAGGACCGTTGCTGGGCTATGCCAGCGACTTCCAGCACAAAATCGTTGAGCCACGGTTGACGGTCGGTCCCAACTTTGATCAGAGTAGAATGATCACGTGGCTCGGTGATTGTCTCTTCCTATATTATACCCCATAACCTCCACGCTCCTCAAACCTTAATTGAATTCACTTCTTTGGCGGGCTAACTGCCCGGCTCAACTAAACAAAAATAAAAGCCCCGGAACAAATTTTCGGGAATTTGAATAGGTCTCCGATATAGATTGTCGCCTGACGTTTTAGGCAGTATGGTCCTGATAACAAAATGGTCTTCTGTACTCTTCGTTCTCCTAAATACACACTAAAATAATTGTCCAAAACTTTCGGAAAATAACAAAATTTGTTGCACGGCCTCTTCCTACTTCTCATAAATATACGGATTTGTTTCTACTCCAGAATTGGGAAATAAAATCCTCGTCTCGGTTTTGGAAGCATCAGAGGCGCATTAGTTTTCTTAGTAGACAATTGAATGGGAACAAACTAGGATGTAGCTCTGAAGACTAACTGTGCCTCGCATGTCTGCAGATAATTCCGTTGGAATCGTCCATCGGAAGACATTGCACTTTCATGGACGCCTTATTTTTTCTCACGGGCCATAGCCAATCATAGTTGCTACTTGAGTTATTTCTTAAAGACTTACTGATAGGTAAGTCACCAGTTCCCTCAGCAAGCCGCTTTTTTCACACGTTACACTTCAAATGTCCGTTTAACTGTTTCCTAGACCGCTTTCCCACATACCCTCGGTTGTTTGCCTATAAGGTGTGGAATTTCGTTTTTGGAGTTCCTGTGGGATACAAGTCTTTCTAGAGCCTACAGTGCTCGTAGGTAGGGTGTCCGGTAGAATTTCAAAATTGATGCCGCAAGCATCTCCTAGGAACGTCGACGGTTGATAGCGCAACCCAATAACTACCCGACTACTATTGAAAAATGAAGTTGAGAAGCCTGTTGATGGAAAACGCGAATGCGTACACAGCTCATTGCAGTCGCGCGGGACTTACTTTTCCCCTTCGGGCGGTTCCGTAATTGACTCTCCACGTGCTCATAAAACATTCTTAAAACACAGGAACTTGGCACTCTCGGTGATCCACTTCAAGCCTATATTTTTATAAAACCCTCCTCCACTTTTCTGTCCTAAAATGCCTTCCGCAGTCTTTTTCGCATAATGACTGTCTGTATTTGGACCGACACGGATCTTCTGTTGTCCTCCCGTAAAACCTCCTCGCACACCATCCCTATCTATCCCTTCGCATTCAGTTCCCGACATCGCCTCGGTTTGTGGACTAGAGGACACGGATCTGGTCAGCCATGCGCGCGCCTTTTGTGAGGCACTCAGCGCAAGCTCCGGTTTCCTTGGCTGGGCTTCCGCCTGCATGGAGACACACTTCCAGTCGGCAGTAAAACGCTCCTCCCATTTAAAAGAAGCCTTTGAGGGCGAGTATCCACGCCTGCTGAAACTCTTCCTCGACTTCTGGCGCAAAGTCGCTGCTGCTCCGCAGGGTGATAACGAGGTCAGCGAGCTGCCCAGCTACTTGCTGCGCCTTCTACAGCCCTACGAGACCGCCTATCTGACGCGCAGTTTGTCCCGCCTGTTTGAACGGGTGGGCACAGCAGTGGCGCCGGGCGCGACCGTCGTACCGGAGCCCGCCGCCGTGGACCACATAATTGAGGCGGCAGCAACAGAACTCTCGCGTGCCGCAGTGCAGACAGATCTCCTCTGCAAGGTTTGTGCTCCTACAGAGCCTTTTCTCCGGTTGGGGGGGGGGATGGAACTCCCTCAACCTTTTGATTTTCTTCACATTTTTTCTGTGCTCTTTCTTCCCTTGTCGTCATTTGAACCAGGGACAGTCACAGTGTTAGCGTTAGTTAAAGCTAGAGCAGTCAAACAGATCTTTTATGCCAGTTTTTGAGCTACTGTCAAAAAGAGGGGCTACTTCATATGTCCCCCACCGTTTTGCTACTTTAAGGGTATCCCCTGCAGACTAAAAGCACCAAGTGACAGATTTTCGGACAATTCTACCTCTACATTCTGTGAGATTACATTTTTTAACCAAAATCTGCTCGGAACCGCCAAGTAGTCCGTATGGGTGTGAGTTAGGTGGGCTTTCTTACATCGCGCCTGCACCCTCCAGCGGCAATTGTTGATTGTAATCAATTAGAAATCGATATTTTAAGATCGTTTAGTTGAGGCTCTTGATGAACCTAGCGTAAAGTAACTGTGCGCGAAACCGACGTCGGTACTTTAAACGATGACAAACTCCTGGTGAAAATGGCCTTCTGTGAGTTAGAGCAACAGGCGTTGGTTCTCCTTATCATTTAAAAACGATCGCTTACCGAAGGATACCTGAGTGTAACACTGAACGAATATTCCAAGTGGGGACAAGTTGATCGTCAGCAGTCACAAAAGACTCAGGTTCAGGTCAGACATCCGTCCTTTACCGTTCCCAGTCTAGAGGACCAAGTGTCGCAGCCATTCGTCGGATATCCACAGAGCGTGCCTAACTCATCGAGGCACACATTGACCAGCTACTTGTCTCCATGTAAGACATTCATTACTAACTTAGGTTATTTAATTCGTGCAATACCCCTTAAACGTTGACGCTGAAGGACTAACAAGGTCTCCGTTTTGTACAATAAAAATTTAATACCCATACAATGTATGATGAACAGCGCAACGTCTGCTCCAGAAATGTCAGATATTGGGGCAAACCGCGCATACCGGTGTCATGTGTTCCAGCATCCGTTTCGTTACTGACAACCAAACTAGGCGAAATGGGACTTCATCGTAATAAGAATTTTCCACTTTCCGGCAACTACCAAGTGTCATAAATTATTTAGTCAGATTTTGAGAAACATTTCTTACTTTGGTCGATCGGTGTGTAAGTCGTAGGCTTCTGAAAGGGTCTCCACTCTGCCCAGCATGACTTTTTAGCCCACAAATATTTTCAACCAGGTCTGATCAACTTGCCTTGTCATGTATCAACTTTCTGCTGAAACATTTGTCTCCCACAACTGTCTCCGTTTTGCGCACGCATCGTTATCGGCGTCAAATAAGTAGTCATCACTTGTTATGAATGTGGACTATTGAAATTACCACTCTCCGAATCTGGAGAGAGAGCCTGTAAAGCACAGTGGGACGAGTAAGTTCCGTAAGAACGATCGGTGAGCGCCTGTCTACCATTGCACCTTCCCGATCGCAACCGACATGACAACAAGCCCGTGGCTCAGTGGTTAAAGGCGTTGGACTTCTAACTAACAGGTCGCGGAATAGAGCCCCAGGTGTTCCGCATTTCGGGTTGGGTATGCCTGTCTGACGACGGCCAATAAACCAGAAATGGCCATTCCAGTCCCCCGTGTCTTTGTGGGCAATGTTATTCTGCCTTTAGAATGCGCCGCTGTGCGGCTGCTGGTTGGGCTCGAGAGAGAGCCCGTAAGGCACAACGGAACGAGTGAGTTCCGTAAAAACGATTGATGAGCGTCCCTCTACCAAGGATGCTTTCATCCAGCCCTCTTCTGGTGACCAGTCATAACAAAATGTTTCAAATCTATATGTATATTGTCAACGTCAACGTAAGTGACCTTACTTCTGACAAGCCTATTTTCCTCATTCCGTCTTGTTAGGTTGCCAATAATATAGCCAAAATGGTCGCCCTCTTCGCGACTAAAGCCGAGGCCCTGATCGAGGTGGGCCCCGTAGCAAGGCAAATCTCCGGACCGCCCAGCCCAGCTCAGGAATCTAATTTTCAGCTAGTAAACCTTATCTGTCATTTTGGACGAACTCTGCGCCACTCTGTGGCACGGCATGTTCGTGGACTTCCTACGACAGCAACTAAAGGATCAGTCTCGAGTCTTGGACTGGGCGGACCTGAAGCCATCGTGGACGCGGCCGTTGTTGACAAGTTAAACCCTCTGTGTCGGACCATCTTAGAACCACTCGCCGCCTCGTTGGGCGACGGTATTGAGGAGATTCTTGTCACCATGCATCAGGAATTCGCCACCACACCTCCCAGTGGTGACGATGATTGTTCAACTTATATTCGCTCACTTCAGGTACAGCCGTCATGTATGCGCTATACTGCTTCCTGGAATTTCAGTAGTAATGACTAAATGTCCATTCTTTGTCAATACGAACTTAGCAGTAGCCCTAAAGGGTTTTATGACATCTTCCTCAAGTCACTTTGTGACTTCTGCAGGATTTATGTTTCATTCACTCCTTTAAAAATGGAGACAACCCTTTGAACTCTATTAAGGTCTACTGGCCTTCCAGGTTTTGCCCGTCACTTATTTTTTAGTCATTCACCTGTAACGGATAATAGTCGAGTACTGTGTTGACTTGTTGTGGTTAATCAATTTGGCGCTAGTGGCTTGTAGCGCACTTATTTATTGTGCGCTTGTTCACATAGTTTCGTATACTAAACTGGAATATCTGCGAACAAGGTGTCTAATGATGCAAACAGGGAGTTACCCCCTTCTCACTTAAGACGGGACGATCGTGGAGCTGGTGAAGTTTGAAAATCATCTGGTCATTCTGGAGGTCTAGAGGATCACGTACACCCCAGTAGCAGCATACAGTGTATAATAATAGTAGTATATAGTAATCGTATTAGTAGTCGTAGTATAGTAGTATTATTAGTATTATTATTATTATTAGTAGTAGTAGTAGTAGTAGTAGCGGCAGCCCCCAGTCTCTTATCAGGCTTCCGCCTCCGCGGCAGTCCTACCACAACATGATCTGCCCGGTCATCGACCCAGGCCATCGCATCAAGGACGTATCGGCATAGCCGGCCAGTCGAATGCCCGTATATCAACCGATATATTGATCGATTTCCCAACACCGAAACTGATACCCACTTTCCCCTGCCGGTGCGCATGCGCTGGCCTTACGAGTGACTACGCCATGCTCTGACTGCGTCGCAGCCACTACTTTAGCTAATCTGCTTTCCTTCCTTCCATGCCACTCGCACACTTGTTCCGCACTCACTTGCTTATTTCATCCCCTACACCACTAACAGGACTTCTTACACAGGCTGCGTAACGACCTCTTCTCCCGTCTCTCAACACCAACCGTAATGTCCGATCTATGCCCTCGACCCCGACACCCCTCCGGTAGTCAGCAGTTTTACACCTTCGGCGAGATTGCCCTCCTGGACAGTCTGCGTGAGCACTTGTCATGCTGCATTGACACCTTCCTACAGCACGCCAGCCTCCTGAGACCAGATTATGGAAAGATGACTTCGGTGCCAACGGACGAGGAGGAAGTGAATAGGGAACGCATACGTCACCGCCTCGCCGCTGACTGTATTGAATTCGAGCTGACGCTGGATGAACAAGTGACCGCCAACGGTAAAATTCCAGGCTACCGACTTGTTGATCTTGCTTCCGAGGCCTATGCCCGCCTGCGTGCCTTCCGACCCTTACTCCTCATACCTACGGAGGATCTCCTGACGGTACGTACAATTCCTATATTTCGAGGACGTTGTTAATTCCCCGTCCCTGGCCGATTGCCTGTCATCGTCTGGATATTGACTGGAGAAATTGAGATTTCATGAGGATGAGACGTAATCTAGCTGGCCTCGCCAGCAGCGAAAACCAAATAACATGGGCAAAAGAATTACTGCCCTGTCTTGATAGACTTGGTCGCGGGAGGTTTTGTGGTGGCATCTTTGTCGCCCCTAATCAGGTATCAATGCCTGATCTAGTACAGCAGCATTAAACTCATGGGGCGGAGGCTGGAGAACACGCCTGAGACATCCCTGTCATCCTTCTTGGATGGCCAGAGAAATTCTCACGATGTTGCTTCAGCGAGTGCGCACTGCCTCGTTTCAGGTGGTGCGTTTCATTTGAAAGATTGTCTTTGAACAGTAGCGGTAAAAACTCCAGTTTTCGCTCGTCTTCGGGCGACATACCCCAGCATGCACGACCATAGGTAGGAAATAACCTGACGGTGGCCCAGTACACGCGTTTTTTTTGCCACCGCAGTTTCCCTACTGATTTTGCCGGGGAGCTGTGCCCCGACTGTTAAAACTAGCGTGACTAGTTCCTCTGCTTACACGATTTTACTACCGATCTGTGTCCTACTCCCTAGACTCCATGCGTTCTAACTTCCAGGTTCCTTCAAGAAATTTCGCCTACTAAACAGTGTCAATATAGTTCGATCTCTCTTCCGTGAAAACTGCGAAATTCCTTTTTGGTCTGTGCAACGCCTGTCCGGCTTCAAAACCGCCAGTGATTTTAAGTGAATTTTGTGGAGACATTTGATGCTGCGTAAAGTATTTCCGATTAATCATCTTCGAGCACTTCCACTGGCCTGGAACGTTTTTTTTTCTTGAGGAAAACGCTCGTCTATTCTTTTAGCCCCTGAAATCCCTCGTCCAAAAGCCCCGAACCACAACAACACAGCGTCATCAGTCTCTGTTCACATAAACGCAGAAAAAAGTCCAATTCATGCCGCAGATAAAACGGCCCTGTCGTTGCAAAACTGAGTCCCTTTTAAACTTTGGCAGACGGCTACCCAGCCAAATAAATTATTCAGGGGTCACGTAGTCTGGACCCTCAAAGCATATACTGAAATGTTTAGACGCTCCCGAGCGGAAAAAGCTCCATGAGTGAGGTTGCGACACTAACTGACATGAAACACAGTTTCTGAGGAAGGCGATCCAACCGGTTTCTTCTGATCCCTCTTAATGCCTCGGTTTTGCTAGATCTCGTCCTATCTGAAACCATCATCACCCAGCTGTCGACATCAGACGCTGGCAAAATCTCTTCCAATTTTTCTTCATCTGCCTCTTTTCAGACTTTTACCAGTACCCCAGAAAAGGGTGCTGGCGCCTCACCAGTTACCACACTCCCGGGTAGCCTGGTGCTGCATCATGTCATCAGTCGTGCACCGGCGGAGATTCCCTCGCCACACACTGCTAGCGGCTGGTCACTGGCACGTTACGTGCACTGGGTTCTGCATACACCTGACGAGGCCGCCCGCCTCAACTTCATTAGCCATGCCCTGGCGGTCTATACAGAGGAGGTAGAGGCTCGAAACCAGCGCGAGTACCCCACCATCTTCCCCATCATTCGTGATCTGCTGGAGCACTTCGTAGCTAAACTGCCTGCACAGAACCTGCAACCATGACACCTTTCCTTTGACCTCTATCTCTCCCTCTGTCCTTGGTGCCCGACCTTTGTCTTTCTGAAGGCTGATTGTGATTTCGTAACTTTTTTTAAAAGCCTCTGAAATATGTGCTTTTTGTACGTAGATCGAAGGGCTTTGGAGACGGACGTGAAACACCACTAAAAAGCAGGCCACCGTTTATGCGCAGAACACCCTCAGGGGACGATTTGACAGATTGTTCCTTCAATTAACATTGCGCGAAGCAGGTGTGCTAAATTATCCCATTTAGGACTTTCGGATTTCCGAACGGGTGAACTGATGCAGTGGAGGGAATTAGGTGTCCTGTCTTTTTCAGTCACAATACGCGCTGGCCGACATACGCCGTCGGTGTACTTTGGCTCGTTTTCCCTTGGAGTGAACTGCTATCCAAAACTCGACAGACATGCACGATTCACACTCCTCAAGCTTTCAGTCCAACAAACACTGTTTGGGGGGTTGAGATAAAGGAGAATATTTATCCTCCATTCAATCCCAAAGTGAAATAGAAACCACAATCCCTACAATTACCCCGACCGCAATCCTACCTCTTGACTTTCAATCGCGCATATGCGATGGAGCTTGTGGCTTTACTGTCGTAGGGCCGGGACTTAGACGCGTGAGGATAAGGTATCTTACCTTTAACCTTACCCCGGCAGCAAAGATTGGTAAGTCTCACACTTTGCCCTGCGCCCTACGGACAGTTAGTGGGCGATCTTATTGGGGTCTGCAGTTAGTGGGCGACCTTGCACAGGAACTAAGCTCTAACTGCGTGTTAGCGTAATTCCCTTCACTCTACTACCATGAACGCTCAATGAGCTTGGATGAGATGAACAAAATCAGATATTCGAGTTGACATATTCGCGGAGTGCGTAGTTAAGCCATTGACTGGTTTCTCGATATGTTTGTGGAAATTACGTCTTTACGATTCATCAAAGAGGGTGCCCTGGTCATTTGTGCTTCCTCCATTCGCGAGGGTACTCGTGTTGGAGACACGATATGAACAGATCACGTCCGTGGGAGGGCTGGCTGCAGCGTTACGATGGGTGTTGGTGGGTGCGGGAGTACGGTCATTGTTCGATATGTTGGAAGGAGGTGGTCAGTCTGATAGCAAGTACTACCAATAAGGTAAGGAAACTCCATTGTGGTCAGCGGCATCAGGTCTACTTGCTGAACTCTTATACTGAGTGATCTCATTCGGGTTGTCCAGGTAAGAACGTTGCTCCGCCATACAAATGGAACCTTTGCTATCACAAAGCGCTGAAAAATCGACCACATCGGGGAATGAGTGGTGTATTTCGAGTTCTCAAATTCATAAGCATAGAAGCGGCAGGGAAAGGTTTGTTTTTAGGTGCGTGTACGCAACGATTGAATATGAGTAGCCCAAGTTGTTCTCAATTGCGGAGGCGGTTATCCTCTAGCTTTTTGCGGCAGCGACTTGTATAGGGAAAAGTCAACTTACCTGTTTCCATATTTTTGTTGTGGAGAACTGACTCGGACGACAGAAACACGCCCCAGGCAAGTCCGTCGCACAAATTTTTCTCCTCGCCCTCCATGCAGGTAAATTCTGAAGCGCTTGCCTGGCAAATATAGGGGTCTGGTATCTGCATCGTCCGCAGCAATTTCTAGTTCAAGAGATTACGCTTCCGTAGCAACAAGCTGACTTCATTCATCATATCCCACACGCTGACTTTTTGCGTTAACCACACGATTTTGATATTTGGAACCGGGGAGTTCAACCGTTGCGCGTGAAATTCGTCCATCGAGTGCCCCACAGAATGTGCGCCGCGGCGACTAGCACGCGAATTCGTAGTGAGCGACTTGTGCATCCTTACTGCCCTCTCTCCTCCCACACCCGCCCTGCTCCAATAGGAAGACGCTGTCCAGACGGCCGGAGGTGGGTGCGTCGCAGTAACTGGAAAATTCATACAGCCCGTCTACGCGCGTTCCACACACTTCCGGGTCCCTACTTCATGTACTACGACCGACAGGACGTCATGGTAAACTCATTCGCGTCGGATTTGCCAGATATAAATGCGTTGATGTGCCATGATGACTGATTTTACAGAGGCTGTATTTTGTTCGTTTCCCTCTCCTATGTATCAGTTTACTGTCCGAGACGGACATCCAACTGGTGGCGGGATCAGACGGGGCAAGTGACAAAGCTAAACGGCCCATCTGCGCGTGCCACACAATATCTGGTCCACTCATAGTGCACAAAGGGGACGGAAAGTGTGCCCCTGTCGTATATGAGGGGGCACATATTATCCTACCCACAGCGTCTTTACTGCCACACCAGCTCGGGTGAAGTAGATCGCATATATGTTGCGAAAAAGTTTATGGTGTGGCGGATATTTGACGCGAAACCAGTTCGCCTGTCTTAACAAGATGAATTCACAAGCGATCGACCACGTCGGCGCTTGATTCAGACATACGGCGTGGGTAGGGTCGGCGTAAGACTGTGTCAATGGAGCTAGTGCCTGCAACAACGCTGTTAATGGTTGTTGCGGGGTTGGCAGTAGTGGAGTTATGGGAGTTTTTGATGTTGGAACTGGTTGTGGGTCGTGACGAAATTGCTGTTATGTCCGCGTTCATGTATGCGCATGCGGAGGAAGATATTCATGTAGCGTGTGAATTTTCCAGGACAGTGTTGGCAAATGAAGCGTGCGTGACGGGCTTATGCCAGGGCTCTAGACATTGATTCGTTGCTCTCAATGCCGTGGACCTACGACTGACCAGCAACGTCGGCGTCATCGTGGTGATGATAGGCCGGAGCTGAGTCCACATTGCTGATGGGGGGAGGATGATGATGGTGGTGGTGGTGCTTTGTGAAATCAGGAGCGGATTAGTTATGCTGAGGTTGTCCTCCTCCGCAAATGTCTAAAATGCTTGATCCGTGCTCTGAGAGTCCGTTCAGCTTGTGGGCACGTTGGTAGTCTTGGGAGCTTGTGTTATTAATCCCTGACACTTGATACCGATGAGTCTCTTTTAGGTCTTTTTAAAAACTCCTTAGCTGAATTCGAAGGCTACTCCTGCTTGAATAGCAGTGCGCCTTCCTGCCGTTTTGACACATGATCCTTTAATACATCAGGGTCGACTTGCAGGTGTTTGAGGGAGCGCTTGGGTCGGATGTGGTTTGGTAGTCCCACCTGAAGTAAGCAATCCCCAGTCACCTCTAGTACGGGACTGGTGGTAATAGGGTTTTTTACAGGTGGGGTCGGGGAAGGCACATGCGACGAGGTCAGGTAGTTGTATGCAAAAGAAAAGCTATTGGGAATGCACGGTTTTACTTTTGAATGGGTGAGAAATAGTTGTGCTAACACCTAACCCTGGCCCCTAACTCTAACCGCTAATCCTAAAACCTAACCCCGACCACTAACCTTAACCACGAACCATAGCTCCTAACTCCTAACCCTTAACCCCAACCCCAACAGTACTGTGTCCATCACGTGGGGCTACCAGGCCACATCTTGCCGGCGCTTGGTATGTTTTGTAACAACACCTCTGTCTCCCATGTTTGTCAAAACCAGTAACGATGTGGTCGTAGAATAGTCACTTGAGCAGGCACTCATCGTTCGTATTCACGACGCATCTGTCTCACCGCATCTGCGTCTGTCACGGCATGATGCGTATACCGAGAGCGCCACTTCTTTTCAGTGTCCTGAATCCTTTCCTGTAACTTCATCTTTAGGGGTTCCGGAGTTAACGGTTGTCAATGTTTGGGCATTCTTGCCTGGATATCATATGCAGTCCACTCTTCCGTGACTTGCATGAGCGTTGTTCAGACAGCAGCCAGTACCTCCTCAGCTTCATGCTCACGTGAAGACGGCTCCAATTTAAAACTGAATGCTGCAACCTGTCGAGGGCTTTGTTGCCTTCACAGATCGGACATACGATCTCGACGTTGATCTTGATGTCCCTCAGAATTTAAGCCACGTTTGGGCGGACTGTACTTATGCGGATCCCGAGCGAATTGTGGTCATCAGGTGGCAGTTGACAATAAGTCACCGTCTTCGCCACCGTCTTGATGGACAGCCAGGGGTTTGCGCAGTCAGAAGCAAGGACTCCGTGAATCACTGTTCCAGTCATAGCATTCATTCCAGAATGATCAGCGAGCGAAAAGTCATAAACGTTGGTGGCGGAAACTCTCAGAGATACCCGCTTGCATCAAAATATGAGCCAGCAACCATCATTTCGGTATGCAGTGTTTATTTGAAGTCACTCCTCACAGTAGGCGTCAATAAGCGGTTGTTGCGAAAACGACACTGGAGAAATCATGAGCGGGCGCACAACTCTACCTCTTTCTCTGTGCCGCCGAAAAGTTTGCGAGACTGCGCCACCGTTCGTAACACGGACAACTCTTCCATAGTGGAATTGTAGCGCTATTTGTACAAAGCGCCTTGAACAACTGAAGATTAACATTCCTTTTCAGAGTCCATCTGGCGGACGGTACTGAAGACCTTTGTCAGATCTTAAAATTTCGCTCGGAATCTGGTTTTTATTTTAGACCCAGCTGTTGATTTTCGGCGGGCAACAAAAATCTATTCGACGGTCCCACGTTTCCCACGATATCCACATTGATTTTTAAATTCATGTCCCTGTTCACTGTGAAGTCTCGGATGACCAACTGGGACGAGAGAGAAGACTTGACCTGCAGTGTTAAGGAGGTAGCTACCTCAAGTGTTGTCATATGGCCACCGGTTTCTCTCCTAATTTGATAGGGAAATGCAGGTGTCACATTTTTAACTCTGAGGGATTTGTTTGTCTTTACAGCCCTTGGAATGCAGAGATGAATTGGTTCATGAGCCGAGAGCCGCTATACGTTAGAAGATCAGTTGAAAGTGGGTAAGAGACCGGTTCCTTGGCAATGGACATGGTGGTATTCAGCTTCGATGGTCTCCTATACAAAGGACTAACAGTCGAGTTCTGCCTTGTTTGCAAAAACAGGAGAAAAATGATCGTTTGAACCGGGTTATATGTCTCTCCGTTTCATTTAAGGTAATCTGTATGACGGGAATATATGCTCACAGAGTGAAAAAAGACGACATCATGGTGGAATAGGAACAGGAAGATATAGAAAACGCAGAAACAGTTGAGGGGAAAACCAGAAAACTCGAAAAGGTTTTCTAACCTCGTAACCGCACGGGATTTTCAACTGTTTTGAACAGGAAAGGAGTGGATAATTTACTTTGATCCAGTAAAGGGAACCTCTGAAACTCTCACAAGGAGGTTTTTCAGCCTGACTTATCTCCAGCGGGACGTCTGAAATATTGCGAACTAGTGACGGAACCGAAGAGCAGACTTGCAGCTGAAGAGAACGACCTGGCCATTTTAAGGGGACGAGTAATACCATGGAACGCAATGTTGCCCTGGAACAAGCCAGTGCTCATGAGTGCAGTAGCAACGTAGCATTAGCAAAATCGGGGCAAAATGAATTAAGCTCTGTCGAACTTTCCTAACTTAATATTCCTAAACTAATGACTAGAATCTGTTTTCGAAGATCGAAGAACTGAGAATACAGGCTAACGATACGCTTCCATATTTTGTAGCTATAACTGAAACGTTGCTGTCACAGAATGCTGGGAATTTGGAAGTAACGTTATCAAGATACCAATGGTTTAGGAGAGATAGGTGGGACCACAAGTGTGGAGGAGTTGCCATGTATACAAAAGAGCAGCTCCAGACTATATAGGAGGAACGACAAGATTGTCGGCGAAATATATGCCATTTGGCTGACTATAAAGGCACGGGGGTCGCGGTCCTTCGAAGTCGTAACTATTTACCAAACACCACTGACGGACCCCGACACAGATACTTGTTTTCTGGAGAACATAAAGAAGGTGGACAGTCGACCGTACGTCGTTCTCACGGTAGAATTCAATGCACCCTGCATTCAATATGCATGCGAAATGCTCAAAGTATGACTTCAATCACTGTTTTCTAAAGGCAGCACTTAATGTTCTTCTCGCTCAGTACATTCTAGTTCCAACTATAGAACGGAGAGGGCAACGGACTAGTTGTTTGAATCTCGTTTTCACCAAAGATCCCGACAGCAAGAAGTATACTGCTTACCTCCTCTTGGTAGAAGTGATCTTGTAATACTTGTATGAGAATTCGGACTATATTTCGCACCAAATCAAGTTAATGAGACGAGGCCAAATATCTGGCAAGGTGACTCTTGCAAAAGGACAGTTGGGGCATTACAAATAGGTCGAGATGTCTTTTTCTCCGGGAACGTCACTGAGGATGTAAATTTGTTGAAGGATAGGTTTTGCATTTAACGAGGAGTCACTGTCCTTTATCGAAGCCTGGGATATCCAACCAACTTCAGTGGCGGAGGCAAGATCTCAAAAAGGAGGTCAGCAAGATCGGATGGCTGTGGAAGATGAGTCGCGAAAACAACGACAAAGCAACCTTTACAGAATATAAAGTCGGAAGGAATAGAGCAAAGTCGTTTATTTTAAAAGGAAAATGACTTTTCAAGAGTAATTTACTCAACTAAGCGTTTAAAAATTAAAAATTGATCCACAGCCAATTAAAAAAGTCTGCGTTACAGCAATCCGATTCCACTCATGAGTGATGATGACGGATTCAAGATATCCGGCAGCACAAACAAAGCAGAGCATTTAGCCCACTTCTTCTAATCTGTTTTCACAAGAGAAGCAGTTTTTATTTCAAGTGATTCCGTGGGCATGGGAGGTCCGATTATTGAAAATATTGTATCTAGGGCTGGAACGATTTTCGAAGAACTAAAAAGCTTGAAGGAATGTAAACCTCCTGGTCCGGATGAGATCCCAGCGAAGCTGCTCTCCGAAATTGCTCGAGAGTTAGCCAAATCGCTATCCTTTCTCTACCAGAAATCCTTTGATAATGGAATTCTTCCCGCAGACCAGAAAACGAGCTGCATCACATCACTTTACAAAAGCGGTAGTCGAGCTCTTGCGACGAACTACAAACCCGTCAGTCTGACATCAATCTGCTTCAAAGTCAAAGAGAATACAGCCGAAAAGGAGTTGATGGTTAATTTGGAGTCCCACAACCCCTTGTCCAATGCAGAATGCGCCTTTTTAGGAGTGATCTTGTGTAACGAACTTACTATATACAGTGCAAAGCTGGACAAGTGCACTCGATGAAACACACTCTGTACATGTGGTCGACATTGATTTCCGGAAGGCGTTCGACAGTGTTCCGCAACAGCGTCTCCCTTACAAAATGAGAGTCATGGACATCGAAGGCAAACTTTTTAAATGGACCGAGGGCTTCCTCGTCGGTTGTCCTCAAATTTTCTGTGAGGAGCGACAGCAAGCAAGGCGCAGTCTCAGTGAGCGGAGTCCCACAAGGTTCAGTGCCAGAACCGATTCTCTTTTTCTGGTTCATTAATGATCGTGTAGAGAAATTGGACTGCGATTGTGGCATGTTTGCGGATGATATAAAAATATAGAAAGTCATTGACGATGCATTGAGCTCCTGTCTTTTCATTCAATGAAACTGAACTATACTGCGTCTCGGGAGCCGAAATAAAGTCCTTAATACACAACAATGCGATCCGAATAGGTGTACTGCCATACGAGATCCGTCTAAAAAACCTAAACCTATATTTTCCGAATTAAAAGCAGTTGAGTGAAGACTTGATATAAACCTCGCCTATCGCACGTGGCTTACCCTGTCCCCTGCATAATAAGTGTTCTAAATGCACCACAACAACTAACCTCTGGGAACATCTCTTCAAACTCCTTGTTCCCCAAGAAATGTGAGAAGGCATTTGTCCAGTCTGTGTCGTGGAACTGTGGAGTAACCTGTCAAAGATTATTGTAATGTCTTAGTCTGTGGAGACATTAAGACATAGGCTTAACGGACATATGCTGCAACAACAAGCGGTCTAAGTGGCTGTGTAACCATAAAAACGAGTAGCCTATATGAATGTGTCTGAATTCATTTGACACTGTGCCTTCTTCACATTGTTACTAATCTTTCCTTTTTACATGTGGTAAATACTGAGTGCAAAGGGGTAGGCTTAGTTCCCTAAAATGCACCAAAAAAACTCAGTCCAGACGAGACAGAAATAATCAAGTCTGAAGTTCTACAACAATGAAAGTCATAGAGGGAACATAAACGGGTTATATGTTGTCCATAAGTCATAAGAAAGTCTTGGTTTACATCGACTGCAGGGTGCTATATTCGGGATTGTATATACTTTAGATTCGTACAGTCTTATTCAGATGGCTTCTTTTCATCGACTTCACTAGATTCCACATGAAAACAATTTCTATTTTAAATACCGCTTGGACAGTATAAAAGCGTTTAATAAGCCAATTGCGAATTCACCGAGCCTGGTATTTAAAAATGCGTTTTTTATTACAAAGCGCTTCTAAAGTATTTACGGTTTCGCGTTTTCTCTAAACATTGAATAATTTGAACCCTAATTTGGGTCAAAACCAATCCGACTTCTGATTGGCAGAACTGTCGCACCCAGCCCGAATTGCGCTTTCAAAAGATGTCGGTAAGTTGTGTGTGGTCACAAGTTAATCTGTGCGCAGGAGCCACCATCGTCTGCTGAGCCAAGACCCAATGATGGAGAGTCGGACTCTGAAGCACAGCCATTTGAGGACGAGTCTGCAGCATTGTTGGGCGACGACAGTGAAGTGCAGGAAGAAACTGAAGGCGAAGATCTGTTTCGTGACGATATGGAGCGCGACTACCGGTAATTCGCTTTCCACTACTTATACTTCGCAGCCCAATACCGGAGCTCGATGTTTATGAACCGGAAGGATTAGCAGATGATGAAGAGGTTTCCAGCCTTTCTCCGACTGCTAGGGCTGAGGCCGAACGCCAAATGCGACATCGCGATCGTGCAGAACTACTGGCCACGGGAGGTCTCAGAAGAGATATTGTCGCAGGTTTCCAAGCCTTGTATGCATTGATTTCCTAGACTTATATGGTGAAGAAGACGAGGAGGACATTGTACCTGCAAGACGACGGCGATTGGCCGAACGCGTGGCCGCTGGAACTGATGTGGAATTGTCAGATTACACCGAGGCTTTGGAAAGCATAGAAAACCTCGAAGACATGAAGGGAATGTCAGTCAACGAGTGGGTTCAACAGCCAGCCACACGACAAGAAATTAAGAATCGCTTCAAGGTCTTTTTACGAACCTTTTTGAACGAAAATGACGTGAACGTCTACGCTGAACGCATTGTTCAAATGGCCCGAGAGAATAGACAAAGTCTCTGCGTTGATTATCAGCATATTGCGGCAGCCGAGCAGGTTTTGGCCTACTTCCTACCAGAAGCCCCATTCCATATGTTAGAGATTTTCAACGAAGCTGCCCTTGAAGTTACCCTAGCTCGGTACCCTCGGTACGACCGCATAAGCAGTCACGTGAACGTCAGAATAGTCGATCTTCCACTTATCGAGGATCTAAGAAGCCTTCGTCATCTTCATTTAAACCAACTAGTCCGTACCTGTGGTGTCGTGACCAGTGCAACCAGTGTGATGCCTCAGTTAAGTTTGGTGAAGTACAATTGTGTTAAATGCTCATGTATCCTGGGGCCGTTTGTCCAGAACCAAGGCTCTGAGGTAAAACCATCCACATGCCCCGATTGCCAGTCAGGTGGGCCTTTCGAGATCAATATTGAGCAAGTAAGGCTGAGATATGGTCACTACGGCCTCCTTCTAGACGGTTTACAAAAATTATCAGCGAATAACCATCCAAGAAAGTCCCGGGAAGGTACCAGCCGGGCGACTTCCGAGGTCAAAGGACGCAATCCTACTCGATGATTTGGTTGATAGCTGCAAACCGGGTGACGAAGTGGTACGTTGTTACTTTGCCAATATTCCCTAGGAACTCACCGGTATCTACACCAATAGTTATAGCAACTCTCTTAACGCGCAAACAGGATTCCCAGTCTTCTCGACTATCATACACGCTAACAATATTGTCAGGAAAGAAGACAAGGTATTTTCAGCTCTCCTGTTATACAGTTTCTCTTAGCTGGTGCTCGGCAGCCTGACGGATGAGGATGTGCGAACGATTATGAAGTTGTCGCGTGATGAAAGAATTTCAGAAAGGATCTTTGCCAGCGTCGCTCCCAGCATCTACGGTCACGAGGACATCAAACGTGCCATCGCACTGACCTTATTTGGTGGGGAACCTAAGAACCCCGGTTAGTTTGCCTACCTAACATACTTACCGGTTGCCAGGTGAAAAACACAAAATTCGCGGTGATATCAACGTTCTTCTGTGCGGCGACCCCGGTACCGCTAAGTCACAGTTTTTGAAGTACATCGAACAGGTGGCCCCTCGTTGCGTCTTTACAACAGGCCAAGGCGCAAGTGCCGTTGGCTTAACTGCCTACGTTACCCGTAATCCAGTATCAAAGGAGTGGACTCTAGAGGCAGGTGCTCTTGTTCTAGCTGACAAGGGCGTTTGCCTGATTGATGAATTCGATAAGGTCAGTTCTTAAGTCTTGCTTCAAAATCTGTTTAAACCTATCTGAGGGCGTGTCCGCGTTGACGAACGTTTGTTTTTACTCACCAGATGAATGACCAAGACCGAACCTCCATCCACGAGGCTATGGAACAACAGAGTATATCCATAAGCAAAGCAGGGATCGTGACCAGTCTTCAGGCGCGTTGCAGTGTCATCGCCGCAGCCAATCCAATTGGAGGTCGTTATGACCCGAGCATGACCTTTTCCGACAACGTTGATTTGAGTGAGCCAATCCTCAGTCGATTCGACATTCTCTGTGTCGTTCGGGACACGGTTGACCCAGTCCAAGACGAAATGTTGGCACGATTTGTTGTTGGAAGTCACATGCGGCACCACCCTAATCTGACAGCTGAGGAGCAAGTGCAGTTAGTAGAACAGTTGGCCAGTCTGGGCGCCACAACATCAAGTTCAGAGGCCAGCGCAGCTGAATGTCAGCCACTCTCTCAGGTAAGTAACGGCTATGTGTGACTTTCTGTCGTGGGTCATGAAAGTGGTTACGAGTAAGTTGTTTGCGCCTCGTTTAGTGGCTATCGCAGGAAATCACTGCATCATTTCCTCTCCTGACCTTTTTGGCACCGGACATTTAAAAGCTTTCTTTAAAAAAACATTTGGGTTGCCTCTGTGCTCTTAACACTATGCGTCCGTCTCAGAATCCGCTTGCCTTTCTGGAGTGCACTACTGGTGTGCGTAACTCCCACTTGCGTATCCACCGAAATTACAATAGCTCACTTCGTATAGTCCGACCTATCGTGCCCCTTGTATAAAGACCTAGTTTATGTATAACAGGCAATCATATGCGGTGTCATTATTGCCTCAAAAATCGTAGTGTAACACCCTTCGCACACCAGAGGTATTAATTCCCTCACCATGAATTGGTTGCGAAGGCTTTCCAATGCCCGCTGATACAGGTGTTTTGTACATATTATTAATGTAATTATAGCCTGTCTCTACTAGAAATAGTGTGCTTGAATATGTTCCTGCGACCATCTTTCAGGAGTTGCTGAAGAAGTACATACTATATGCGAAGGAAAGGATACACCCCAAGCTTAACCAAATGGACCAGGATAAGGTGGCAAAGGCCTATGCTGACCTCCGTCGTGAATCGATGGTAAGTTAGACTGTCTCATTATTGTAATCCCATTAAGGCCACGGGAAGTATACCAATCACCGTACGCCACATTGAGTCCGTGGTAAGGATGGCCGAAGCCCACGCGCGCATGCACCTCCGCGAGTACGTGAACGAAGACGACGTTAACGTCGCGCTGCGTACGGTTTTGGAGTCGTTTGTGTCAACACAAAAGTATGGAGTGATGAAATCTATGCGACAGGTACGCTTTGTCATATTTTCAGTTTTTCCGCATCTCGACAATTCAGCGATTCTAATCACAGTTTTGCTGGCTTTGAGGGTACACTAAGGTAGCTTTGGTCTTATGGGCTAATGACGATTCCTTTGGCTTGGGTTCAGAAAGCTGCAAATGGGCAAGAACTTCCTGACAGTGGTTCTAGATTAAGCCCCAAGTTGCAACGGGACGACAACGCCTTGTAACCTGTTTGATGTGCCCACTCCTCACGATAGTGAATGTTCCCAATCACAACCGACAGGACAACGGGCCCTTGGCTCACTGGCAGTGTCGGACATATCATTACCCAATAAACAGGCCATCGGAGTTAGAATCTCAGCTCTTGCGAACGGTTGGGCTTGACTGACTGAAGACGATCAATAAACCAGAACTGGCCATCCCAGTCCGTTGCATACACATAAGCCAATTTCACAGCCTTATCCCCTCGATGCAGCCCACTTTAAGGTTCCCTTAACTACATAGCCCCTTTCTTCTTTGAAAAAAAGGTCAGATTGACAGTACGTCCGCCGCAAAGGCCGCCTGTTTGGTCGTGTCGTGTATGTTCCGGCCTGTGAGCCTTTTTCTACCTTCATAGATCGCAGCAGCACTAAAAGCGCTTTCCTGACCGTCGTGTACGTTTCTGGACGACTTGCTGTCCTTTTTTTTATAGCAAACAGTAAATCTAGTGCCTGTCGACGTCGACTCAATCTCGGACATTGTCTGCTTCGTCGTCTTGTGACTGAGCAGATAGTTACTTGTTCGCCATCTCTGCCGTCATAGAATACAGTTAGTTTGCTCTGATGATCCCGCCAGACCGCCATTTCAGCGCACGGCTTACGAATAAAAATCACCAATAGTCAGTATCAAGTGAATATCAAGCGAATTGCGATACATGTTCTGCCCTTCAGAATTAATTTTACTTTGCTTAACTCCAACTCCTTACCCGCTTTAGAAGTTCTCACGCTTCCTAAGCTATCGTCGTGACAATCAGGAGCTGATACTCTTCTTGCTCAAACAACTAGTACATGATCGGACTGCTTTTGAGCGTTCGCGCCACATCGACGATGAGAGCTGGCAAATTGAGATTCCCGAGCAGGATTTGGCCAACAAGGCGAAACAGGTCAATATTTCATCGGTTCGCGCGTTTCTTTCCAGCGAACTCTTCACTGCCCATCATTTCACGTACGATGCCGGTCGTAAAATGATCATCTATACTGTGTAGATCGTAAGTCATCTCGCACATATATTGGGTGTTTTGAAGATTGAAATTACCTCGATAAAAACGGCTGACATGGAGGCTTTGCGTAGGGCAAACTGGTTCCTGTTTACAGATTGCACTACCCATCGCCTTCACGCTCCCGTCACGCACCGCCTTTACCTATACATTATGTGGTTCACGGTCATGAAGTATGGAGCTAATACTGGATCTTTCGTCTTTTTCAGGTCCAGCCATGCATTTTGAAACACAGGAGATTTACATTAACCTGCCTTGGGACCTTTTAAAACTATTTTGTATAATCGTTTTTATATACCGAAGATATTTTAAGTTTCGCCAGGCTTTCTCCTCATAATTGGCAGGGATCGACGCCACGTACTTGTTTCGGGTGCGCAAAGCGTTTACGTAATCCACTCAGGTCCATTCGCCACCTTGGTGACGAATTCAGCCCCAGGTCGTCCATTGATAGTTTTCACTCCTTAATGGGGAAATTAGTTTGTTGTACACTTTGGTAAAGCAGTTTTAAATCCTCCCCATGCCTCAGAACGAAGTTTCCCAAATCTGACTATTTTATGGCCAAGTCTTATCGCCTAACACCAAATAGAAGCCAGTCGACCTGTTACGATTACGTGTACTTTCATATTTTCTCG
>CACRXP010000086.1:1392742-1452033 GCA_902702965.1 Spirometra erinaceieuropaei | reverse complement strand
ACTTTCATATTTTCTCGTAATTTGTCTCAACGCTGAACATGTTCTAGTTTTGACTTGAACCTTCAATGCCCGCAGCCATTTACTATGCGACTGCCTTGTTTTGTCAGGCCTTTGTCGACACAAATCAGACCGTCACCGGAGTCAGTGTATTTACGCTTCCATGCAGCTACCAATTAACGGATCAAACGGTCCTTCCTGTTGGCTTTTTCCTTCCGCACGTTGCAAACACGTCTGTTCTACTTTTTCACCAGTTTCCCGTGCAGCTGCGTAGTGTCAGGAAATCACGATGTCGTAAACTGCAGGGGGCGCAGCAGCCCTTGACTTAATCGCGAAAGTCTAACCAATGACCATGTTGGCCATGAATTGATACAACAGTGACAGCATGCTCGGGCGATTTCACAAGTTACACGGCCTTTGATTGACTTATCAGGTAACGGGGATAATTATTCCCCTGAGTACTTTGGCCACCCCCAATCTGACGATGGGTCACCCATCGTGGTGGAAAATTACCATCTACGCTAGACTTCGGTCTGAAAAATTATCGGTTTAGGCTAAGTCGGATGTCGACGTGTCTCACGAGTCTCCGCAGCTCTGACTGCTTGTCAAAATGTGAGCCAGGTGGGGATGCAGGTGTTTATTGGGTGGAAAACAATCACTTTGGACGGGTGGAGACTAGCTGGATGCGGAGCAGACGTGACAGGCCAACAGTGATAGACGGCGAAGCTGTAAAGTTATAGTTGAGGACACAGCTGCAGGGGCCCAGGTTTCGTAACTGCCCTGCTAACAATTGTTCTTCACTTTTGACCCCTATACAATACGGACGTGGGAGTCGGCCTGGCCTGCTTGTTGTCGGGTCGAACTCGGCGGGCTGGGGTCACGAAGCTTGGTGCGCGAGGATGGGCACTGAGGTGTCCGGCCTGGGACATTCGCTAATGGTGTCGACAATGCGCCGCTGCATGCCGTCGATACGGGTGGCTTTGCAGTGGATGTGGAGATATCTCTCAAAACCGGTGGGAGCCTTGAGTGTACATTGAGGTTGAAGATATTTGGAAGGGCGCGGGGTGTAAATGATGTTGCTTAGTGTTTCGATATTGTCTGATCGGCCTGTACTTGGTCATTTCCGGGGGGTGCCGCTTCATTCGCGACAGTGCGCCATGCCCGCCGTTCCTGTGTAGGGGATTCCAGGGACTTGGTTTGGTGGTGACGCACTTTTGTGAAGTTTGCAACGTCTGATGACGTATTTTCTGTAATCGACGGAAACCTGCAGCGACGCGAGCGTAGAGCAGTCGTTTCGGCAGACGCCTATCTGGCATTGTCAACCAAGTCACATCGCCTAAGTTGGATATGGTTTAACGGTGTGACGATCTGAACATGCGATTCGGTTTTAGGGCTCTGGAATCCTTAAACAACTTCAGTGAAAGTGGTTAAGCTCGCCCTTTGTCTTGATACTGAGCAAGTTTCTGCACCCCCAGAGAAGCTCTATCAGGACAACCACTTCTTACATCCCTGCGTGGTGTTGACGGTGCTACAGCGATTCTGTGCGAAAAACTGGGACCCCTATTGGTGGTCTCTGTTCTGGGCTGAAACTGTCAGTTTTGATGCTCTTCGTGATTGTGTATACTAGGCACGTGAACTGATTCACAGCGGTGTGACGATCGTCACTGACAGTGATATTCAGTATAGCTCGCGGCTGATGCAATTGCTGCAAGACAACCTCTTTTTTCCTTCTAACGATTGATTAGAATCTGGAGCATCAAAATGACACATATCACAGACCTCACTGAAAATCTCCGTAGGATTTCGTGCTCAGTGCCCAAATGCCGGTGAGAGAGTTGTTTTCGACATTCAAGATTTTAGTGACGACATACGTACAGAAGATTTGGGCAGCTTCCCACTGGCTCGGTTGGTGGTATCGGTTCCCTGCCGCCCTCTCAACGGACGTCCGATGAAATTGCAGGGGACATGCGGCTGAAAGGGTCTGTGACATTGACCGTCTGTCCCCAATGCACGTCTCTATGCCGTTAGGAAGCCATCTAGTCGTTGTGAGGCGTTCAATGCACCGACTTCATGATTCCCCAAAACTTGTCACAATTCATGGTGTTTTAGGCCTCTGTGAGATTGACAAATTTGGTATAGACGTCGATTCCCACTTCGTTGCACTTTTTTCTGGAGTTGCCGGGCTGCTAACGTCGCCCGTTCCACGATGTTTCTGCAAGTTAATGGAATGGAGCGAGCGCTCGGAGATTTTCCACGAGACATCTGGCGAATTACCCTGATTGTGTCTTTCGGAGAGTGTGGGCGATCAAGGTCGACATTGGTATCTACTTAAGGAAGTCCGTTGGTATCTTACAGACTAGAAATGAACATTTGACCACGTTCCATCTCAGCGTTGCAGGATGTGCGGTCTGCCAAATAGTAGGGTTGTCCCACCTGAGTTGAGAAGTGGCTCAATAAGTTATGGATCGTAGACGACCTTGATGACCGCAAATACGTCCCTCTACTTACCTCCACTACTGATTTTATCCGCCTTGCCGACAATCCAGTCGTCCGGAATCTCAGTTGTGGTCTGAATTGGAAATATTCAACTTTACTTGGACTCAGCTAACATTAGTGCCGTAGTTTTTCGTCGTCAACGGACTCGTTGTTTCCGGCAGACGGCTTTAAAGGCCTACCATGATTACGTCCGCTCCAGACACTGCGGGGAGAAGCACTTGCATACAATCAACTACAAGAAGGCCCCTCCGAGCTCGAAGGAGTTCTCACTTATATAGTTTGTTGTGGCTGGTGCGAGGAGTTCACCGGACTGTACGGCGCACTCTCGCTGCCTCACAAACCGATTCGTCTGTATGAGATCTCAGTTCTGTCCATATTCTAGTTAGAGTAAATTTAGCCTTACAAATAGACATTTGTATTATAGGGAGCCCAGGTTCTCAAAATTACTTTCGTCCTCGTCCATATCTACTAACGACCTTTTCATTACAAGAGGGCACTAATTGCTTTTCAATATGTCATAGTAGTAACGCAGGGCCCTACTTTTTGGCACCATTCTCCAGAGACCTTCACTCAGTAAATTATCGAGGAGGGCCGGCATTGTCTGCTTTCTTTGCTTTGATCTGAAATGGGCCACACTTTTCAACGTCAAACTTGAAAGACCATCTAATGTAAGACTATTCGCAGAATCGGTCAAGGCTCTTGCAGGACTCCTGTACTGTTATGGTATTCTGTCGCTTGTCATATTCTGGTGTCATCTGCAACCGTGGCACCCCTTCAGTCCAGTCCTGATAAACAATTATTAAGAGCCAGAACGGTAAGGGCCACAGAATCGAACCCCGGAGAAATCCACTCACAACTGCCAGGGGTGTAGAGTTAACCTTTCCCATGCACACAGACTACGATCGGACTGTCAAGAAATCCTCTATTTGGGTCAGTAAATTCGCTAGTGCCCCATATGTCCAGAGTTTATAGATCAACCGATGTGAAACCCCACCGAAGGCCTCCTTGAAGTCGATTTAAATGGCATTAACTCTTGTGCCATATTTTAGAGCGGGGGACTACTGCCTCTTCGAATAAAGGCTATCGGCCGAGAAGTTATATCTAGAAGCACATTGAACAAATGCGAGGATCTTCTTCCTCTCCCCCCTCCTCTTCCTCTTCTTCGTCTGCTTCCTCTTCTTCTTCCTCTTCTTATTTTTCTTCTTCTTCCTCTTCTTCTTCTGCTTTCTTCTTTTTTCTTTCTTCTTCTTCTTCTTCTTCTTCTTCTTCTTCTTCTTCTTCTTCTTCTTCTTATTCCCTTTCAATGAACCGCATGGCAGCTCCCTCGGTGATCTTTTCCCTAACATAGCAATATATTCCTGTTAGGCTCCTTTTTGAGTTTCCATTGCTTGTCGTGCCATCATGATTCAGGATAAATCGGCTAAATTCTTTCCCCATCACGAAATCTAACAAGTTTTTTTTACAAGAATTCAGTGAGGGCTCTCCAGTGCGCTAGCGATATCTTATTATGAATCACTCAAAAACAGGAACTGCTTCACCTTCCGTGACGACCAGTGCTCGACTAAATAAATCTCGAGTCCGGCCATTTAAAGAACCGTAAATTTCTTTATTATTGAGCAAATCGAAAAGTGCCATACCAGGCATGACACAGTCATTCTTTAGGGACTGCTGACGGTTTGGAATAAGTGGTTTCGAAAATTGTCCAGGAAGAATTCCAGAGTGGGAGGATAAACGGGGGAATCCTTTACACATTCTCACCTTGACGTGTATGTGTGTGTGCCCCCTAAACGGGCCACGTGGTAGATGCGCTGGACCAACACGGGGGCAATATCGGATTCTGGCAGGCGTTATCAGATTGCGTACCCATAACCAACGCCAACACGTCGGGGGTGCGTTGGCAGACCCGGTTGCCGATAGCCTTCGCGCACACTGGGACCCCTGCCGTCCCCACTGTTGTTGTTTGTCAAAATCCTGGTCATTTGTTGTGTTAACCAGGGGGTGTGGAGTGGAGCGTCAAGGTACGGACTCGGCCGCCCCATCCACGTGCGCCTTCCGCCGCCTTTGGTCTTCTTGATTATGTCTTGATACCGGGCCAGGGTGGGGAAGGATGAGGGAGTGCGGTAGATGCTGCTGAAGTCCACATTCGCCGGAAACTAAGTCGCGTGCAAGTCACCGTGTCCGATTCACCTTACTGTAGAGCACACGGTGGATATCGTCGGCAACGACGGTCAAACTGTCGTGTGTTTTAGTGCAGGAGGATTATAAAATGTCTACTTGGTCTGATTTGTGGATTCTCGACGACGTGTCGGGACACCTGTCTCGAAAGTCACTTACAGGAGAATCATGATGCTGATAACACAAATAATGATAACAGCAAAAAGAAAAACAATTAAAAAGATAACCAAGAGGAAGAAGGACGAAGGTTGTAACTGTGGCGTTGGTCATGGGGCAGGGCACGGTTATCGGCACCCCCATTTTAACGGTGGCCTTGCGCTAAATTCGAGGAGGTTGGGGCTGGAGTTAGTGTTAGGGTTACGGCCAGGAGTGTTGGTGTTAGCGTTAGGTTAAGGTCAGGCCAGGGGAATAGAAACCTGGAGTTTAGCGCAAGGCCACCTGTAATACGAGGGTGTTAATTCAGGTGTCCAGGAGATTATGATTATTGTTATTATGAAGATGCTGAAGCGGAAGATACTGATGACGATTAATTTAATTATGGAAACCGAAATTCAGCAAACACCTGGATCGAATAATGTAAATCAGACGTCCAGAACCTACGGATTCTTCACGGGGAGTGAATCGCCGTCGCGGGCTGACGAGTGCAAATAGGCGACTGTTGTCCTTTTCGCAGAGCTATCTTCTGCCCAGGCTTGAGGACGCTGATCAGAAAAAACACCGGGGTTACCAGTTGTTATATTTTATCCGTTCCCCTGGGAGCTTTTCCTTTTCCAGCTACGGGGCTCTTCTGCACGAGTACACCCTGCAGAAAGACTGCGGGTATCTCATTATCAAATACTCTTATCAACAAAGCTATCCGTGGAGGTTTCAAACTGTGTAGACACCAAAAGTGCGAGTTAAACGCTTCAAACTGCTATTTTTATTGAACTGCTGATAGATGTAGTAAAGGATCAGACGCCTGCGTATACTTTAAACTATTGTTTATTCAAGAATTTGTTTAAAAATAAAACTAAGGTTGCTTTTCCGTCATTTATTCATTTGCGCACACCTCCGCATAAGGAATGCCAATTATAATTATACGATTATGTGTATATTTTTAATCTAAGTAATATACACATATTCCCCAATATATTTATCGAAGGAGCCCGGTTTTAAAATAGTAAGACTCAAACCGTCAGATGACACTGTAACTGGCATGAGCATGGAGAAATTGTTACTTTTTGATTCGGAAGATGCGCAGTCGCATATTTGTAATCCAAACTATTTTCGATTGATGAAAAAGGGTCTTGTCGATAATTATTCATGTTTTTAATGCATTTGGATTTCTTAGAAAATATATTTTTTGACGGGGATCAAAGGTACATCACTTTGCAATTTCGGAATAAAAAGTGGACGAGCATTCAAGTAAACAAAATTAACGGAGAAAAAAGTGTGATTCCACAGTCCTTACATGTCGGCCAAAATGAACATAACTAAGAACTGTGAAAATTAACAACAAATATTTATAAATTATTTGCTTTGAAAATGACTGTCAAGTATTTGGTGGGTCTTGAGCGTTAAAACTCCTTAAACCAGCTGTGCCTCAAGAGATTCCCTTGCGACGGCTAAGATATAGAATTTTTATTCATCACGCAAGTTTTTTGTCATTTAATGTCTTATATCATCTTAAGAGCACCCCGTCTGCAAAAGACTGTTTCAAAAATAGAAACATTCGAGTATTCCCGTTGCTACCCACGCAGACATGAAAACGCAGTGGTCAGCAGGAACTTAATCACAAAATTGCATGAAGGGAATCTTAGCTTAATCACAGTTTCAGGCGAAAAAATATATGATGCGAATGATGAACTGGGATTTTTCAGCATCTCATGAACTTTTCATAATACTGGACTCCTGTGTGAGAAAGTGTCAATACCTGGGAAGCTAATAAGCCGTGAATTTTGAAGCGTTCAGTCCACGGTTGATATTTCACCCCTACCACCTTCAATTTTCTCGTGAATGTGGTAACATTTTCTTTCGCATATTGCAGTTCTGCAAAAAATTCATTGAGTAAGGGCCCTCCTAGTCACGAATATGATGTCATGAAGCAATAATAAATGTTTTCAGGGCACTCGAGAGGCAAAGAGCTTCAGGTTGCATAATCGTAACACCTGTGCAAAACTTGCGATCCCAACCCATCGGCTATTATAAGTTTATTGAAATTCTGGGACTTAAACGACGTAACTTAAAGCACTTAGGGACACTTTACAACTTCCTTCCTCGTTTACATATGTTTCTGGTCAAAGTCTCCTACGACGAAACTTCGCGATTGAGCATGTAGTGCGAAATTTTACACCCGGATAAGCGTCTAGAACATACGCAAAAAAATCTTTCCTTCAGTCTTATATGAGAGAAGTTTCGTTGTTGTGTATTCTCATGCTCTCATCCAGTCACCGTCCTATTGACTCGGTCTTTTGTTTAGCTTATCCAAAATGCTTGCATTCTGTAGTCGTTTTCTTTAATTTCCAGTAAAAGAAAGACAGATTCTAGATTTCCCTTTTTCGGATAAGTCGTACAAACACAGGTGACTGAGCTTTACTCCTTAGATCTGTGCTTGCGTCTATTATTAATGCCCACAGAGTTCCAAAGTCTGGTTTTTGCATTCACGAAATGCTCCCGAAATTGGTCACCGACGTCTCGCACCACATCTAGAATCTTGGGAAAACATGCCAGATGGTAACGGGATATCTCTTATAGGTGAAGCGGATTCACGTGCGGCTGTGTAATTGACGGCGTATTATGACGCAGAAATAATATCATTTTCGGCATTCGCATGAAGGATATAGATCTTTTTGCAGCGCCGTGTCATCCTGCCGGGTCTAAAGCCGTCGAGGACGTCAAACAAACCAAGCAAAATGCGCAAACTAGGGTATAACTGATCTCCCAGCAAAAACTACCGAAAAACGCCTACTCACGCAAATATAGTAGACAGTTATGGGTAGTAAACCCACCCCGGCCACCGCACATTTTGCTCTATATTTTATCCCGAAATCCGAAATTTCTTCGCGATCAAAAAAGCATATGTATATTTTTAGGTGCTTTTTCAAGCAAAATTGGACGTATTGAAAAGTGTTTTCCGGTTTGCCATTGATTTCCGAATGTCTTTTATTGAAAGACATCCTGGCTCATTTGGCGCTGGTTCCTCGTGTAGAAGTCTTATCAAACGAAAATAGTTTTCCGACGAAATGAGATCAAAGCAACTAGTCTTTAATAGGTGTAGGCTTAGAAAAGCTGGATAGAATAATCAATTTTATTTTACTCCCGTATTATATTTTACTATGATCCTCTCGTTCACTTTTCACGGTCTTTGAAAACATTTCTCCATTACATGCGTAGACTCACAAGTAAATGTTCCTGATCAATATTAGAAAGAGAGAACTATCAGGCCGAACGTTATTTGCTGTCATTATTTTGATAAACAGCAGTAAAACTTTTGATTTATTTTGTGGTATACAATTTTCTATGCACCTGACTAACTACTAACAAATAGTTAAGGGCTTAAATACAAGGCGGAAGAATAACGAAGTGAATGGATAATATATCGGCTATTTTTGCAAGTTCGCAAGTTTACACAACGATTCTATAGAGGTCACCCACGCAAAGTTTCCCCAGATAAAATTGCTCGAATAAGAAGTATCTTTTGGTTTTAAAAGACTTTAAATTCCCGAATAATTTTGAGACCGACCTGCCGTTGCACTTGTATTCGGGGTTTCCAAACTGCAAACTACATATTTTTCGTATAAGGGAAATCACACACCTCTATAAACCATTGAAAAGAGGATGTAAAGGACTCTTAAAATTTTGTAATGGATTTGGGCCACGTTGTCCACTTTATGAGTAGCATTAAAATATGTGCTGATGCGATGATGTACGATTGGCCATTTCGCGGTCTTGGAAAATCTCATGATGAAAAATTTTTCAAATAAAAATTTACCCTTTCTTCAGGTATAAAGTTTAAGTAGGACGTAATTTACCACCAAATAAACAAAAAGAATATTTTTGTATGTGACTTGCGCAAAATATACTTAGATTTATGCGACTATCGAAATTCCGTAGGAATAAATTATGCTACCTATGTAGTCATTTTTTGTGAAGCGTAGTCTATGTGATCGGTCGAAAAGAGCCTCATTGGAAAGCTGGCATTCTGTCGTGACTGAAACGTCTTCTCATTTCGCGACACTTAAATTATTATGGAAGCCATACTTAAGTAATCTTTCCGAGTCGAAAATCGTTTCGGAATTTCAGTCACCATGTCATGTGATAGCACATTTACTGTACCTCGTCAATTTTTTTAAGCAACAACAAGTGCCAGATTAAGGCGCGATAATTAAAAGAACAAAAAGCCGAATTCAGAAGACTATCCGTCATTTTCTAAAAGCTTCTGAGATGGCCTCATTTCCACCGAAACTCCTTGTTATCAGCGGGACTCATGGACACGAAACTAAAATTTTTCTGTTGTCCCACGCGACCGAAGGACTCACTGCCGCACGAGAAGTCTCTCGCTGAAATGGCGACTGTAGATTTCCCGAGAAATCGGCGAAAACTGCAGAGGTGCTTCCATGAGCATGTTTTCGTAACACTGATACTGGAACCCAACTGCAGATTCGAAACCAACCTTGAAGAGCCTGGTCAAACTTCTGCGGCCCAACAATGTCGGTGTTTTTGTCTACTATGAGGGCTGCGGCAATCAGATACCAATTAGATCGACAGCAAACCCTACCTCCCTCCAGCTCAACAGATCTTACGAAATTGGTGACGTGTAGACCGGGCAGGATGGTCGAAGCGAGCCCAGGTAGGTTAGTTGGAGGCTATCTGACCCTGCCTGGGATTCCACGCACAATCACGCCTGTCAGTCTGCCTATGGATCTAACTAACCTCGATCAATGTGGTGAATCAGCATCGCAGCCACCACACCCGTTAGGCGACTTCCAACAGTCAGGACATCCAAATAATCAATGGCCAAGACCGAATAGCTCGATAGGCGGTTTAGGGTATTGTCCGCGTCCTGTGTGCCGTTTCCACCTTGAGAAATGACAGCAGTTCCAGCTGTTTGAGACATCGATTTGTTCACAAGTCTCTCCACAAGTGGGGAAGGAATGCCAACAATGAGGAGGAATATTGGAGTGTCAATTTCTGACTTGATTGTCATCGTTAACTACAAGGTGAAGCGAAATAAGCAAGTTCCTTTCTGCAGTCATGCAACTGGTGCATCAGTTCCCCATGTCTATGGCAGAAAACAACTGGATTTTCCACGTGTTCATTGTGCATCGAGCGTTGTTTTCTCGAATTTCAATGTCTGTGGTCACCTTGGTTGGACTTCGTTTTTTGAACAATTCATAAATATGGCGTGCAGCTCTCTTATATTATCATCTAGAACCCTTAAACTTGCTGCTTCTCTTACATTTTTATCCGCACTTGGTTTGACTCTTACTCTTACTCTCCAGATTCTATTTAGATGCCATTATATCCGTTTCCGGATGTAATAATAATAAAATGAAATCTTGCGCCACGAACTGCCGTTAATAAGTATGAAAAATACCACTGATAGTCGAGTCCAAGTAAATAACGCCCCTTAAATAAGAAGAAGAAGAAGAAGAAGAAGAAGATGATGATGATGATGATGATGATGATGATGGTGATGGTGATGATGATGATGATGATGATGATGATGATGATGATGATGATGATGATGATGATGATGATGATGATGATGATGATGATGATGATGATGATGATGATGATGATGATGATGATGATGATGATGATGATGATGATGATGATGATGATGATGGAGTGATACGAAAATGCAAAAGTGAAAGTAAAGGGAGAAGGCAACGATGATGGCAAAGAAGACGATTGTGATGGCGACTAATAAGACGAAATAAATAACAGGAGGGCGACTGCACAATTGTGCTGATTTTGCGAACTAAATTTTAAACAAAAGGATTCATCGCTTGCGATCTGACACAAGCGACCGTGGTCCGCAGTGCACATTTATTGTCGGAATTTGCACCCTACTGAAAAAAATCGGTATTCCTTACAATGTACTATTACCTTTACCATGTCTTTTGTATTTTAAGCCCCTTAGAGTTTTTCTTTATTAGTATAGATATTGGATTCATGCATTGGTGTCGGTTTGCTAGTGATTAGCAACAATTCGTAAATGTCGACACTATTCATCTGTTTTGTCACGTTCTGTAGGTTTTCTTTGCTGCATCAAATGTGTTCCTTACGTTTATGGTGTTATTCGCCCTCTAAACGGTTTGTTGCAAGTGAATTTCTTCAATGTTTTCGCCCTTATTTTTGTGGAGGGTAGCAACTGTGACCTGCAGTTCCGAAGTTGGTCTAGTAAAAGTATCCTGGAAGTAGACCAGTGTGGTTTATAACAATGCAAAGGCTCACCACAGGAGTTAGGCGGGACGGAAAAAGTAATTTACTTGAAGAAAGTAGACAACGATAATGGCGAAGGCTGGTCGCTAATTAATTTGGCTCTCTATCTGGAATGCTGCCACCAAATAGCCCCAAACCCCTAATGGCATACAAGCGTTTATTAGCTTGTCTACTTGTCAGGCCTGAAGTGGAACGAGAACTTCGCTATCACTGTACAGCAATCCAATAATATCCACTGTCTGAGTAGTTTGTCAGTCGGGCAGCCGACCAAAACACACTGGGGGTGGATGATCACAATAACCGTGCTGATGTGCTGGAAGCCCCTGCCTACACCGTTGAACTCAACCAGGCAGGGTCGCGCCGCTTGTTGAAAGCAGTCCATCATTTCAATCGCGGAACCTACGTATATTCCATGCTTACCAAATGGTAGGTTTTTTTACAGCAGACGGGGAAGATGGATTCTAATCGTCGAACTTTTATTGCTCACTCATTTGCTAATGGCAGCTGGAGCAAACTGGGAATATTTTAAGCACAAAACCAACAAGACGTTGGTTACGCTTTCACACAAAGCAGTCCGTCATAATTTTGTGTCCTCTAGGCATGCAATAACAAGGAGCCTGAAAACTGCGCAAAACGTAATAGCGAGTCCATGTGCACAGCTGTTCTATGCACAGTAAATCATTGCATCGTCAGTACACGCGTATTCATTTTGGGGGTACGATTGAGTGTACTGGTTTTCACGCTATTGCGCTGTAATGCGCATACATCTGTAAGTAATGATTAACATGCCCCGTTTTCCATCCATTAAACTCGGCATATGGCGAGAGAAAAGATCGGAATGGGTCCAACGGACCTGCTTTTCATCCCTAAAATATGCCGACATACGTGCTGCCCCTGTTTAGGCGGATCCTGCGAACCGAGAAAGATGGGTGAGCTAACACCGGTTTTCCGAAATTTAAATGGCAATATGCTTATGCACGCTCCAAAGCGTAAGATAGTTCTTTTTGGCACTGAAGTAGGCCACTTAAAAGATCTTGGAAATTTAAGAAAATACAAGGGAGTGAAAGCGTCTAGCTCCAGAAAACCGTCTTTTAAGTAGTCAGTTATTATTTTCTAGAGATTTTCGTCCCACTTGGAAGAAACAACTATGTTTGCAGACTCTCAAAATCATTTATTTTGCCGCCTGGAGCCCTGTCATGGATTTCCGAAAGAGAATTTGCAATAATTGCTTTCCTTTTGTTGGACTACCCGAGATCTGAAAAATGACACAATTTGAAGTGAGTCAAATATAGATAGCATGTACAGTGGATAACCTACCTCAAGAAATTTGGATCGAAATTTTAAGGTGTGTTTTTTGTTGGAAAAGGCGGGGTTGTAATACTGATTGCCATCCAACATAATCTCAAGATATATCAGTTACGTCAGGATGCCGGCGTTTGAATACGCCTCCTTTTGACCGCCTTGGCAATCACATTCGGTATGAAGTGGCTACACAAGTAGTAGAATTTTTACACTGACTTTCAATAAATAAGATTCTGCCATGGCTGTGAACCAGGATGTATAGTTTACAAGCAGCATTACTGGACAGACAGGTGCGATATTGTTTGAATGGATATCGCACGATCTTAAAAGAGCTCATAATCGCAAACTTTTATTAACGGAGATATATCCTTTCAGCCCGTACAAAAGCTGCAGAAGACGTAATTCTCTACAAAATGAGTACGAGATATCCTTGTGCATGTTTCCTATCAAAGATATTTGAATTTGTAAGTGCATCGGAAATCGACGTGGAAAAATCATACTACTTATGCAGGCGTTTTTTTTTTACCGAGAATAGGTTTCGCTGGTGTCGGAGAAGAAACTCCTTTAAAAACCGATACTCTAGCGTAACTGAAATATCTTGGGACTATGATGCGCAAAAATCCATATTACAGCCTCACGCAAGTCATCCTTTCAAATCGAAAACCTATTTATGAATTTCGGTTAATATTTCGCGAAATAGGCCAGCTACTGCACATTGCAGATAGTTGCCTGTAGTTCGGCGGGAAAAGGGGAATTCGGCTGTCAAACTGTCTTCACCATACCGTAAAACCTACACCTAATGCATTTCTGAGTCTGGATTTCCAACAACCCAACTGGAACATTTAAAGCTTGCGGAATCAAAGAGATGTCCTTGAGAAATAAGGGTGAAGTTTCAAGCCCCAGACTTTGGTCGAAGTAAAGAGGAGTTGTGGATCGCCAAAGCATCAGTATAGTTTTCTGAGCTAACAGACCCGCACAGGTATCCATTCCCTGAGACCGTAAAAACGCACCAAAAGTTGGTACCGGTGGTAGAGTCGCACACACATCCGGGTCCCTCTAGTTCCTGGCCCACTCTATTATGTTTGTGTTAGCGAAGTTGAATTCATTGTCTGTCTCTACACTGCGGTCAGTGAATCGAGACAGCCGGCGACTCCTCACATGCAATCTGCTTGTCGTCGTACGCATGACCTTCTTGCTCTCGAACCTGCCCATTTTGGTCCGACCGCCGCATGCGACGACGTACGTCGACTGCCCCACGAAGCGGGCGCAGCATCCGGGTCCTACGCGTGAACTAAGTTCATAGTGGGGCAGCCAGATGCGGAACCTATCAAACTCTCCCCCCCTCTACACCCACCTTGCTTCCATGTCAATGCATTGGCCAGACGACCGCAGGTGGGTTCAGACTCGGGGGGCGACAAGGCTAATCAGTCCGTCTATACATGTCACATGACCTGATCCCAGCCGCTTGGATCTCACATGCCTGAGGGTACCACAGAAGCCACAGCAGGAAGGAGTCATTGCAGCCTGACACTCAGTCTTGGCAACTTTCCAAGCTACGAATCCTAGCGCTTCAAATTTATTATGGCGAGGAGTGCGTTGGTATGCGGTCCGTCTGAGCCTGCCAACTAACTGCTGATGTGATTCGGAGCGGCGACCTACAAAATTTAGCACGCACGTCTGCGCGTTCAACACGCACGAATGGGTCCCATAGCGCGTACGCCTACACAAAAGGACATGCTTCTTACTTAAATAATAATATGAAAATGTTTTATCGTGCGACGTCTCACCCATCAAAATGACAGTAACAATTAGGACGGTGCGCGTTTGCCGCAGGAGAGAGGAATAGTACTGCGTGGGTGACATGTACGCGCGCACTGTGAAGTAGATTCATGTGTAGCCTTGGAAGTTGTGTGGGCAAATAGGACGAGCTGCTGTGAGCGGTCTGGACTGTGGCATTTTAACGAAGTTTTTCATGGAGGCGCATATGGCCTAATAAGCCCATCAGATGGTCCATTGTCCTGGAGCAGTCTGGGCAGGTGAGACTGGAGCGACGGCTATATGTTGCAACTCCACACACTGGTTCATCGGTCTCAGTGCGATGGATTCGCAAAAAACCAGACCGATGCGGGATGCGAAAGTGCGCTCGCAATGGGGATAGGTCGGAACCGAGTCGATACTGCTGGTGGAAAGGGCGATGGTGGTGGTAGTATGCAGGCTGGTAGAATTTCCCTCATCGGTAGTGCTAGAGGCGGTGGTACTGATGGTATTTTGTGAAATGAGTCGAGTTTTTTTCATTGTGGAGTTTACGCTGGGTACAAAGATGTCCAGCGAAACCGGCCCGCGACATGCAGGTTGCCCTTGTGCCTTGACACTGGCTATTTGGTTGGCTTCGAAGACGGCTGTTCCAGTCCACTGAGCAGCTCGTCAGGCCTGTCGATCTTGAACACAGTCCAGTCAGGTCCCTCGCTTAATTCACAAGTGCTTGTTAGAGTTTTTCAGTGTGTCCTTGTAGGGACAGTTTTATTCGCCTTGTGTGCGTGTACCACCTAGCGCAGACGCCGTAGAATTGTCGTTTGAGCGGGCGCTACTCGTCTATCACATGTGTATCTACCGGTGCGTCACATGAATACTGACGAATGAGGCTTTCGTCCTTAAGCTCCCTATTCATATCGATAAACAGAAATAAAGTCAAGTTGGCGAACGCACGTTTTCGGTAATTCTTCCTCAGGCCAATACAATTACATGAACGAATGAAAATGTACAAAATCAACAGTGTTTATAGATGCCTCAAGGGCTATTAAGTCACTAACACTCATCATCCCCACGCCGCCCGCATGAGAAGGTCGGCGGGTGTTAGTCGTCAGAGCTATCACGAGGGCATTCCCTGCGGCGAATTTACGCGTATGCTTCACAAACGCTGCCCTCCTACGTTTGGGAGGTAAAGACAGAATACCGTTGGAGGCCACATCAATGTGCATTTATTCATTCACTTGCTCCTGTGGAGCAGGATACATCGGCCGCACAACGAGACGCCTGGTAAAGAGGGTACGTGAACATATGCCCGCCTGGTTAGACAGAGGTGAGACCCGGTCGATTTCCAGTTCTATTCTCGCGCATTTAATCGATACGAATCACCGTGTCAATGCCAAGAAAGCATTTCAGGTTGTCTACCGGACACCAACATGCTTCTCTAAAGGCCTACGCCAACGGATACTAGCAACGGCCGAGGCAGTAGCTATACGGTCAGTGAATCCGGTGTTATGCTGTCAGAAAACTCTAACACAAGCGCTTTCGCTGCCGTGGCCAACGTCAACCCCAAGTGATGAAGCCATGCCGCCTCAAATCCCTAATCACGATGATGGTTACTCCGTGTACTCAACCCAAGATCATTACTCAAAGACTCTCTTACCCCTCTTCCCTAGCTCTGACGACTAACACCCGCCGACCTTCTCATGCGGGCGGCGTGGGGATGATGAGTGTTAGTGACTTAATAGCCCTTGAGGCATCTATAAACACTGTTGATTTTGTACATTTTCATTCGTTCATGTAATTGTATTGGCCTGAGGAAGAATTACCGAAAACGTGCGTTCGCCAACTTGACTTTTCAATTGTAACATGGGAATATTTGCGGAACTTAGAAATAAAGTCATCAACTACATCAGCAAATGCGGGAAGTTAAAAAGTTAGCGATAATTGTGAGCCAGGTGCAAAATGCCGCCGCTAAACAATCGTTTCATGCTGAGGAGAATGCAGCGGCAGTCCTAGGTGGAGTGCTTAGGCCAGCGGAAGTCCTGACCGACTTTGGGGATCAAGCTTGCAACGTCATTGTCGATTTTGATTTTTCCTGGAATTTTACAACCAGGCTGGACTATTTTGTCCAGAAATGTAAAGTGAGTCCCATTCTCGCTGATTCTGGATACGCCGTACTCATCAGATGGTGCTAGTTGATATAAAACCAGCTATTTTTCTGTGTAGACCGTCTGGCTGAAGTTTGTGCAGTTCTATTGCGTTTTCGTCTTCGTCGTGGTTTTGAGCGCTCAGCCGTCCGCGAACAGGAGATCATGAACACTGGTCGTAGAGGTTCTCGCGAATGCCTGTATGCGTTGAGTGTTGAATGGTTGTCTGTCAGTTCGATGGATGGTGTTTATTCCTGCACATTTCGCACGGCAGACCACAAGTGGCTTGGCGGAGATCATGAGACTGTATAGGAAGGGACCACACATGCTTCACCCGATTTGCCACTGCGGATGCTTCAGATATGGCCCGATTATCCGTGACACGAGCCCTCATACCGTCGTGGGGTTGACGCACCAACTGTGTAAAACGCTCCGGACATTCAAATTTCAACATATTTTTCAAGAGTTCGTCGTGGTTGTCTGTATCGAAGACCTTTGTCAAATCTAGGGAGATGGCGCAAAGTCTGTTTCGCATTTCTTATCATTTCTCTTGTAGTTGACAGGCACCGAGGATCATGTCGGTGATTTTGAGATCCCTTCCAAATCCACATCGTCTTTCAGGGAAAAATCCTTACTGAACGTGAAGATTTAGGTGATAAAGTAGTACTCAGACGAAGACTTCGTCCTCCGTACTAAGGAGAGAAATGCATCTGCCCGGTTCTCCCTGCCGTTGCATTGATGGACGATGGCTGGTCCTTGAGATTCTGAGGGATTTGCTCTTGTCTCCATATCGCTGGAAAGGCGAAGTAGGCTTGTCCATGAGTTGTGAGTCGTCCTGTTTCTGAAGTTCAATTGGAGTAAATCGGTGATCCATGTTTCGTCGTTGGACATTTACTGCACGACTTTTATGGTTTCTTATAGCGAGAGCTGCCAGCCGACGTCCGATTGGTTTCCATTTGAAAGGGTTCCTTGATGGCTTCGTTGGATCCTGAGGACATCTCTGGAGTTTACAGCTCAGCTCTCTTATATTTGCGGTTCTTCCACCATGAGGGCTGAGCAGTGGACGTAGGCCATATTGATGGGGACAAAGAAGTTCCTCGTTTAATTGGGGTCTGGAGACCCTTGCGTCTCCTCAGTCTTGTGAGACATCCATATATTTTGCATCTCAGTCACTGTCTCATCTGACTTTGGTATAGAAAGAAAGCCGTTTTTAGACCTCGGTTCTGTTGTTGACCTAGGTTGCATGCAGCTGTTTATTTTTGGAGGGCAGATTGCAGACCTTCCCGTCGTTGTCATCGAACCAGTCCGTGTGCTGAGAGTATACACACCTGGAGACTGCTAGACCAACGGAGTGGATTACGTTCCGCAGTTTACTCAGCTGCGTCTTTATAATGGCGTTATCATCCGGAACTTGTGTTTGTTCCTGACATAGATTCAGGGGATTGCTGAAATCTAACCGGCGATGGGTCATTTCCAGTAACACCGAATTTAACTAACCCTGTGCTCACCTATCTTGTAAATTCCTGAAAGATTTCAGTTGCGGATGATAAGACAGTGGTCTGTACAGCAGTCTGCACCGATTATCGCCTTTGCTACGAGCACTTCATTCTGGTCGTGCCGCCTGAGTAGGACGCAGTCGAACAGATACCAGTGAAACGAGCGCGAATGCATGCACGTCTTCTTCTTCTTCTTCTTCTTGATCTGCAGGAGAAGACTGCTTCTATGCTGACTCGCAGGTGGAGAGGGCCATTGCTGTTACAGCTGTAGATTTCGTGGTGACCGAGCACACCCTCCCAGGCAAGGTGGTCTGTGCCGACGAGGACCCTGAGGTCCCAAAGGGCAGGCAACTTTCGCGTCATCGACTCAGTTGCAGGGAAGACGCACAGGTCTTTTCTAGCGCCTGTTCTACATGTCATTGAAGCTGGACATTGTAGGACATAGACACTGACGACGGTTGTGAATTTGCCTCTGCGAAGAGGCTGGCGAAGGGCCATGTGGCGGATGTTAATGCCTTGCGACAAGCATGACAGTCCTATCTCAATGTCGTTCTTGATGACAAAGGCGAATCACCATCCTGTCACGTCTCCCTTGGGCATCCGCCCCTGGAGAAGGTGTAACTAGTACATGCCTCCTCCACTTGTCCTGATTCTTAGAATCTGGTCTAGCTGAGGGCCATGATGTCCATCTTGTAGCGCGGCAGTTCGCGGGCAGTCAGAGCTCTCCTGTCTTCTGGTCGGTCGATCAGAGGGTCGTCTAAAGGTAAGCGGACATTACACGCAGCCAGAAGAAGCGGTGTCTCTCTGGCAGCCGGCAGGGAAACCTGGGGATGGGAAGAGGTGTTATGGCTTCGATTGCTTACTTTGCGTCCACGAACCCCTGGCCACTTTACACACGGCGTGTTTACCTAGCATTTACACATGACACCTCTTTTAGCCGCTACCCCCGGGGGGGGGAGGGGAGGATGGGGGACGGTGGTGCTACCCCTAAATAGGGCAGCCGAGTCAGCCCTGGCTGCTGCTGGGTCATGACTTTTATTTAGAGGTAAGACTACCTGAATTAGCTTAGGCTACCTACGGGATTCCTGTCGCTCGCTCAGTAGGACTTTTGGATTTGAGGGTGGACATGGGTCAGAGGACACACTGGATAGCGTCATCTAATTTGGCATCCCTCTAGAAGCTGTTACCGGGGTATGAACACTAAGCGCAGCATGGCTTCAGCGAGCCACTGATGCGAACTGGGTTACATTTCAGGGCCTTGCAGCAGGCTTATGGCACACCCTGACTCTGAACATCCTCCTCACCCGTACGACCTCGTGATCATACACCCCGGTCCAACTCGCTAGCCATCTAATAGCACTCTCCAACATGCAAGTGTCTCAGCCAATCACTTCCTCGTGCCGACATGGACATGTCAGACCCAAGTTTGTATCATACATCAACTCACGCGCTCCTGGTCGGACGCCCTGGTGCGTTGCTTTTCTGAACCACAAGCCGGCTGTAAACGCACGGCGACCTGCCCTCTGAGAAGAATACATGCACTAACTCTCGTAGGTCTTTGGCTTCTACTCTTAGACAAATCGGAATATGTAGACGGTTACGGTTGATCAGATATCCTTGGTCGTCACTTTATCATCTTCTGCAACTTACGAGAGCTTAAACATCTCAGTTATATCAACAACGCGTGGGTTGTGCAGCCGTGGATGATGTCAGCAGTGTCTGAGTGCTTTCAGATACTGCTCGACCACACTTTTTTATTTCCACGCTCTAAGAAAAAGCCGCCCAGTGAGGTATTACAAGCTACTCAGGAAAACTTGTCTTAACATGACCTTCATTGTCTTCGGTATCTCTGTCAAATGCTTTAATAAGCAGATTATGATTTAAGAGTTCGTTGGTGGATTTCCCCAAAAACGGAAATTGGAACCATTTGCTTCTCTATTAGTGATTCGGAGGAACTACTTTCTTGTAAAGTCTTTTCATACTGCAGACTTCCCTCCAAGCCTTCTTAGAGCCTGTTCATCTTACTCTATAGGTCAAGTGACAAGTAGTACCTTGCTTCTGACTCAGACTGTTGCGATTATGGAGGCTCATGTATTATCATACCCAGTTTTGCTTGCGATAAAGGCTTCTACGAAGTCTACTCTACAACATTCGACTCAGATAAATGCCAAAAGGTGAGAAGGAGCCTTCTGTTTCTGTGTCTGTTTACTTTGTTTGGTGGATGTTGTTTGTCCTCGATCTAGCTCTACTTGTTCAAGACTGTGAATAGATCGTCGATAATTGCTCTCTTGGACGATCCGAGAGGGGTCCATTTAAATCCCGTTCCGGTAATGGAGTGCCGATTGCAAATCGAAAATTCTTTTTACCAACCCTGAATTCTCCAATCCGAAATCGACATTTTGCAGGCCGAAAAGTTTCCCGGAACTTAAAAAAACCTGACAAGTACTAGCTCTGTGAATCTCGATTTATTGGGAACTTCTGCCTGCACATAACAAGTACATCGGTTAAACGGTCAAATCATGTGAAATTTCACGCTCATCATGGGGTACAGTCACATTATGTCCAATGCTTTGGTCAGAATGCGCCCCCTAAATCATGACCTAGACACCGGTGAGGGCTAGCACTCGAGTGCTTCCAGCCCCTTCTAGTGACCAAATTCCGCACGTTCTTCCACCGTTCGGTTGGCAACATGATGAATACACCGTCTCGCACCGCTTCCCCCCACTGCAATTCGACGCGGTCACACTCCATTGACATTTTATCGGCCAGGGCTGTCTCTCTAGTCGTTTCGCGTCCCCGTATGATTCCACTTTCCTCGTCGGCGTGGCCTTTAGGGGCGCAACGAAGAGTCTGTGCCCACAGTGCTTCTTTCTACCTCTTCTATTTCTTCTTCACCCTGTCGCCGGGCCTCGCCTGCGGTGCAATAAATAACCTGCAGTGGGGCTGCTTTATTGATTGATGTGTTGGCACAATCGTACGCACACTAGCCGGGGGGCGGACAACCCCCTCCCCCGCCGAGCGTCCAGGTTTGGCGCAGTGGGGGGGGGGTGCGGGCAATTGCGTCAAAAGCATTTCTGCGCGGACAGAGTGGGAGGGGGGGGGAGGGGCTTGCTAACCCACCCACTCGGACCAGTGATAAAGGTGGACAGAGAAGAGGAGGTGGGTAAAACGGACCTTTTTGTTCATACACCGACCGTATCTTCGTGCCCTTACGGTAGATAAATTTTGTTAACATTATTTGTGGCCCTTCGGATGGATTCTAGCACTCACCCAGAACTATACTTCACTCGGCGAATGGGGGCTGTTAAATGTCAGGATGGTTCTGATGGGAAACCAGACGTCATACGGAGCAACATTACCAAACGGAGGTCGAGAAGTCCTTTTATTACGGTGGACTGAACGTCCAGAAAACGAGCACTTTACAAGTTCAGGTGAAATTAGTGAAGGTAACGGGAGTTGCTCTGTTAACACGGAACTCGTCGCATGCGGCATAACTTTTTATGCAAACACCTAAGTCGGGTGCTCACAACTTCAGCGGAATATCTGTAACTAACCACCAGTTGATAGGGGCCTCAGTACAGGATAAGCTGCCTTCACACCAACAATTGCATGAGCTATTCGCAGTATACCAAGAGAGAGAGGAGAGAGAGGAAATGCGCTTTATTTTGAAATCGTAAGTTCAAAATTTTCAGCAAAAAATTGGCTCCATTCACTGTGGGTAGTAAATAAGTTAAGAGATTATTCAACAGTCAAAGAAACGATTATTATGGGGATAGTTCAAGTCTGAGCTTCTGTATTTCTGTCTCTTCGCACGTAAGATAGCGCGCTAGGAAGGGCAATACAGAGGCTCGATAAGCCGATGTGCGACAGGGTATAAGACGGAAGTTGCGGCGCATCGGGCGGGAAGACTTGGCAGCCATAAGATCGGAATGTAGGGGATGGGCAACGTCATCTAGAATTCGACCAGCAAATTGCTTGACCGCATTGAAGTGTCGTTGTAAGATTGTGTCAACTAAAAAAATATGAGAAACGCCAGCAGCAGAAGAGAGCATGCGGAGGATTCGTTTCAAAATTAAAAGATCCTTTTTTAACAGAGCAGGAAAAACGACAGGAGAACAGTATAGGATAAGAGGAAGAATGCAGGCATCAATGAATCGCCAGACTAAGGGTTGAGGTGTGTAGTAGGAACGCAAACGACGAATGTAGTAAAGGAGTTTACGAACTTTAATAAATATGGACTCAATATGGAGGGAAAAAGAAAGATTTGAGGACAAAGTAACGCCGAGATACCTGAAAGAGGATACCTCATTAGGAAGAATGTCAGAGGAATCAGGGTACACAGATACACAGATACACAGATGTTGCAGTCCCTTTTCTGGAGTAAATAAACGTTCCTGCAATGTAATATCGTACCTCGTAAATTTCTTAAGACACAAAGGAACGTTTTTTAACAGACATGGAGAAAATTGCCCAGACGAGGTTAAAAAACTGACTGGCAAAAAGCATAACAGCAGGTGATTTCACACGCGGTAGTGTAAACTGAATACTTTTCCGTATTCGGGAAAACTAACCACGCATGCGTCGTCATTTTTCCTTTGATGTTCGAAACTTTTATAAATCCAACCGGATGTTGGAGAGGGAACGCGGATCTCGATTTTAGGGAAGCAGCTTTCTATCTAAATATTTTACTCAGATGAAGGGAATATTATTTTTTTTGAAAGCTTTCATTTACGAGAATTTTTGAGAGGCATGCGACCTACAATACTGATGTTTATTATCACTACTCACAAACCACGCAACACAGCAGTTGGAGTAAAGAAGCAGAAGACAGGTCAGGCATCGGAACAATCTGTTTATTGTCCTGAACCGTCGAACTAGTGCAGGAATCCACCGTCAGAGATAGCAACAGCAAAAGGACGAGCAACAGTACTAGTCAGTCAACAATCAGTGACGCAGGTCTGGAGGGTGATTGTGCAGGCTCCGTATGCCGGCGGCGCCCCCAGAGCGGGCCACGCGGTAGATGCGCTGGACCAACACGGGGGACATATCGGATCCTGGCAGGTGTTATCGAATTCGCGCATCATAACAAATACACACATGTCGGGGTACAGTGGCAGACCCGCTGCCGACAGACGGCGCGCACACTGGAACCCCTGCCGCCCCCATTGCTGTTGTTGATCAAAAACCTGGTCATTTGTTGTGCGGGCCAGAGCGTGTAAAGTGGCGCGCCAAGGTGCGGGCTCGTCCGTACCATCCACCTGTGCCCTTCCCTGCCTCCGGTCTTCTTGACTCTCTTGACATCGGGTTCAGGTGGGGTAGGAGGAGAGGGTGCGGTAGATGCTGCGCAAGTCTTCTATCACTATAAACTAATTCGCGCGCAAGTCACCGTGCCTGTTGCACCTTGCTGTGTAGCACACGATGGACATCGTCGGGATCGAATGTCGAACTGTCGTATGCCGGCGTCAGGTCGAGGCATCGATTGACTGAGCTTCCACCCGAGACCCAGACTTCAATCAATTTTCCGCTTGCATTGATTTCAACATGGAAGATTATCTTGGCGACTGCGGAATTGTTTTGTGAATGACCGAGGGCCTGTTCACTAGGGGCCAGAATGGTTGTATGGATTTGGTCCAGAAAAAAGTGGTTAGCACACAATTTTGGAAACTCTGGCAAGAAGTAAAGGTGTTGACAATATTTCAACATGTGCGGATAGTGAAATTTTCTAAAACTGAAATACGGCAGCGGTAGGGTGAAGGATTCCACTTAACTGTCAGTTGACTGTCGATCGTGTCACATGCGAATGGTGATAATAGGGGTTTTACGAGTTAAGCAGTACGTCAAAAAAATAAGCTGACGAAATGCATGATTATACAGAAATTGCTTGGATTTCTGCCTAAAGTCTTATCGTATGCTTTCGTATGGCAGCGGAAATGAGCACATTAGGTACAAACAAATAAGAAAGCAAATTTTTAAAGATGTCCAGTTTTCGGCAACGGTAGGCTGAAGGATCCCGCTTAACTGTCGGTAGACTGTGGACCGTGTCCTATGGAGTTTTATCTTGGCATCTAGTTGCATGCTGTTGCAGACATTACACAGTCAGCAACAATTACTTCCCATGACCTCAAGCCATTGCTCAAACTCCGTTTATTTTGAAAATTTGCTTTTATTGACTTTTTAATTAAGGTGCTCATTTCCGTTGCCATACGAAAGCGTACGGCGAGGCTTTTGGCAGAAGTTCAAATAACTACTGCGTTTTCTTGCATTTCGTCAGCTTTCTGTTTGGCGTGCTGTCCCACTCGTAAAACGCTCATAATTATCATTTCAGTATGACCGTCAGTTAGGTGGGGTCCTTCACTTTAGCGTTGCCTGAAACAGTTCCTTCTTCCGAGTAAGCGAAGTTGATGAAGATGATAATGTCAATAAGATGAGCTTAGTAAAGTAACTGCTACCCCTGGACTATCCATAGCATATGACTGATTTTATTAAGACATTGAACATTAATGCAAAAGTGCGAGTTGAATAAGTGACGATTTCTTACCCACTGAAATCTGCACAGGTAAGGAGGCCCAATCAAATGTCCATATGCTACTGCGTATGAGGTCGCCTGCGATTAGGTTCTTCGCCATTCCATTTTGCAACCTTACCTAGGCGACCTTTTAAATGTGTGAAACATGTTCGAAAATTTCTCTCAAGGTTGCCTGAATTTGGTCACCTGATGCATGTTTACTCCATGAGCCAAAAACACTACCTATAAACTCAAGTTTATCGTGAGAAGTTGTTCAGTGGGACATTTGACGCCTTCAGTGGCTGGAGTCGAAATATCTCTCTTTGCAAGCCTATTTAGCCTCGTTATAGACAGAGATGGCAGAAGAAGATGCTATTCTTTCGTTGGTGTTGAACTGCACAGTGATTGTAGGGAAGTTTCGAATTGTTATTTCACGGGCTTGTGTACTCGGGGCAATGCTTGTCAGATTGTCGTATCCGCTGGTGGCTGTAGCCTGCATCTTTACAGGTTAAAAGTTGAAAGCGGCCCATATTTTGTGAGGGCGGGTTATTCGAAGGTCATGTTATTTAAGAGTAACCTCGATTGTTCATTTTTTACGTGGCCGAATTGGGTTTTCTAATCAAACCGCCTACTGTAGTTTGGTCAGTATCGCCGCTCCACTTTTCTCATCAAAATTTGCATCCTTTTTGTCCTCATCATAATAACGAGAAATAGTTTCAAATTAAGTCTTGAAAATACGGTTTCTCATATTAGGCGAATGCCTTGGCTGTATGATACTCACTCCTGCAAAGTTTGCCTCCGTGAACACTCAAGTGGTCATACGAATTAGGAGCAGCCACTATACCCTCAAAATACTCATATCTTGGTCACTTTTTCTGAGTTAAAAGGTTCGCCCGTTTTGGCGTTTCTTCGAAGCATCGAAAATTGAAGTCTTATTTGTTTCATACAAACAGAAGTTGATGCTATGCAGAAATAGCAGACTTTCATTAAGATACCGCAAGAGGACACAGCGAAAATCGTACTAAGTCAATTCGAGCATCCTGAAAGTGTTCGTTCTATAGGCTAGGCCCAGCAGAAACTCTGCCTTAATGACAGTTCGACCGTCCTTTCCGACTATGTCCACCGTGCGTTTCACAGCAGATTGGGAACAGGAATGGTGACCGGCGGGTGAGTCTGCAGACTTGCGCTGTACCTACCTCACTCTCCCCTCCCCCACAACCTGGACTCGGTGTCATGACGGAGTCAAGAAGACCGGAAATGCTGGTGACTAGCACGGCGAAATCCCGCACCTCGGCGTGCCATCACACCTGCTCGGATCCCAGTGGGTGAGAGTACCATAGAAGTCACAGTAAGAAGGGGCAATTGCGGCCTGACTCTCGGTCAACCAGTCGGCCACTCCACGTAAACACACACACACCGAGGTCCAAAGTATTCTCTCACTTAGAAATTTTTCAAGCCACGACTTTTGGTGCACCATGACAGATTCACGCGGATCGGAATTTTATGGCGAAGAAAGTGCGCTTGGTCGTTGACCTACAGTAGGTGGGTCAACTCATGAAATGTCAACCGAAATTCCGAAATGCGTTTTCGTTTCGAAAAGATTAACCAAGTGGGATTGTGAAACTAATCGTCATAAAACATAATTCTATAACAATTCAATTACCTCAGGACGTCGGCGTTCGAACGAACTTCTTTCCGGCTGCATGAAAAAACCACAGTCCGTAAAAAATGACTACTTATGTAGCACAAAGTCTTCTCATTAATTTTCGATGCCCCTAAAGGTCCAGTTATATTTCGTGGAAAGCATGCATAATAATATTCAGTCTTTTGCTCACTTGGTAGGTAATTACGTCTTCTGATTTTGTACTCGAAGGAGGGACATAATTCGGTTCTAAAGTTTCTAATTGTGAGACTTTTAAATCTCGTGAAATGGCCGTTCATAAATCGTCATATCTCTGCATTTACCAATGTGGCTTGTAAAGTTAACAATATAGATCAAATCCAATGCTTAATTTTATGAACCCTATATGGTTCTCCTTTAGTACCATAGAGAAATATGGAGTTTTCCGTACGCGGAAAATACACGACTAGTAGTTTGGAAACCCTGAATCCAAGTGTGATCGTAGAGCGAGTTCGAAATTATTCGGGAATTGGAAAACTTATTTAAAACCGAATTACATCCCTCCTTCGAGTATAAAATTAGAAGAAGACCCACTTTCCTGCCGAATGAGCAAAAGAAGGGATATTTTTATGCATGTTTTTATGAAATATAATTGGACTTTTAGGGACATCGGAAATCAATGAGAAAAAGTCATGCTACTAAAGTAGTAATTTTTTACGGAGTGTGGTTTTTGCATGCAACCGAATGGAAGTTCACTCGAAAACCGGCATCCTAAGGTTACTGAAATATTATAGAATTATATTGCAGGCTGAATAGCTCCACAGCCCTACTTAACTAATCTTTTCGAAAAGAAAACACATTTCCGAATTTCGGTTGACGTTTCATGAGTTAGTCCACCTACTGTAACTCTCTACCCCCATTTCGCGGCGAGGAACGTACACTGAGACCGTCGACATTGCCGTCTTTTCCCACTCCCGGGTAAGACTCCACTGTCCGAACCCGTCAGTTGCCTGATGCAGGGAACTGGCGCAATGGCTGACAGGACTGAAGAGCTCGTCTGCGACATGACTTGCCTCCCAAAACGCATACACCAGAATTACACACGAAAGACGTTCTGTCTCCATAATGAGAAAATCACAAATTCTAAATTAGAAAATGCTTCTATTTATGCCCTGACCTGGAGATATTGAGTGTTTATTTCCTCGCGTTTTTGTAAAGAAGAACACTTATTAAACCGCACTGTAGAAGAACGGAAAACTCAAACAGCCAGAGGAAGCGGTTACACAAAAGACCTCGGATCGCCGACCTCCTGGTTTCACGCCGGATATTCAGTCATCTGATTCAAGAAGTACGCACCTCCTAGTTGTGTGTAAGTGAGATTTCGTCAGTTCGATCCCTTTTGGAGAGATATGGCATATGGTCGTGTGTGTTCTTATTTTCCATTGTCAGCCAAAAAAACTTTTTGGTTTTTGACAGTACAGTTTATGCTACTGTGCGCGTTACAGCTAGGGATGTGATGCGTATAAGAAGTTGACTTTGTAATTCCAGAAGTAATTTAACCCGCTGTGCGAGTCGGAGCAAGGAATGTTATTTGGTCGCAAGGTTTTAAATTTATATTCTTAAAAGTTTTTGAAATTTGTTCACAAAATGCTAGTATCCCGTTTCTATGTCATAACAACTTGGGGTCTAGAGCAAACAAGGAACCAGTTGAGTTTAGATAGATCAGTAGATTCCATAAATATTCTGCCCAACTCACCTGTTTGCTAATACCTAGAACATCAAAAAAATAAAAAAGGGAGATTTTACCTACAGGGCTGTGGATGATACATCCGCTAAGATAAAATTATTTGATTTTCACCGACTATATCACCGACCTTTTAATGGAATACTTATTGCAGCGGTCAGGTGTTGGCGAAAATACAGTTAAAAGATGCTCACTCTTCTTTTTACACGCTAACGTTCTGAATCCCTTGCTTAGCGCGGGCTATCATACGAGTATTGCCAATCGAAGCAATTCTGGTGCCTGAAATCAGCCTCAACTACCATGGGACGAGAGTTTTCTGCCACCCAAACTGGTTTAGGACTGAATTCGTCCGGTTTGCTTCGTAAGACAGCAAAATTCCTTGTTTTCTCCGTAAACTAGCCGAATCCCTGTCCTCTATAATTATGCCCATTTTGCCATGAAAGGAGTCAAGTACTAGCCATGGTCACCCGCTTCTGGTCTCAAATCCCTTATCCTTGTGCTTTAAAACTGTCTTGTCCATGCATGAGAGGGGCAGAGAAGGGCGGCCAGAAAACTGAGGGCTTTTTCTGAACAAATCCCACAGGAGAGATGAGCCCACCCGGTCGAACGCGCAAACGCTAGCTCGGATAATGAAGAGCCTGCTACCGCTGTTTGAGGGTTCGCATGCGCACCCAAGACAGAAGCCCAAAAGCGCCAACTAGGATTTGGACTTATGAGGGTGGTTAGGGAAATCTCCTTCGCACTGAATCATGCACTCCACAAACTGATTCTCTTTTCTGCCTTTTTGTGTCTTTCGTCCTAACGGTGCTCAAAAGAAGGTCAATGGAACCTACTAGGGTGAGTGGGAAGAGCGTGCATGGAAAAGTTGTCTCCGAAGGCCTGACGGTGTCCGAATAAATAATTATGAGTTCTGCCGATGTTATGACAATGATATTCTATTATGGTGGAGTGAATATTCGCCCAACAAAATTCTTTGTCCGTCGAGATGCGATGACCACCACCAACACCATCACCAGCACCAGCACCACCACCACCACCACCACCATCATCACCACCTGGACAGACACGGTTACAGCGCCATTTCATGGTAGTGAGGAAAACCTGTGCAGGCTCCACCTCACTCCCTCCTCTCCTAAACATTCTTTTTCAGTAGTAAGAAAAACTCACGAAAATAACCACGTTACTTAAGATATTATCATCGTGAGACTCTATGCGACTCCAATCCCAAAGAGCCGCGCCCACTCCTGTCGTGGTCTAAAGGATCAAAAAATCCGCTAATTAAACAATTCGAAGTCATGAATAGGCAGTCAATGGTAATTTAGACGTCCTTCAGCCGGGTAATAGCAGGCAAGGGCCGCACAGAATCGGCTCAGTCGTTTTTTCCATAGCTAGCATTTTTGGCATTTTCCAGTATTTTCTAGGTTGGGTCGGGGTCTTGTATGGGAACGAGCTGGTGGTTTTACAGGCGTTTCGCTTCCGTCGTACGTGCATCATCGGCATGCCTGTTCCTTCGAACCAACAGAGCCAGACTTCACTGCGACTTCTTATTCGCTGCCAAATTCTATGAACTGTTTTGCCGCCAACCACGGAATACGGGTTTCCGTCCTGAAAAAGAGCTCTCACCTGTGTGGTCTTTTCGTAAATTCTACCCAACTGAAGTCGTTTTCTCCCTTGACTGAAATTGCCACCGCCCTCGTGCGTATACATCAATCTTCCACTTCAGACGAGGGCTGTAGGTCTCTCTTCTCTCTTCTTATTTATCTACTTCTCTTTACTTCCTCTTCCTCTTCCTCCTCCTCCTCCTCCTCCTCCTCCTTCTCCTCCCCCCTTTCCTATATGCGTACTAGGGAAAAAGGCACACGTATTTGTTCTTCGACCGCCACCTTTTTAGGATACTCACGTTTGACTGACGTTTTGCGGCAGTCGCCGGGCGATCACGGAGTCCCAGATGCTCGGAATTTTAGTCGTGGAAATCCTGTTACCTTGGGCAGGCGTGCTGACAAACAAAAGTCCCTGACCTACCTTTAATCCTTTCAAACAGAAAGCCCATTTCCTTATCTGCGAAATGACGGAAAAGTTAAGATACATGGGACGACGAGACGGTTCTCATGGCCGACTCACCAATGATACATCATTCGAAGAAGTTGATGCTACTTCTACATTTGGAAACCGATTGTTTGTGTGTCCAGAAGACCGCAAAGCAGATAGCCTATGTATAAGGACAGTAAGATCTAGAAGATAAAGTGCGATAATCATTCTTATAGGTCGAGATGTTTTGCTGCCTTTCCAATTTCCTCAAAAATTAATGTGCGAACTGGGAGTGCATTTTTCGGCACAAGCCTTACTGGGTTGGGTCTGAAAGTGGACATGAATGTTTGAGCTGAATGTAATCAGTTTCGGTGAAATAATGATATAGTATTCACGTTCGACCCACAGATAGTCAAGGATGTATAAATATTTGTTATGTTGAAGGGAGTCCCGACGAGGAAAAGGGAATTATTAATCGTCTTCAATCAGTCTCACTCAAATCCGAGATTTGCCGTAATTGAGCCTCGAACCCGCGTTCTTTGACCACCGGGTGTTATTGAGTCCACCGCCCTACCAAATGAGCCACGAGTACGTTGTCCTGTAGGTTGCAATCGGAAACATAAACCTATGTTGGAAGTGCATTCACCGGTCGGGTCGCATGACCCGCTCGTCCCGCTGTACCCTGAGGCTCACTGTAGAGCCTCCCAGGCAGTCGACTTGCGATCAGGAATACTTAATGAAAGGAGTCTTGACAAAGACAAGGGAGACTTGAGTGCCATTTCTGACATGTTAGTTGCATTTTTCCAGTCTTATTCAAACCCAGACTAAATACTCATCGCTGGGCCGCCCAATGATCCCCATAAGTTTTCGGTTTCGAGCATTTTAACCTCCCCCACAGCCAGTGCATGAAATTTGAGTATAGTTTCGGCTGTATTCCTGGACTCCCACGGCTGTCAAGTGATGTCTACCCGTAAACGATTTCATAAAAGAGTTACTGAAGTAAATCTAACTAATATTCATGCTGAGAGTATGATAACTAAATCAGTATGATGTTGGATAATAAGCCAGAAATGGAACTAACAGGCTTCCTTATCTTTTTTGGTAATCTCCATTCGCCTTCTTCGCAGTACACCTGTCTGTGAGGGCTCTAGATTGAGCCTCAAGATACAACGGGAGGAGTACATCTCGTAACCCGATCGGCGAGCGTACCTCCAACGCAGTATGATTTGTGACATTCGTCGTAAGAATACTAGGAGGAAACGCAAAATTGCTAGCTCGTGGCCCGTAGTATGATCGTGCCAGAACCTCATTGAAGACATCATGTCCAAAAACGTAAACTGGACGACGCCATCCAATGGCTTTTCTAGTCCAGGCGTTATCCTCAACTTTATGCCAGTAAGCTATTTTAAGATTGACTGGGTAGCTAGGTTCGACATTTTCAACAAATCCCCAATTTTTAAAGAAATGCAGATGTCCTCTCAACGGTGTGGAAGCCTACGTTACCATCCATGATTTACGAGCCTGTTAAAGTTTGTCGAGATAAGTTTTTGGCGTAATCGTTAAGCTTTGGGAGCCAACAGGTATTAATTTCTTGCTGAATAACGAACTCCGATTCCTTAAAGCAAGAGGCCTGATGCAATTTGTGCTTCTTTTACTGGGCTATAAGTCATTATACTAATCGAACAGACATACCGATTATGTTTTAAAAAATTTAACGAAAGTAAACTAACCGGTACGAGAACACACATACACACACAACCGAAACGCGAGTATCGCCGAGCTACTTCAAACTACTGACCATCAGATTTTAGCCCGGGCGCTCTAACTCAGAGTTGCGGACACCAAACACTCCGACCGTGCAACTAGCCAACACAACCTCCCTCTAACCTTCAAGATTAGTTTAGGTTTTGGTCAGCGTGACTTCAACAGTTGGGGAAGGGCTGGAAGGTGGGGGGGGGGATAGCCAACACTTTTCCGCGCACCCCTGACGGGATGGGTTTGTCTGATTCAGAGTATTGACGGTAGCTCACACGTTCCGGAGTATACGCCTGGTGGCTGGGTCACTTTAACCAGCGGTTTGGCCAACACTTGCACGCCATATTCCTCCACGCGCCACATCGTAGAAATACTTGGCTGTTACTTTCCTGCAAAAGGGGAATAAGTTGGTGGCAGTGGCTAGCGTCAACCGAAGACCGAGGGTGTTAAAGGGGGGCTTACTAACGGGCATTGAAACACGAGGCTGAGGTTACTAAATGGCAAACTAAAAAATACTAAAAAACAGGAATTGGAAAAAAGGTAGGTAGAATCGGGGATAGGATCATCCGTGGTGCAAGTGATCTTGCGTTAAATTCCAGGAAGATTAGGGTTATGGTTTAGAGTTGTGGTTAGGACACGGGAATTGGTGCCCTCATGAAATTTAGAACAAGGTCGATCGTATTGCAGGGAGTTTTGATTTCCGTGTATGACCGGGGAAAGTTCTGTAATGATAATAATAATAATCAAGTTGACTATTTCACCAATTATAACACACAGTGATACAAACTGGGAAGCGTGCTCGTGAAAACGCGTCACAAATTCGAAAAAATTACACGACTGCGGCCATCCACGAAGAATTACGAAGGACAAAAGTTCAACCCCATTAATGAAACTAAAGAGAGCGTTGAAACCGCTGACAACAGACAGAACGTGAAACATATTTAACGGCTTCTCTACGAGGGTGACACAAACGAAACAGGGTTCTTTCATCAAATGTAGGACATGGTGTTGATTCAAATAATGAGCGATCTCCTCTTTTTACAAGATCTTAGCCGGAAATAACCGAAAAAATCCAGATGCGATTTCCTCAAAATTTCTGAACTGACTTGCCAGTGACCTTCTTGTACCCCTCTCCAATGCGCCCTAAGAGTTTAGCTGATGCCGTAACTCTTCTTTTCGACTGGAAGCTAAGGCAACATATTCCCTCCTAGAAACGTCGGTGTGAAAATGCAGGCTCATAAGTTCGGTCTACATGCGATACAGAATGAGCTCGAAAATCTACCAACGTAGTAGAATCGGAACTTGCTATCGAACTGCCAACACGATTTCCAGGAAGGAGGATCCTGCATGACCAAAATGCTGCGACCTCTCCACGCCTGGACTCGAGCGTTCAGTATAGGGCGTGCAGCCTAGATCCCTTTCAGTGACTTTAAACGCCATCGATACTGTACCACACCAGTGACTGTTGTGAAATCTGGAAACGGTCCTCGCCGACAACATTTTATAGGTCGTTTCCAAGTTATTCTCATCGTTGCTCAAGAATACAGTTCCCTAGAATGCAGTAATAGAACCTACTTCTTTTCGGTGTGTGTGGGCCATAGTACAAAACGCGAAGACAGAAAAACAGTAGCGTTTGTAAACGATATGAAGAATTAAACTGTAATTCCCAATGCTGCCGAAGAAACTAGTCCGTGGATCGGGTCAAATCAGTTGAAGACGTGGTAAGGTCTTTGGCTTTAGCGGTGCAACATTAGCTGATGTACTTTAATTCGCCTAAGTAGACTGTCCAGATCCGTTGACCAAAAGATCTACTTTTTCAAAATGGACAGCTTACAAAGCGTAGAAGCCTGAGCCAGTCTCACTGTTCCGCTGTCGAAACCTTAAAGTCGTTCCCTTATAGTCCGAATGCGGAAAAAGCTCCACCTTCTCTTTTGTACGATACCAAGAGGGCCTTCGAGGATTCTGATGAAGACCTTTTTCCCAAGATCATCGGAACATTCCTGAGGTTGTATTCCGAGTACGTCATACAACCCCGGAAAGGTTGGGGAATTCAAGATCTGAAATGTGCTGGAATAATTCTAAAAAGGACCGTTGAAATGTTTAAGGGTCAAAGCTCGTTGCTTTATATAAGCCACTTGACAAATCTCAATTCGTTTTCTTCAAGTTATGATCAAATGAACGCAGACCTTTTAAAAGTATTCTGTATTGTGAATTCTCTGAATTCGTCATCACAAACAACTCCTGGTTTCACTCATTAGAAGTTCGCTTTCAACGGACAATTCATTAGGGTGGGTAAACTATGGGATGTCCTTCCCACGGATGTTTGGATGTCGCCATTGGTGGAAAGCTTTAAAAATCCGACTGACTTGTATTTCGAGATGGGTCTAAATGATGACAAATTAATAACTTCCCTCAGATTTGTGTTCGGATTTTTATGATATCTACGTACCTTTTTCCATCTCACTTAGTCTTCCTCCACACGTCTCAGCATTTTACGTTGCACATGGGATGTTCCAAAGCTGGCGCGTAGAGACGGTCGAACTGTCACGCGTGCAGAAGTATGCGCCCCATACTTTGACCGGTCGTAAAATTATTTATAACTGTTACTTAATCGTATTAAGTACCAAATATAGAATCCAAAAAGTCCCTGGGCTTTAAAATCTTGATAAAAAGAGCTTAGGCAATTCAAGCCAGACGAATGTTCTTTTAAGTTCCCAAAAAGACCTTGTCCGATTTCCCAAGATAAAGAGAACAAGGCGGATGAATGTTTTTCGACTTGCAAAGTGTTGAGAGGCCTTGTATGAATGGACACTTTCTGGTAAATGTTAAGTTCCAAGCCAAGGTGAACTTGTAAGTTACAAGAGGGGAAATAATTCATTGTAACTGCTTAAAACAGTCAACCCTCTGTAACTCGAGCTGTTCGATAGAACCATGCACCAAGTACTTTTGTTGACCGGCAAACACCAACCAAAAGATTTTTTAAGCTCCATGTGCTACGCAGCTCTAGCTTCTTTCCTGCACCTAATCGAAAATGAGCGGAAATTGGCTTGAGTTTCTCTAAGCAAATGTGAGAAATACAGTGTTAGTTAGTAGTTCTTTCCAAATGCGCATCTGCCACTTGATTTGCACGTCCACTGAATTTATTTTTGTCCGAGAACTAGACTGGCTTAGATTGGCAAGGAGAATTTCCATTTCTGCAATCTTACCAGTGTTCACCATCTGTCGCAAGGCAGAGGACTTTTTCCGAGTTTGGTCACATGACTCTGCGGGTACAGGACAAGAGCGGCTAAGGCCAAAAGGCTGAATACTGTTCATTCTGTCAGTCTTCCTTGGAGAATAGCTTAGGAAATATCGAACAAATACAAGAAAACACAGTATTCCCTCTTTCCGAGCACATCATTTGCTCAAGTTTTCATTGTGCCCATACAAATAGATCCTAGTTTCTCTGGCCTTCCTCCGTCCGTCTCCGGCTAAAAAAAGTCAAGGGGGAAAGTTAAACAAATTTAGGCCAGGGTTATTTTGCTTAATTTAGAATTTTATTAATTTATTATATGTACGCCTTACACGAGAAGCTAAATTGCGACTAAGTGCCTGGCGTATAAATATGGAAAGGTTCGGCGCGCGCGCACCTAAAGGGGTGCGCTTTCTAGAATTTCCTACAAGATGGCGGCAGCACGTGGTCTGGCTTTCAAGAGCTTCCTACAGGTGTGATAACTCATGAAATTCATTCTGACCCAACTCGTTGACCTCGGTGGGATACCTATTAAATACCTGAGCCAGGTAGTCATTTGGTGGATTCTGAATGGATTGCTTAGAAAATCCTGCTTGGGCAGTCTGCTTACTATATCAGATTTCAAACATTGCGGTAGGCTGGCGGGGGGGGGGTGGGTAAGTTGATCTAAATGTGATTAAACTTACGTCTCCCGGTGGGGCCTCGCAGCTCAGGTGGCTAGAGATTTGGCTGTCCTAAAGCCTTCCCTGACTGTCGTAGGTTTGAATGCCACCGAGGCGCCGCGTTTTCCGCATTTCTTTCGAAATGAATTATTCCGAATTTGTCAAAATATTTGTTTAGTTAGGAAATGTCATGTGTTTCACAAAAAAGCCCTATAAAGCAAAATCCGCCTCCGCTGCGTTTCCCAAAGTCCTACAGCGGTTAAAATGACCGTTCCTAAAAATACGACATAGTTGGATTCACAAATCAATATACACTAACGTGGACTAATTACTTTTCACTCAAAAATAGAATTACGCGAAGCGGCTATATTACGGATGCCTCAAAAAGGCTGAATTTAAAATATATAAGGAAACGAGGTACATTAAAAGGGGGAAATGAAGAAAGTTAATAACAAATTTCAAAAACCAGGGCTCTGTTGACTATCGATTCGCAGTTAACGCAATGGGAAGTCTCTCAGACATGGAGATGGCCGGATTGCCTATAGCGAATTGTTCAGTGTGGTCATCTAGCACCCAAAAACATCTTTTACTTGCACGGGAAGATTCTCCTTTGCCTTGTGCCAATTTTGCCACGTTAAGTGTGAAAAAATCTTCAATAGGATTGAAATCCGGACTATTGGAAGGCACGTGCGCAGAGGCTAGTCATTTCCCTAAATTATTATATTACAGTTACGAGCGTTATCAGATTCATACCTCTTTAAATCGATTGGCAAGAACATTATCGTGTAAAATTGTGGCATTCATTCGGCCTCCTTGGGTGTTGCTTTAAGCGAGGACTTCCTTTATAATATCGACGAACCCTTTGCTGTTGGTGGTGTCCTTAGTAGATCTCCAGGCTGGACGCCCTCCGGACCTGACAGCCATCCAAACCATTAACTGCCGGCAATTCTTGAAGGTCGCTGTCGGTGCGGCATGGCCCTTCGGAAAGTTCTTTCCCCATAAGACCATCTGGCTCGACTTCGCAGACCTACCTTGAATGCGATTTCCTCACAGGAATACATGCTTTTTCTCAATAAAGGCCGATCATAAATATAAATCTTAGCAAATAAAAACGTTTTCTTACGTTGTCTTCTTTAAAACGACTTGATCATGGCATTCTGTTGACGAAGTTTAGAATCCTGCATTCTTTTCGGAATTAAATTTATAGTTAACATCTTCACAGAAGGGTGACAGCATGTCGCGTGTACTCGATATTTATTCGTTTGCGCCTAACAATTCTCGGCGTGGTATAACAAACTACTGTCAAACAAGTTTATTACAAATTTTTATGACAAAAGCGCCAGAAATATGCCAAAATAGAAATTTTACAGCCTCCAGGTGGTTTTAATGGACGCAAAATTCAATTTTCCTTCTTTAAAAGAGATTTATTTTACACTTTTCTTGTTTACGTTGATCTTTCTCCACAGCATAATACGCATAAACATGAGATTTCGACCTGTGTATTTCAGTAGCGTAGGAAATGACCTACATTCAGAGAAAGATCGGATTTCAGCCCAATCTGGCCTGTTCTCCTTTAATAAAGCAGAGTTTAAATGAATCTTTCTCGTGTAAAAAGCCTTCTGTACCCCCAAATAAAGTCAACAAACACAAATATTAATACAAAATATATGAAATACTACTCAATAAAATTTCAACCACGACATTTCATGAGTTAGACCGTCTGCTCTAGCGTCTTCCTTAAGGCAGAAGCAGGGGTATCGCTGAAACTAACGAAAAAACAGATCGCTATAGTATTAACGCACAAATAACGTTAAAATGCGTTTATCCTTGTGGTTAACCGCTATGGGGAAATATAGCAAAACTGGTCCTCTGTTCATTTCAGTTGGCGTAGCTGGATGTGAACTTTCGCGTTTGATGAGTAACGCGACGAGAAGGAGCGAAAATGACCACGATAGATAAGCATTAGACCGGTAGCTTGGAAAAGTCTCAGATTTTTTAATAGCGTCTTTATTAAAATGCGAAAAAGCCATAACTATAACAAAATACAAAATGTTTCCAAGTCAACAAAAACGGATGGAAAACTAAAGATTATCTGACCTGAAGAGAGATGAAGTTCGTATACGCTGGTGCGCGATTTCAGCAGACTTACATGGTACCTGCTCATAAAATCCACGGAATAACGCGGGAACTCAAAATAAATGAATATTTAAAATCATATTAAGAACACGTAGTATGGAGAGACATTTACCTAGTTTTTTGGTTGTCAATGTATTAAATGACACACCAAAGTATATGCAGCACGCATACCACAAGCAAGAAGTCCAGCTGTGCAAATAATCCCAATGTCTGCTGTTGTTATTTAGGACGTATCTGAGAATTCGGACAACACTTGTATGCCCAGCTAATGCATTCTTATGAACTCCGAAAGACATTGCATAACGATATGTTTGCGAACTAGTGAGTCTATGTGCAGTGCATATGAATATTACTGACGAAAGTTGATGCACCATAAAGCGCCTTTTGGAAGCTAATCAGTGCTTGGATATGTTTAAGTCAAAAACTAGTAGAGGCAAAGGGCGACAGACTGATTGGATGTAATGCCGCCTACTATAAACCCAGCTATAAAATTGGAAAACATAGACAACATGTTACCTGCACGAAGCAGAGCACTAATTCTGCTTCTGACGCCTGGCAGTACCACAACGAACTGCATCAGTAGATGTTAGCATTGCTGAGAAGTTGTGAAAATCTCCCTCCTCCTTGATTCTCACTAACAACTTATCGGTACATTAACAATTTAACCGTATGGTAAAAGTATGCCCCAATAAACAATGTTACTCTGTCAAGTAAAAACCTCTGGAGAGGATATCAGGCTTTGGCAGTTTGCTTGATTTTTCTAGTGCAAAACATTGGTGCTAGTTTAAATCAGGAACTATTTCCCGCGGTCTGAAAAAAACGTAAAAAACCTAATTTTACCCAAACCATATTTTCTACCTTCACACTCTCCATGAAGGTTATGAATGGGTCTTTGGCCGCAGGGGTTTTCAAAATTCATAGTTCTTTGAGTGTAATTTGATGGCTTCACCGTTTTACAAGGTTTAAAACTATCAACGAAGAAATTATACGGCGTCAAAATGCCGCATTCTTTAAGAAAATGAAGTAGACTGTTTGGTAAAAAGAAGTCGGAACAGGTAGAGTCATCCCTGGGACCAAATATTTATTTTAATTATTTACGTGGGCTGAATGTGACGCAGATGAAAAGGAAAACTGCTGCTTTGAATTAGTCTGAGGTGAGGCTTTCGATATTTCAGACACAAAAGACCATTTCTTTAATTCTTCTGGTTATTTTGAGTGATAAAGTGTCGAGTTTCTCAGAGCCAGTAAGGTAGTAAAGATGCCAGGATATAACTGAAATGGTGTAACATAATAATGCATGAACAGTGTGTGTGCAGTACTGACTGGCCACAAACATAACCAAGAGATTGAGTGAAAAGGTATTTTAGGAACCATACTTAGTTAGAACATGTCAGTTGTCAACCGGTGTTGCCGCAAGGAATCACGATCTCTGTTACAGACTGTAAAGCTACATTGCAAAGAAAAAAGGACCTCCTGTCTTGGGCTCTCTCAAAGGGAACCATCTGACACATTTGTGTGCCGTAGTCGGATACAGTATCGACCGTCTTCATGAAGCCTAATTCACCAGCAAGCAAGATAACCACTCAAAAAACGGGCGCCGGAATGCTGAAATGGGGTGATAGGCCATTTTCAGAACTGCGAATCGGTCGTACCTGGGAAAGTTCTCTAAATTCAGAAGCAGCTTCCGTACCACACAGTCCGTAAGATATGAAAATAGCTACAGCGCTAGGGTATTTGTGTAACCTAGCACTCTTATTTAAGCTGATAAATGCGGCCAGAACGGAGAGTTCGCATTTTCTGACAAAAAAACCTACTGATACCCATTAGATTTTACAGGTCATTTTCGTACTGCTACTTGAAACTGCGTCCACTTTCACACTCTCTAAAAAATAATTACTGACCCAAGCATATCTCCCACTTTATGCACATTTATCCCAAAAGGTGATTTTTGGACTGTGGATTCAGAGAACGAGTAGCGACAAAGAAAAGGGAGACTGAGTGGGGCATATATGACTTATTAGCTTCTATTAGTCAGTCAAACTCAACTACAGGTTTGAATAACATGGAAATCGGACCCTGACTCACTGATCATTGAGCGTTTCCAAGTCCACCGCGCTTGCACTGAGCCAGGGGCCCGTTGTTCTGTCGCTCTAAATCGAGAATGTTAACTATGGTGGAGGCACGTTGACCGATCAGGCCGCGAGACGTGCTCATCCCATCGCATCCGACTTGTAGACAATTTTCTTTCTAGCAAGACTCAAGGCCATAGGTCCTTAAACGAAATTGACCCCTGAGTTTACGGCAGTTTAAAACAGTCTCAGTCAATGACTCATGGAAATAGACCTTTTATGAAAATGTGTTCGTACGCTTATTTTGTGGTCTGAATAATACAGGAGCCCAAACGTTTATGCTAAATGTCTCAGGTATGGCACAACCACTGGTGCACGCTCCCTTTAAACTTCTTCAAAGGACGAAAGTACACTCCGAAAAGAATCTGAGATAGCGCAGCGCTCTGAGTCTTACTCATATTCAGGTGAGGAATGAAACAACTTGGTGAGCACCGAAGATGCGCCTTCGTTAATCATAAATGATGTAGTAAGGAAAGTGTGTTTACAGTGTCCATTCACGTCGCAAGAGTGTGCGAAGGGGGGGGGCATGAAGCGAACGGAGTTCTAAGTGCCGCAGGGTATCGGTGGGAATGCGTTCAGATGAGATCGCACAGGACGCCTTGCAGGGGGGAGGGGGGCGGGGCGGGACTTAGTGAGCGGCCACGGGTCGTCAGCTGTTGTGGCGCGTTGTCTGTCGTCAAACCCGGCAATGCGTAGGGGGTAGATTTCTGCCACGGAGCGGGGAGGGTCGGGGAGGCAAGTTTCGCAAGAACGATTTTGTGCGCATAAGACACAGTATCCCTTAGACTGTGACGACCGCCTCCGCCGTGGCGAGTATGCACCGACGCAGCAGACTCGATCGGTTTGTCGGAAAAATCTTTTGACAGTTTAATTGTCGATTCCGACGATGTCCACCGTGTGCCCCACAGCTGGGCGGACGGTAACTTGCACGTAATAGTAGACTCGCGCTGCATCTACCGCACTCTCCCCCCCCCTTCACCCACCTGAGCCCGGTATCGATGCAACCACGAAGTCTGGAGGCTTGACTCGGTGCAGGCGGCTGGCTCAGCATGAACCCGGGCCTAGACCTGTCATCACACCTCTGGTCCGCGCACAAATAACAAGGAGTTCACACAATAAGAAAGGGTAAAGGACTAGAATCTCACCTGCGTGCGATTGCCATATAGGTCGCATTAAAAAGGAGCACCTGTAGGCTAACCCTCCGTCCCAAGGGAAGGATCGTATTGTCCCATCCGGTGTCAGGTTTACAAGTCACGGCTTCTAGCAAACCGTGGCCAATTTAAGCGCGCCAGACTGTAATGAAGAATATGCGCTGAGCCAGTCAACACCTCTCTCTCTCTCTCTCATGCTGGTGTGACTTTTTGACAATCCTGTTAGTTGTAATCTAATTTCGACCGCAAGTATCTTAGTCGACTTTTTGCATTGACAATCTCTCATTTTTGTTTCTTCAGTCGCATTTTGAACACTGCCAGCTATCGATGACGCTCCAATAGTTGCGGCGAAGTCCTTGTTTATCATTTTTTGATGTGACCACAAGGTGGACAAGTCGAGATCTGTACGGTCAAACCATAAAGTGCTTTGATGGATTGTAACGGTCAAGGTGTCCCTTAGGAACATTCCAGTCCGACTTTGTTGAGCTGACTAAGTGCCATCACCCAACGATTTATCAAAATATCTCAAATTTCAGGACAAGGTTTTTGGTGTAGTCGTTATGAATCGCACTATAGTAAGGGCCCAAGAACAAGCTAGTCAAAGTAAGTTAAAATTGAATTTGACAGTGTCCCCGATGAAGCGCCTCGCAGTATCTTTTTTACGAAATTTACAAGTCTTCCAAAGAGACATGTTAAATAACTATGCGGAGTTAACTGTGTGTGTCCACCGCATCGTGACCACGTTACGACATTCAGACCAAAAATATACTTCCAAATTGCAGCAGACATTGGCTACACATTCAATGTCCGGGGAGCGAGACTGTTCCAAACCATTCAAATTATCGACGGATATATCTTTAAGGTGGGTTTTTTGATGCATGACAAATCGCATCGACCGTCAGACGGTTCATCAAGTTTTTCGTCATTAATGGCACTGAAACACGATAGGGAGACGGAAAGCTACTTTGCCCAATAGAGAACTGATGAAAGATCTGGATTCAAATAACCAACACCGATATGATAATTGCTCTACACAACTAAATTATTACCACCGAATTTGCGCCAGCCGGTCGGTAACGGCCAGTCGCTGCAGCGAAACTTGGAATTGGTGAGGAGGAAGACCGAAGTGCCGGGAAAGTTATTTGAATTATGTCCGTTTTGCTGTGTGGCTCAGTCTTTGGCGGTGTCCCGTAGATCAAACTACTAAAGACGCGGAAGACCACCGGATGAGAGTGTACAATCCTCCATCTATGTGAAAATTCAAGCTGTTCGAAGAGGCGCGGTCACTAACTGAACTATTTTAGTGTGTTTCGTTTTTCGATGCAAAAGGAAATTGGGGAAGGGGTGTTGGTTCTCTCTTTCCGTTCACGCATGGCTCATCTCAAAAAACAAACAATCATTGTTCTTTTTATTTGCAGAACCAACTCGAGCGATCTGCTTAAGTTCGATTCGGCAAAACATGGATTTAGTAAAGGCAAGCAGACGGAAGTCTCGAATGGTGGAAGAGATGGCCAGAAGAATTTGCATCGAGTGCACGGAAGGCCATTATTTCTTCTTTGAAATGTCTTTTTATCGGTTGCATTCCTTCACTCTTTTATCATTACTCCTAGAATTTGGGCGCGAAATAAGACGAGTCTCTCACCCATAAAACACAAAGATAGTTCTTATAAAGACGACTAGCGTATATGGGTTGTATCAGACCGGACCTAAAATAAGGATGCTCGCAGAAAATATCGTTAGCCGACTGGTTCAAAAAACAGCTGATAAAGCCGCGGCCTTTGTACACTTCTGCAGCAAACCAAGGATCGGTCTTGTATTTTCTGGGTGGTTACTCTTCAGACCTTTAGTTTCGCATTGAAATTTCTCAAGTCGTGGACGATCTTGTGAAATATTTGCGCATAACTATCTAACTCAATCGCGAAATTTCAAAAAGACACTAAAATTGAAAACTATTTTGACAACTTTCACTAATTTTTTGAAGAGAAGAAACAGAAGCGCTGAATATCTAATCTTTAGGCCAGCAAAACACACCACGCTGGACGTGGTGTTCCGGCAAGCGAAATTGTCTGTTTTTTTGTCCACTTTGTTACGCTGCAAAGTTTAACCAAGTCCTAAGAAGGAGCCGCTGTTAGCATGGATGGGAGAGCAACATGTTGACTACGTATGAATGTGAAGAAGGCGCGTATTTTGTAAAATTCTGAATTTACAGACGTATGGAAAATTTTCAACCGCCCAGAAACTGCAGGCCACGACAAAATTCAAATCACCCCTGGAGGTAGGAACGAAACAACGGTGAAGTCATCGTCTAAAACTCGATTTACCTAGTGGTAGCATCTAAAAGTAATTTTATGAAGGGTCTAAACAGTCTGGAAGGAAGAAAAACGAATTAAAATCTACCACAAAACCAAATTCACAGCATGGTCTGACGATGTGTACAGGTTGACTTTAACCATAGGCGGGCTGCCTCCATTTGGCTGCGTTGAATCAATTTGTATATGAACGACAACTCAGGTGTTTGGTGTCAACTAAGTGCTTTGACAAGAGAAGTGGACAGAATTTTGATATCCATGTATGCTTTTGCTCAAATCACCAAGCTGGTAACTTCTTTTGCGCCTATCCAATATAGTTGTGCTGGCAAACCTATGTAGATTCGCATACAGTGGCAACGATGGCATTCACAGAAAGGGCATGCTTGCTTAGAGACTATGGTTCATACATTGCTTGAAAATATGAGTTGAACAGCAATGAAGGTCCTCCTGATTTCGCGCTGTAGTCTTCCCTTTTCCATAGTAAAGTAGAAACCTCTTCATTTCCAAAAACGATATGACAGCAACGGACTATGATGGAAATGACTGTTTGACCGTCGTATGCCACAGAATAGTGGTATGGTTTTCAAAAATCCCTTTAAGCTTGCGTTATTGGTCTTGATTTGAGAAACACGGAAATGTGCCTGTTCCCGAACTATATTTCTACGAAGTGCCAACTGAATGCACTAGATCAGGTCTACAGCGCAAAAACTATTTTTATCCCTCCATATATTTAAGAACACTATGGTCCATCTCCTAAGAGGATCCTATCATTATCGTTTACACATTACAGGCGGCTTTGCGCCGTAGTTCAGGGGGTACGTACATCCGCACCCGATGGTAATTTCCACATTTAGTAGTTCGCTGGGTCACAGTGCCTTTGCGCTTTCGGAAAGAATGCAGTGTAGCCTGTTTAAGTTGTACAAAGAAAACCTCTTTGGAAGAAAATAGACACTTATACTCAAAAAGACAGAATTTTTAACAAAAAGTTCCTAATTACAGTGGCCCAACGTTGGCGAAAAGTGCAAATTCATTATTGTTAAACCGAGCAGCCACCGCGTGCGTCGCTTCATCTTCAAGTGCGTTAGTCATATTCAGTGGAGCATTTCATTAGTCGCCGCGAATAAACGAAACGAAACAAAAAAAGCAAATCGCACTTTGCCAACCAGCGGGTTCCTGCTCTAGGGCACAACATGTCCATTACCCAGTTAGAAGGAGAAAGCGATGGCTACCTTTGAAAATCCCATGCAAAATGCAAATGAATTTGGAACAATGGTCCTTCTCTGTATTCTTAAAGAAACCTGGTCGCTTACATAAATAGGCTCTCTGCTCATGAGGACTAACATCTACGCTCGATTATCTGTTATCTCCGGATTTCAATGCAAATGTTGAACTGAGTGCAAATAATTCATTGCAGTTAGGAGATAACTGACATTTACTTGGTTGTTAACAATGCTGTTCATGTCACTTTTCTACGAGTTGCTGACTTATTCCTGGAATCTGCATGCCACTTCTTCGATGTCGCCTTTGCTTGAGAAAACGCTTGACGATAAAAAATTTCCCAGGTCCTTTAACCCATTAATGAAATGTTGTCAGAGCTGGTTACCAATGTCTAAGTACAAATTTTGGATTTCAGGAGTAATCGTAGTATCCAGTAGTGAATACGTCTCATTATTCACACGGTCTCATGACTAGTCACGAAAGTCGCCTCAAACTACAATGCTGAAAATATACTGTTTTCGGCATTTGCTATGTTTTCTCCCCCTTCTTTGCTAATCGCTGCCCAGTATTTTGTATTCCGGTTTAAGCGTCCTCTGCGACAGAAGGAAAAGTCTTCAATTTTCAACAGTCCTTTTGCGCAAACGCGGAATTTCTGGAAACGATATTCCGACTTATCAGTCCGCATTAAATGTTTTTTTCGGATGACTTTCTACCTTACTTGGTACCAGACCTTATTTGACAGTGCTGTTGTACATGGCAAACAATATGGAGATGAGGCCTATTGTCCCAATGCAATATAATTAAATTCGGTAAATCTTTAGTATATTTCCGTTTGGGTCAACTGGACGACAGTGTCAACTTTAATTTATTGCTGTTTTCGTTTTCTCATCCCTTTTTTACGACTCTTAAAAATAAGCTCTCTACTTTGAGGTCAAAATTCCAGAAATTTGATTGTGCACCCACTAGGAGGTAGATACTCAGTATACTTAGAAACGAAAGCTCAGAAGCAAGCAGCGGCAAAACATGAATTCCAAAGTGATTTTTTTCGTGTATTTAGCAATAATTAGTTATAAGGTGAGGAGATCAAAAGAAAAATCCAAAAGTTATATTAGGCATGAGTTGTTGTCACTATTTTTCATTGCACATACAAAAGCAATACGACTGTGAATCTCATCCGTGGTCGAACCTTTGTAATACACGTATGCATGCACTTACCTCCCCTATTTACGTGTATGAAAATTCATCACATCGAGTTTAAGATTTAAAATTCTCGCATCTTACCGAAAAAGTCGGCAAGTCATTTCCATAATAAGATTTCTTTGAGGCTGTATGCGGCTTACACCTTTATCTCATAATTTCTTAAAGCTGATATTATTTATTATATGTGTGAAAAGCGTAGACAAGGGAGCTGATTTCTAACCGTCCGTAGATCTATGCTTTAGTTTAATAACCTGTTGGTTTTCGACCAAACACCCCCACCACTCAACCTCTCAAAGGTACTGAGGTGGATATTGTGGTCAAGGGTCAAGGAATCACTTACGCCGGCTGTTCGAATTTCCCTGCATTGTTGTTCATTCCATTTAGCCTAAGGCATGACATTAAGGTAAAAGCTAGGAAATTCCCTTCGGTAGGAGGTGATCTTCCCCGGGCATGATCCAATCCAAGACTTACTGGTTGACTTGCGCCTACGGATAGGGCTCTCAGGCCTCAGGTTACCTGACTGGTCTCCTTCAGGATGAAAATAAATATTTAAACTGTCAAAGGATAGGTTTAGACGGTTTCCCCTCGTTTCCAGACTTGAATTATGCACTTAGGTCATGCCAAAAGCTATCTAACATAGTTCTGTTTCGTTCGAACTCTACCCAGGGGCGGCAAATACCATAATGAGCACTCAGTCAACCAATGAGTACACTCCGCATACGCTTCATGCATAATTTTGCAGTTAGCTTCGAAGCCCAAGAAGGATTAACTGGCGTTTTCGTTTATGCCTCCAAATAACGAGACTACCCAAGTGCTAATTCAAAATGTTCTGGCGTAGAAAACGATCTAAAGTCGAATTGCGTGCGGTGACGTGCTACCATTTGGTTAAAAATAGTTCAGGCTTCGAAGTATACTGAAGTCTGAGCGATATCACATTGAAAGTCGAGTGAATATTACCATTCGTACTCGGTGGCTGTTCGTATGGAACAGTATTCCCTGGAAATGTCGTGCGGACATGTGCTTCTTTTACTCGTAACATAGAAACCTAAACTTTCTTCAGATTGTGTAGTAAAAGTAACAAAATACGACGGCTCCTAGAAATCTTAACAAATTCATTAGTTTTTTGAAACAATTATCAGCTCCGCGTTCTTTCAAAGTACACGCGCCAAGTTCTCTAGGGGAACACTAACTGTAGCCCTTCGCTTCCTGATGAAGATACATCTTGTTGATATGATATTATGATAGATGCGTGCAGATTGCACTGTAAACTCTGTAAGCAGGAAATGATGAAGCCGAAAATTTACAAATCCCAATAAATACAAAATTTTTAAGAACGAAATTTTTTATTTCTTCTGCGAAGAATCTTAACATGACTTGATTTTTGAGAAATGAATGCAAATAGAGGGATTTCTATGTCTTCTGCTCAAGATATTGGATCGAGTTTATTTGCACCTCGGAAAAAAGTTAATTTTTCAAACTGTCAAATGCTGAGTTGTGCATGCGGCCAAAATGTTCATCTTCTGAGGGCCAAAATGTCGTTCTGTGTGAGACAAAATAAATGTATGTCCCAACCTAACCAGTATCGTAACAGTACTGCGCTATTTTTTCTCTCTCTATGAAAGCCTGTCGAGAGATATTATTAAAGGATTCTCTCCACTTTCTTCGCTCCAACCCTCTCAGAAATATGTGTATCTGCATGCTTCCCTTTCCTTCGATCTTGAAAAGAGAATTCGTCGTCAGCCTTGGTTATTTTTTCTGCCATGAGTTTCCCCCGCTTAAAACTACAAAAGACAACAACCTCTGTCATCTTTCGCAATGATAATATTATCTCGGATACACACAGAAACAGTTCATTTTTCTTTCGCATGTTTCGCGTGCTTTGTGGTAAGCCACCTTGTATTTCACTGAAACAGTTCATTGCCCACCTTGCCTGCCCACCTAAGGGTTTCCTTCGGCCAAGTCAACTTTTGGGGCATCTAAAATGGTTTGAAGTCCTAATCCAACAAAAGTTATTTCACAATGAAAAAATATTTGAAGTTACAAAAATGCAGGTTCTTCAGAGTCGTAAAGGAAATGATGAGCAACTGCAGTGTGGGTAAATGTGAACTTGCTCGTTCAAGGAAAAGCCTAAGGAGACATGGGAAGAAGTCTTCTGGACGCACATAGAATTTTTGAAAATCATGTATGTTGTGAAGATACTAAGCTACATGCCTGACGAGGAGAAAGGGCACCCCATCTATCTTAGACCTTGTCCTGTAGACCTGAGAATCCAACAGACAACCATTAGAGGAAAATAAGTCAGCCGATCAGGCACCGTTCATCATCGCCGTTCGGCGCGCCAGATGATTAATTGATTCCAACCCACTGCACACATCCCCGTGCGTGCATGTGTTTAGCTGCCCTTCATAGGAGTTGACTTACAAGTGTACGCACGGTCGAATGCAATGCCGTACATTTTGTTGTCTTTATTTCAAAGTGCGAGCTATGTTCCCATGTCGGAGCCGCGTTCTTTGGCAGAACAAAGATGGACGTTGGGTCGGACTGAGTCAACAAACATTTGTTTGCTGTATTGTCAGATGCAGCCAGCAATAAGGGTCTGTAGCTCAATTAAGGAGAGCTGGGTTTTTATGAAGTCTCAGTAGTTATGAACTGGGTTAAAAGCTCCATTTATTCTTACTCGAAAAAGAGATACTTAGTGAGAGCAAATGGACCAGAGTTGTACATACCGCGCCGTCTGTTTTTGTTAGGACTTTTCTCTCGAATACACATGTTTGGAAGGATGAGAGCCCAGGAGGCTTCTACTATCTACACGACGTCTTATGTCTCAATAAGATGAAAAAGGAAGACTTTCTAAAGTCAACTATACTACTAGTTCTATACAAGAATGGCTAAACAAGCATAGTATACAGTATAGGGAGGAAGTATTATTTACTTAAAGATAAATTAGGCGAGGGCCCGTTCCATAAATCTTACTTTTATGCGAGTCAGTAAGTCAACTATTAGAGCAGATTTATTTGCAGGTGTAAACACTGCCATCCTAAAGAGAGGTTTGTTGCTTACCTTATCATTTAATCCTTCAAAAATGCCGAGGTCTCATTGCAGTTTGCGAAAGGGGCTTACTCGATAAAAAAGAAACCTAAAAGGAGCTCGGGAGGCTCTAAAGTGTTCAAGAAGTTCCGAGGAAAAAGTTTTATTCTGTTTGACGCTCCGAGTATGTTTTTATACTGTTCGAGTTCGAAGAGTGGAGTTCATTAAAGGTTTTCTGACTGAAAGGGAGTAGACAGACTGAGCGACCTTTTCCTTTGCGATTTCCTTGTTGACATTAATTCCAAAAACTGACATTCTTTGCGTTTAGTCGGCAATCTTTTGTGGATAGAGCATCGTGCTACAAAAGTCGGGGAACCGGCCGATATGAAGTTACACCTGCGACCAGTAAAAATAACCTTAAATATTAATGACGGCAACGTTGATGATTACTCGTCTTTTCCCAAAACTGAAATTTTCCTACGATATGTTGCAGCGAGAGTTTGTACTTTCCGAGAATGTTTAATTTCAATATTTTTTGGGGAACTATAGAGTGTGTCGAAATGCCTGAACCTTTGCATTAGGAGAAGGTAAACGGCTCATCGGCTTTGTAATCTGTTCAAAGCAGTACATGATTTCTTAGACAACCCTCTCAGTCGGCAGACTTTGCTGCCAGCTCTCACGAGAGTGTTCCCATAATGTCTCAGGTTATGAGTTGGAATACGTGCAGCTCTCCGCAAAATGTGTATCCAACAAGCTAACATAGCGCCAGATATGAAGTAAATTAAGGGTCAAATTAATAAAACAAGTACAAAATTCAAACGAATGAGCAGTTCAAAGAAAGCAGAAGGAAAGGCGATCTGAATCATTCAACTAGCGCAATTAACCAGATGTCAGAAATTGTAGGCACTACCACATCCACTCTAGTTCCAAATATTCTAATCACGACGGTTTAATTATAATAGTTTTAATGGCGCAATAGGCTTACACTGATTGCCTAGTAGCTGGAAGTAAAGAGATTCTGAATGGGCGACAGCAGCTGCGGAGAGGCAACCGCCTGCTAGCCCGAACTCGGTCAAATTATCATAGCAGACGGGCTGTTGGCAAAGGTATGGGTAAAGAGACACGACTTCGTTTCGGCCTTATTCTGCATTTACCTAGTTGAATGTGACCTTGATTGCCTCTGAAAGCCGAAAAAACAAATATTTGCACAAAACACGACGCAAAAAGTTCACAGACAGCGTCTGTTTGGTGGGTCACAGACATTTTGCTGGACCGATGAATATTGTTGTCTTGTTATCCGGCAGTTTCTGTTGCTATAGATCGGATATTTATTTGCACAGAAATGGGCGCACATCAATCTTTTGGCTTCCTGTAGCAAATAAGCACCGAACGAGCGGCAAAGTTCATAACCAGAGGAACACATACAGTGAGTGACCGATCTCATGAAATGTCGACCAAATTTGGAAATTCATTTTTGATTAGGAAGAATTACCTAGGTACCGTTACGAGACTGATCATCAAGCGATATAATCCTATAATGTTTCGGACTCGCCAGGATGTCAGCTTTAGAATGCGTTTCTTTTTAACCTCCTAAAAAAACCGCATATAGTAAGAAATGAGTACCCGAGAAGCATGCATTTTTAACAGTGATTTTTGATGGTCTAATAAATCCAAATATATTTTATAGGAAACATGCATATAAATATGCTTTCTTTCGTTAGTTCGGTAGAAAACCACCTTATCTTTACATTTTATACCTGGAGAAAGGATGTATTTAGCTTTTGGAAAAGTTTCTAATTATGAGATTTTTAAGACTGGGCAATGACCATTCATACAGCATCGTACATGTCCGTTTGCCAATGCTTCTCATGAAATGTAGAAAATGGGCCGCAACCACTGCAATATTTTGTGAACTCTACATAATATCTTCTTAAAGGCATAGAGGAGCGTATTATTTCCCTTACGCCAAAAACATATACTTTGTAGATTAAAATAGCTGAAAGCTAATGCAACGATTGATCAGGCTCAAAATTATCCGGGCATTGGAAAAATTTTTGAAAACCGAAATATACCCTTTCTTCAGGTATAACATGTAAAGATAACGTGGTTCTCTTCCGAACTAACGAGAGAAAGCATATTTATATGCATGTTTTCTATAAAATATATTTGGATTTATTAGACCATCAAAAATCAATGTTAAAAATGCATGCTACTCGGGTACTCATTTCTTACTATATGCGGTTTTTTTAGGAGGTTAAAAAGAAACGCATTCTAAAGCTGACATCTTGGCGAGTCCGAAACATTGTAGGATTATGTCGCTTGATGATCAATCTCGTAACGGCACCTAGGTAATTCTTCCTAATCAAAAAGGAATTTCCAAATTTCAGTCGACACTTCATGAGATCGATCACTCACGGCATCATGCCGGACTGAGTGAGGACAGGGGTGAATGAAGATGCGATAAGCTCTAAAAATACTTTATTAATTTGCCCACACCTCTGTCAATGCTCCGCTGCTACGACGGTTTCCTTTCGGAGGTCAGGACCTAGTTGAATGCTGAAAACGTGCTAAACATTCCAAATCTTGGCAGTGCCCAATACTGCGTTGAAATCATGTGAGCGTTCGATATTTCTCAGAGTAACTTCTTAGCGTTTTGCGCACTGACATCGGTATTCTCTCAGTCATCTCAACTTGGTCGATGTGACAGCCTTGAGTACATAAGAGTACTACCAATAGGGTAACGTATTCAGTAAAAGATTACTATTTATTTGGGAGGGAACACTGTCACTGGCCTTTGCCTTAGTGAAAATAGCGCAGCTTTACCACAAGAACCTCACTCATGCTGGTAAGGTATTCAACCCATCAAACTGATGCACGTGTTAAATTTCACCTTTTGACTCAGGTGGTATATTTTACCTCGTATATGACATCTTTTTTAGGTTGTTCTGCGTGTCCTGTAGTGTGATTGCCCCTTGTTGTGTGATCGCTTGTGTGGGCTTTCAGCATGGAACTCCAAGGAGGAATTCCCCTGCAATATGGGACAAACCGGTCAGCGCTACAGTCATGTAAGCTTCAGTTTGCCTGGGGGCACCTGCGTTGGATCTTCTCTGTGAGCAGTGTACTTATCGGAGCTCTATCTTCCGATTGGAAATGACGTGCCCCAAAGAGCGCAGTAAACCCATAAAGGCGCTTTTTCTTGTTTTATTCCAACGGATGATGAGCTCATTTCGTTGATCTACTGGTTGGAGGGGTATTTTCCGAGTCCGCCAGTGAACATTTGCTCTCACGGAATTTCCGTGCAACTCTCACTTGTTGAAGTTCTTTCCTCTAGACAGTAGACTGCTCTAAGCTAGGTTAGCGGTGATAATTTACTTTTTCATTTCTATATCTAACCAAGCAGCCTTTGATTGGAAGGAGTAGCACTTTACCTAAAATCTTGATCCGGAAATAGAAGCAATTAATCGATAATCAAAGGGCAAGGAGAAGGTATTGAGAACTTTGTCCTCAAGTATGCAAGCATTTCGGAGGAAATAACTTACTAAAATTGTTAAAAGATGGGACTTCGCCAGCAAACGGAATCACAGTGTATTTTCCGGTAATTAAATCGTACAGGATAGCTTAATGTTCAGTCATATGTTAGTATGTTTGCCCAAGTTGGGAGTTTAATGATTGTGATCAAAGTAGCAGTCAAAAGGGTGACCTTCTTCTTAGACGTAGATCCAGCAGCTAAGGTTACCTCGTACCGAAACTCGAAGTCCGAAACGCAAATTTCCTTTTTGCGGCTGAACTGTTCGTACCCTGGGCTACCGTCTGATTTACATGTCCTGTCTTTGTTTTGCATGCAATGCGCGATGCGTGATCTCTCGTAAATCCGGCAAGCAATGAACTGCCCTGCGTTTACTTTGCACTTCTCGACATGGTTGGGAAACCGTTTTTCGCCTCAAGCGACCATGGACTGCAGAGAACTTTGGATGGATTTGTTCGCGGCAAAGTATTTGCGAACGAGTGAAGATTCAGAACACGATTCGGCCGAAAACTACATATTTTATTTGGACAAATACTTTAACGTGGGACCTTTTCAACGATTACGCTAAAGCCATTAACATATCCATGTTTGGGCCCCTCCTCTTCTGGCCTTAGTAGACCAGTTGGCTTAAAGCACTAGAGGGCTCCTTCCGAATTTTATTTTGGAAGGGGAAGTCCACAACCAGAAAAATAAAGGCACGAGTACCTGATCAAAGAAACTACGGAGGATGTCATCCATGCTTTTTTAAAATTTTAAAAGTCTTGTGCAATTCGCCCAGTTATCTCCGGAAAAACTGTCCTATAGATGTCCAGACTGTCTCTTACTAACTGAAGGAAACCACATACTCGCCCGCTTCGTAGATTGCAAAACTATTGCAGCGCAAAAAAACACGAGACACTCTGTTTGTGGATTAAACTGGATTGTGATGAAGTGCCTGCCTCATGTGTCAGTCTCAACGCTCTTCGACTGAACTCGGTTTTTGCTAAGCCTCTTGTAAAGCCTAAATCAGACATCAGAACAAAAGACCAAATGATGCCAGCTACACAGCGACCCCTTCGCTCTCTAGGCGAGTAATAGAGTAGTGCGCAGTTTGCTTTCAGTGTTTGACAGGAGTGGAGAAGAACAATGTAAGCCCAGCACAGACTGATGGTTGATTCACGCAAATCTGTCAAAAGAATCAAAGTTGGGAAGGCTCCGTGAGGCAGGCTTTTACAGGCGATGAAGGCACGTTCGTGGTTTTCAGGAATTCGTCCCAACTGACAAGAACCATGACTGGTGGAGTTGCCGTGGTAACAGTGTACGACCCATACAAACCCGCTCAAATAAGATTGGCGAGATTTAATCATCTTGACAGTGACGAATCATTTCCAGCCTCGAGTAGCTCGTTGATGTGGCAAGCAGCACGACCGGCGTATTTAAACATTAATTGTAAGCGGGGAATGCGCCTTTTGGGAGAATTTTAGTGCATATAAGACAATTCGGAAAAACATATTAAGTTTTTTTGAAATTGTTAATTTCCCCAAAGACAACCAGGGAGGCCCTAGATGGTATTTTATCCGGGCTTTATTCTATACATAACTCTTTAACAAAGTCAAATACAACAACCTGATTATGTGTTTGGGTAAATTCTTTAATTCTCAAAATGCCATAAAGGCTGAATAGCAGGCATATTTGATCAAAATAACACTACTCTGTCCATAAGATTTTCCATTGTACTTCTTGACTCAACTAAGTTTCATGTAGTAGCATGCCGATCTTCATAAAATCCAACCTTTTAAGTCTTCAAAAAGTTGTTGGGTTGCACGTAGAAAGACCGCTAATGAAAAGAGTGTGGGTGTTAACTGTCTTTCTCGGGTTGATCACGCTTTCTCTGCACCCGAATTTGATATGCTACTGCACTCGTTTCGAGCATCGTTGCTCGACCTTGTAGACAAGATTTCCGTTAAAAATCGGGCCTTATTAACTCATCATTTCTAAAACGCCCTTTTTAAAATCGATAGTGATATAAGTCTAAAGCCTTATGTGTGGTTTTGCGTTATCAATTTTTGATCATTCATGAAGCAGCCTTTACGAAATTATGTACTGACTAGACCTATTACAAATTCTTACTACCGGTTGAGCTAGCGGAAAATCAAACTGTCCGCATTTTGTATGAAGAGGACTTATTGGCACACGACAGTTCGACCGTCGTGATCGATGACCTCCACCGTATGTCCCGCAGCAGGGTGAGAGCAGGTAGGGTGGGTTGCACGTGACTTAATTTAAATAGGTAGTCGGCTTGTCCAGCACCTACCGCACTCATCCCTCCCCCTCTCCCCCACCTGGATCCGGTGTCAGGACAGAGTCAGGAAGACCGGAGATGGGTGAGGGCGCGGATGGCTGGCATGGCGAAGACCCGCACCTACGGGGCATGACCGATCTCATGAAATGTTGGGCAAAATTCTGGAATGTGTTTCCGATTCGGAAGGATTGCTTAAGTGGGGTTGTTTTACTGGTTATCATGCAGCATAACCCTATAACATTTCGGACTCGCGGGAATGTCGGCTTTTGAATGCACTTCCTATCGACCTCCTGCAGAAACCACACTCGGTAAAAAATGACTACTTAATTAACATGCATTTTTCCTATTAATTTTCGATGGCCTTATATATTAAAATATATTTTAAAGAGAACATACAAAAAATATGCTTTCTTTAGCTCATTTTTAGGAAATCACATTGTCTTTATATTTTCTGTTCGAAGAAATTGTATATTTTGGTTTTAAAAAAGTTTCCATTTATGAGATTTTTAAGACCGTGCGATTTCCATGCATGCAAGACCGCACATGTCCGTTTACTAATGCTCCTCATGAAATGCACAACACAGTTCGGATCCATTGCGAAATTTCCCGACTCTATGTGATATCTTCTTAAAGGCACAGAGGAAAATATGATTTCCCTTACGCGGAAAGCATGCACCTTGAAGACTGCAATTGCTAAAAGCTGATGTAATGGCAGATCAGGCTGCAAATTATTTGGGAATTGGGAAACTTTTTAGAACCAAAATATACACTTTTTTCGGGCATAAAATATGAAGACAATGTGATTTCGTAAAATTCAGTTAAAGAAAGCATATTTTTTGTGTATGTTCTTTTTAAAATATATTTGAATATATAAGACCATCGAAAATCGATAGGAAAAATGCATGTTAATTAAGTAGTCATTTTTTACCGAGTGTGGTTTCTGCAGGAGGTCGATAGGAAGTGCATTCAAAAGCCGACATCTCCGCGAGTCCGAAATGTTATAGGGTTATGCTGCATGATAACCAGTAAAACAACCCCACTTAAGCAATCCTTCCGAATCGGAAACACATTCCAGAATTTTGTCCAACATTTCATGAGATCGGTCACGCACTGTAGATGTTTCAATAAACCTCCTGGTTCACAACGCACACTAACCAGGATTTCATACAAAAGGGGAAAAGGGCAGCCTCGATCTCGATTGGCGCTGCATGAGGCGGCAGCTGGGCGTGCTACCACACCCCAATCTTGCTATTTGTTATGGGTGCGTACTCCGAATAACGCCTACCGGCCTCCGATCTAGCCCTTATGTTGGTGCAACGCATTTACCGCGTGGTCCATTTTAGGGGCACAAAGCGCACACACACTAACAGGGCAGATACAAAAGTTCGTCCATCGCAAGCGATGAAGACAACCGCTGTCCCGGAAATGGGTGCAGTGGCGACCCGCTCGTGAATTTGCATACGACGGAGCAAACCTTTTCTGCATCTAATTCACCTTTTATTCCCTGGCCCATTGCACTGCAATGACAATGCGAAGTCAAGACCATTGGAGATGGGTGTGGACACAGTAATTGACGTGGACAATGTCGCACCTATGCCCACCCCAAGTGTGTTGGTCCTTTGCCCTATGCAAGCCTGTCTTCATTGATGGCATCAGCTGTGCAATGCTCCAGGGGCAACCACTGAAGCCTAACGCTCTGCCCGAAAAAAATACGATGTAGCTTGTCAGCTGACAATCTTCCAAATCACAACCGCTAGAATTTTTTGTTACTTTTAGTGAGAAAATCAAGTACTTCATTCAAAACTGAGCGATCTCACTCTTTCTTTCTCCTTCCTTCTATTTTCTATGCATAAACGGTCAGCGTTGAAACTAGCAGGACATTTGCGGAAGCGCGTCTTTAAGTAGAAAAGTGGCCTAAATGAGTTGGCAGACTGGAACAATATGGGGCATACTTCTAAGACACTAAGACAATGAATGTCGTTTGAACATCTCTCAATCCACCACCGTCAACCACACGCGACATAATTTCTTTCTAAAGGGGGTGGGTTTTTTCCATTAATTTTCATGTCTCCTGGGAAAAACGCATCTAAATGCAATTTTAGTATTTATTCAATGAGAAATCATGTTTTGTTTAAAGTCGGCGGCCGAAGGAAGGGATTACCCCGGGCTCAGAAGAGTTTGCAATTACGAGAAGTATTTTTAAAACGCTGATCCTCATTGTTCGGAAATCGATCGTCTGGCTTTTAACGTTGTTCGCACTGAATAAAATGTGCGCTATAACTGTTTCGGTAAATTATGAGTCACGGAAGTCGTTCCGAAAGAATTCGAGTTGATTAGCGAAACTGCAAAAACTTCCACTGAAAAGTTCCGAAGACGATCTGGCGAGCACACGTCTTCTTTCATTAAACTGACGTCAAGCCTTATGCACTTAAGGTGGCTGACATAACTGATGAAACATGATTAGAGATATCTAAATGATCAGTCGGGGGTGTCTAGAACGATGTGACCCTTACTTAATATCTGATCGTGTTTCAGACGATGTCCTCTTATCATACACAGCATGTGTCCAACTTATTCTATCATCAAAAAGGTTCACAATTTAGGCTCTAGAGGGTAGTGGTAACTCCTAAGCAGATCTTGTGTTTCAATAGTTCCGCACTACTTAAGCACAGAAAATATCATATAAGTAGTTACGAAAAAGCCCATCAAAAGTAGTCATCTTAAAATTTGAACATATTTTACGATTGTTTTGATACAGTCCAGTTTCTGCTAGTATGAAATCTAAAAACGCAACAGGGACCCTTAACTTCATTTCAATTTTTCGCTACTAACCAGCATCTCAGCACGTGATTTTGCAAAACGTTTATTCCTCTGACGTCTCTGTCCTTAAAATCGAGCATAATTCCCCTTGCTGTAGTCACCCACACTTTTGCAAATGCAAAAATTAAACTTTCGCGTCGTCTTCTAGTGGGATCTTTCTCAAACACAGTAAACTACCAACACATTGGCTTGCCACTAAATTGCATGTTACACTAATTCTTGATGGATATTTATGCTGAGGATTATTTGAACAATTTATTTTAAACATTGGGCTTAGGATGTTGTAGTAGAGACGTATTATGCATTTCTAAAGATGACGTTTGCGTACTTGACGCGAATACTTGTACTTTCGGCATTTTTCCTTTTTTAAGAACACTGTCACTTGTAGTAAGCGTAATATTTCTGTCAGTACTTTCTTCGTGCTTTTATAACACCGAACGTCCTTCGTTATTATTGGGAAATTTTTATTCGCACTAGGACTAGATTCCAACTGGTTGGAACTCCTTCGAGAACTTATGCACTTCTCATGAGATACGTCGCTTACTGTTTGTGGTGTTAAGTAAAACATCTGGGTAAGTAGAGAGCCTGGGGTATGAAAAGGGACCCAGGCGGGTAGGGGTAGGGAATAGAGACAGGAAAATTAAAGACATTATAATCTTGTCGAGGTTGAAATAGGTAGTTTGGGTGGGGAGCGGAAAATTGAGTACGGTCAGCAAAATAATCGATCGTTTATCTTGACGACTTCGAAACATGCACAGAGATCTGTCTGTACAGGACTGGAATGCGTAATCTGATTGTGGCTGTTTCTGCCGTTGCCAGTAGATGCTATCCCTAGTGGTTTTGTGCAGTTGGATAGGACCATGTAAGTCACCCGGAAGGCATCGTTTGAATCCACGCAATGTCCGGAATGAACCCCTTATGTGAGGATGGCGCTACTGCCGTCCCTGGTTTTTGCTTTTATTAGCGCTATTGGGAGTTGCTCTCGCATCCACCTGAATTAACACCGACCCGTGCGTTCATTTTAAACCTGTCTGGCCAAGGCCTCGCCTCGGACTATTACTCACTGAATCTCCATGACAAGGGACCCTGAGGAACAGATTTTTTCATGAGATCAAGGATAATTCGGGAAGTTTGGCAAGACAAAATTTCACAGATGAAGTCAAGGCACAACTCACTGACTGTCTAAGTATATTCCCCATGACTATTTACATAAACGACCAAGACCTCGAGCGCCTTCGACATGTCTGCAAGCACATCCCTCGACCGTAAAATTTACCGGAGATCCACAAGGACAATCAGCCTGTGACCATGCGACAGCAAAATCGCTAGCAAAGATCGTTAAGTCCATGCAATACGGACTAACACTGCAGAGTCATCGGGATAAATATGACTTTGTTGACAACGTCGAGACCCTTGATCTAAACACTGTGCGGATGTTTTTGATGGACGTTTTAGTCCTTTTTTAACCCTACCGGTCACGGAGACAGTCAGTTCCCTAGGCCAGCCCCATCAATCAAATGTCAGGGAGTATGAATCCTGATAAATGCACTGCGGGAGGTATTACTAAGATCCAAATAAACACGCTGTTCTTTTTGACAATGGCCCATACAGATAAGTGCAACTGCTATGACGTCGTATCGTGGGCAACTCCTAACCGATATATTCATGTCCAACTTGGAGCGAACTCAATTAAGCGACCAAATCAATAGAAGAAAGCAGTGCGGTCTATACGTAAATGATGTCTTCGTAGTTACAATTGAACAAACTAGTATAATTGCCCCTTCGACGTTGTAAATTAGGTTTACCCATTTATCAAGTTGCAGGTTTGCTCCGCTCTCAGAGGTCCTCCCAAATTAAAGGTCTGAGGTTAATGCTCGAAGGAAGTCCATCGCAAGAAGACTTGCCAAGGACAATAAATGTACTTTAACCACTGCACACCTCCTGGATCTGAAGGCGGTTCAGTTTGTTGTTTTGCGCAAGGGGCTAGAAAGATCAGTTTGGCAGATAGCATGGAGACAGAGGTTGAGAGAACCAAAGACGTATTTCGTGAAAAAGAATTTAAATGCTGCTTTAGGCCTAGTTGGTGTGATTTTGTGGGAGGTGTACCGAAAATTTCGGAGAGAAAAGCTCTTTGATCTTATCTGCGTCTTCGCGTCGAC
>CACRXP010000086.1:1338799-1392671 GCA_902702965.1 Spirometra erinaceieuropaei | reverse complement strand
AAATACGGTTTAAAAGCTACATTTTTTTAAAAAAATTTCATATCTTAAATATTTTAGTTTCCTGCTGTCTGCACCTATTTAATCCTTTGCTCCGCACATGAATTTAAGCAACTAAGTGTTTTCTACGGAAGATGCAGCGCGCGATTTCCGAAAGCTCGTTTGCGCTCCCTTGGAGGCATTTCAATCACTTCAGCCTGAAAGCGTGTTTTTGTCAAGGAAGGCCGAACAAGGTGTGCTATGAAGGGCTAATTACACAAAAGTGGTGTTCTAATTCAGCTGAATTGGGTTACCATTTTTATTTAAATAAGGACCTACTCTCCGTAAGAACAGCATGAATTGTGCCTTCGGCACTGACCTAGAGCACACACTGAATTCATTACTTTCGACTCCCGTTAGCACTTCTACAGTTCACTTGTGCTTCAACTAAACAACTATTTCACTTTTATTCTTGTTGGATAAGGCAATTTGAAGATGCGTTATTGGGACTAGAAAGTTACTTCTTAACTTTTAAATGGTCATCGGGGATGGGTTTTAGTGTCAATTGACTTCATCAAAGGTTTTATTTCCCAAAACTAGTAGCAATAAAAGGGCCATTAGAAATTAAGCAAGAGAATCCAATCAGCACCTATTCATGTTAGTTTGGGAAAAGAGCAAGCCTTTTTGTCCGCTTCATCTACCATTATTCCGTCCTTTTATCCATTCCCAAAATTGGCCGTTTGTTTTAGCGCAAAATTGCCTAATTTTAATAGTACTCTAAGAGCAGAAAACCTTTAGACCCCAACAAAATAATAATTGCTGCCGCCCTGCAATTGAGGAATTTGTGCAAGTGCCTGCAACTGGTTATACTGATCAGCATGTTCGGTGCGTGAATACTTAAATGACAATTATTTTGTTTTTCATGTTTGCAGGAGTGAGGATTTAGAAAACCCAATCAGCTTTTCTTTTTCCTTAGAATATGGAAGCCATTTTTAATTATAGCAGTCCACTTAAACATGCCTCCTATTTGGAAGAGTATAACTTCAAGAATGCTTGGAATAGCAAAAGTTGTTTACCACATCATCGTGAGATTTCCGCATTTATTGATTTAAAACTGGGCTATCTATAATGAAGAGAAGTTCAACAACCAGTCTCTTGAACACAGATACATCTAACCTCAAATATAGATTCACATATTGCATAAGTGTGTCACAATAAAACAAAACTGCTAAAGTATCTGTCCACAAAATCCGACACTATTCGGCACACATACTCTGTTTTTGTCTTATAAGTGCGTCAATCCACTCAGCTCTATTTTTAACCAGCCCTCTGCTGGATTCTTCTTTGCTTGATAATCAATCAGCCATCGCGCTTTTTATCAAAATCTCTCCAAGTAAAAGGTCAGAACTCAGTAGTTGACTATCTGCACGACTATAATAAATCACTGTGGTGGGATTCCTGAGAACTGTTCTACTGTGGGTAAAAGCATTACTAACTACCGTGGGCAGAATTGTGGGAAAGATAGGTAAATATTGTGCATCCAAACAAATTATTCATGTGCACTCTTTGGGAATCCTAAAAACTGCAGAGGCGGACAATTGGCAGTGTTCCGCATCATGCTAAATGACCGTGAGCATTTGGGGGAAACAGTTTCGTCCGTGTGTGTGACCCTGCTGTCTTTCCGTGAATTTCTGAAGAGTTTGCATTAATTGCATCAGTCAAAATCGTGTTAACTGAACTTTTTCCACTGCCGACTTTACCTCGCGTATAAAATTCCAATGTAGGGACAAGAAATTCCGTAGTAGCCACGGGTGAGAAAGCTCTTTTAAAAAAGATACTCGGAGAAAGGTGAACCTTTTTCCTGCTCAGCAGATTGATGCACAGTAAGGAGAGTGCAGAATTTCAAGGAAATCTCTTCCGCCTTGAAAATTTTGATGTATGCCGCCATAATCTGAAACTGCCGGTACTTTAATAAGACTGACTTGATCAGAAACAAGTTGCATGTTTGAAAAACCCTTTCCAACGTGTTCTCTATTATTTATAAATATCTAAAATATTACAGTCCCCCAATTATAACTTGGTGGGCACTTTACTTTTTGAAGGACCAGTTATATCTGGCAAACCAGGCTTTCTTAAAGCCAGCGGCGGCATTCAAATCACACGGCGGTCATCGAAGCCTGTTTGGATGCAGGAAAATAGACCTAATTCCCCTTTACCCTGGACTTGGCATACTTTAGGGTAAGTGGTAATGAAAACGAGGAATTGTAATAGCTATGTCAGGCTTCTCCGTTAACTTAATACAGTCATATTCTAATCCCAGATATGGGATTTCTATCAGAATTCTGCGTTTTAAGACGACTTAAAATCCTGCGCTACAATCATTAAATGCAGGGTTGTTGGTTTATGACCACTTTTGTCTTAGACTTAATTAGTTGGGATTCCAAACTAGCCGACTGAGAGGTTCATGAGCCGATTCCTACTCACACTTTACCAACGCCGGTGAATCTAACTCGCAGAAAACCCACTTTACGAAATTGTGACCTTCTCATCAATTTTCAATGTGTGTTTCAACTAGAACACCGTGCATGGAAACGACGAAATGGAACATGTTTTGTACAAACTGTATAAAAACTTATACCCTCCTTGAAATTCCTATCTGAGCGAGGCGAATGCGTGGATTTTAAAATCTTATTAATTCCCGGACACTTTGAAATAGGAATACCTGTTTTGTTTGCCCTTTCTAATCCATAACTTCTCTTAATGAAACATTTAAAGGCAAGTCTCCATAAAGTGGTTTCCCACTATTCTCGAAATAGAGATGGATCCTGCTGTGTTCTTATGAGCGACATCAATGAACATGCAAACAATAATATACAAAGTTCATATAAGTACGGTCATTTTACCCCTTCTAATATTCCCATATTATGGCACTACTTTTCAGAAGACATATTGCATATAAGGTCTGCGCGATAAATGTGGTTTACTTATCATTGCTATAGTAAAATAATGAGATTTGCGCCGACATTACAAATTGACGGAAAGCATGCACACTACTGACGTAGTTGAGGTGGATATAACCGTTCTGTGCCATTTTTGCTGAAGGGTACATCCGTCAGCCAGTCGGGCTTTTTTGACTCAGGCAGTTTGGTCTGTTGAAGTGAGTAAAAACAAGATGGCTTACGACGGCAAAAGGGAGACTAATCGAGAAATGGGCATTAATTCAGACTGAGTTCTGACATTTCCCTAGTATTGTGTGCATTATTTTTTAAAGCTTGTTGTTTACATTGCGATTTCGTATTCTCATTCGTATTAGTGTACCTAAACTGTTTAATAAGGAATTTTTATTGAAAAAGACAATGGTGCTTGGTGTGACTTGTCAACTGATCTGACGCATACTCAAGCAATTAAGCAGAAACCTCATTCTCAACTGCCATCGAGTATATAACAGCGCGTGGGCTGCGCTCGGGCCTTTTTTCAGGAGAAAATACGGACGTCTCCTTTTAACTTGCAGTTCAACTGGAATATTTGCATATAAATACGAATCAAACCGAACAACCTTGTTTAACGGACGTTCTTCCAAAAGCCTTCAACAATTTCTCACTTAATTACAGTGTCAGGTCATTAAATTTATACTTTGTGTTGTGGGAAAAATAAAGAATAATAGAGGGGGAAATGGAGACGTTCGTCCGCGTAAGGAAATTTGCGAATGAGACCAGGAATGTAGAAGAATTCGGAAAGAGGGGGCGTTGAGAACAAGCAGGTATTTCAACCTTCCAGGTTGTGAGGTTAACTGAATGCAGTACCCTCCTGTCTAGATAATATAAATTGCAAACCCAAAGGCGTGTGCCCCCCAGGCCAAACTGACAAGTGTGACTACTATTTAAGATCGCAGCCAAAGTGAAGTAAATTGGGGGCTTTCGTTTTGACCTATTCGCCTCCAAATTCAACGACTCGGATTAAAATGCCAGGTCTTCGCAGCCAGCGGTCCGGGGGTGTAGCGAATTGTAGAGGCAAATAAATAATTCTCAGTCCAGGCTCTTTTGTCTCGTCGGCAAGCCTCTTATGTGTAGTGAAAATGCGATTTCCAGGTGGCATATCAAAAGAAGACCTCCAATAAACCCCTCCCTGTAAATGCCTCTTCTTCTCTTATGTCTGCATCTCGTGCATTGACCTTAGAGCCTACCAGAGGGCCTTATAAGCTAGGCTGAAAAAGAATTTTAAAGAATTCTGATGGGTACGAGTACTGTCAAAGCAATCCGAAAAAGGTCCTAAACAACATTTGACGGTCATGTTATTTAGGCATCTTACCCCTGAATGAAACATCTACAACCGACAAATTTTGTACTGAGCTCGGTGTGCAGACTAGCAAACTGCTCCTTTTGACTTACACCTTATGAAATTTTGAAGCTTTGTTTGCACACATTGAAACCTAGAGACTAAATGGATTGGGGGGGGGGTTAGAATTTTTTTTCTCAAGGCCTTCTCATCTGACGCGCCGCCCTCATCCACTATTTTTTTAAACTCTCCATTACTTTCCTCGGCGGTGGCAAGACAGCGTGTTCTTGGCTCCTCCGTGTTTGAGTTCAGGAGGTGCCTGCCCATTAGGAGGCTAAAGCCTTCATAATGTATGTCTATTTTGGGTACGCTCTTTATGGGTAAAAACACACGCGTCAGAAACGTTTGCCGCGAGGTGGGTTTGAATCGTCGACCCCCGTTTTCTGTGAACCCTGGGTTCTCTTGCTGATCTGTAGCAGTTTCACTTTTCATAGAACCGGTCTTCTCAATGTGAGAAGCCTGAATCCCCAGTAAATAAGCGTCGCAATTATTACCAGCTTACGGATAGTAGTAGCAAGTGCGAACGCATTAAACAGAAGTCGAGGTTCAAATCAAGCCATAAGGATAAAATTAAAGAAATAAATGTCCCCGTGTGGTGTTCCAGGGGCAGGACACCTACCCTTAACTACAGTTTTAATGCATTTCAAGGGGTGTCTGCGTTTCTGTCCCTGTAACGGAATAACTTCAGAATAGCTAAGAAAAGGAGGGTTTTGGGTGGTAATTCGACAAAATGGTTTGTTAAACCGACCAAAGAATCGGAAACGAGTATTCACAGCAAAATATCAACCAAATACTGAGCGTTCCGTCCTATTGACAGCAGAAGTGCTAACTCTATATTATGCAGCGGCATGGTAGATCGCATGGTATTTGTATACCGCTAACTACCTTTTAGTGGCTTTTAAAATACTACGCGGTTATTTCGCAATAGCTGATGTATTTCTGCTCGAACATTCATGCATAAACTTTAAAGCCGGACCTAAAGGGTTTTGTTCTGAAGGATGCGCTCTACATTCGCGCATTAAATCCGTCGGAAATTAAACAGGGCAACAAAAATCAGACTTTCCAGGGCGAAAAGTGTTTGGCTAACCCAGAATTTAGCATTATTTATCAGAGGATGCTTCGGAAGTCGGGCCGCTTCTTGTTCAGTTTAGAGTGGATGGCCTGTCACTAAAGGATAGCGCAGTCAAAATGGGAGAAAAAATCAAACTTCAGTCAGCAATGAAGGGTACGAGGGGAGGGCAGGTCGTCTGGTCGGAGGGGCCGAATTGCAGCGTTCAATAGCAAAAATCAGAGACGCATTCACCCGTCAGCATGAGAGCGCCCTGGCCTACATGTTCACCCAACACGGTGCTCAGATTCATACGGTGAGGCCTGTTGACATGGCGAGGAAGCAACCGGCGCAAGCGCAGTATGGTAGAAGACTGTGACGGCAAACGGCTGCAAGGGAGACATGAAGTTACTGACTGGACATCGGCACATCCTTCCTAATAATTGACTGGACGTTGACTTTTCGTCGTTCTGACTACAGCTGTAGACCACCCGCCCCGACGTGGACGAAAATACCCATGCCCTTTAAAACGTCGCTTGATAAGTTATTGCTTTTTCTGGATTTGGGCAAGTCGGCAACGGTATAGAGAAGGACCCCAGGTAACTGTCAGTAGACTGTGGATCGTGTCATATGGGGTTTTTTCTTGGCATACATTTGCAGGCAGTTGCAGAAATTATATTGCCAACAACGATTACTTTCCACGACTTCACGCCTAGACTCACAATCCGCTATTTTGTGAAATTCACTTTTTGGTTATTGTTTACTTACTATTCTCATGTTCATTGTCGTCAAATAGCGTAGCATAAGACTTTCGGCATAAATCCAGGCGATTTCTGTGCTTTAGATCATTTTGTCAGCTTACTGTCTAGCGTACTGCTCCACCCATAAAACTCCCTTTACCATAAATCACGCATGGCACGATTCATAGTCTACTGACAGTTAAGTGGGGTCCTTCACCATACCGTTGCCGGAAAGTCTTTCCGGCTTTATTTCATTGCATCAAAAGGTCCAACTGTATTAGAAATCTGTCTTTTCTCTAAGATGTTTGGGAAATTCTCACTGTAACTTCGGTTTTGTAGTAAAAAAAAACTGATTTGCCTTTTTGCCTCCAGTCGGTTTGTAAATGTCACAAGGCACTTAATTTGTTGCGATGCGTATTGCTTCGCTGAAAGGAAAGTCCCCCAAGTAAGTTAAGCCTAAAGACAGTTGATACAATAACTTCTTCGCATGTCCGTGCTTTTGTCGTCGGACTACTACTACTGTGCACGCAGATTTATTCCTGTGGCAAAACGATGTTTACGAGCCTGTCCTCTAAAATTGTGGAAAGGAATAATTGGAGTTCAGAAAACACTCGAAAGTTGACCTTACTCTATATCATTTTAGGCAGTTGCCAAGGACCTCTACCCAGATTTCTCTGATTTACTTAATTAATTTCCCTCATAACTCCAAAATCCATCGGGAAGTTATGCAAGGAATTTCGTTTTAACCCATTTTTATAAGCCACAAAGGAATACATTTCCTAGGAAAAGTCCAACCTCTCAACTTGAATAATAATTTCGTCGCTACTTTGGATTTCTTATGACCCCCGCAGTAGTCCTATTATATTGCATTTCCATTGAGAAGAATTTCTTTTAAGCCCGCTTTCATTATGTATTTGCCGAACCACGATCTGGCTCCCGTGTTGATCCAGCATCTCTATCGTCTGGTCCGCCTCAGGGGTTTCTTCTGCTTACCCTGGAGGAAGTTCATGAATTTAACTTTCGAGCACGCGGATAATGGCGGGAGCCGGTGATAAAATGGGTCGAGAACTACTGGACGCCTGGGCGTCTGACACCAACTGCTATCACCTGTTACACCCATGGGGCGAAGTGGCTCGAGCTACTTCTCAGCCTAGGGCGCATGTTTCCACCACGTTGTGAGACTACTGTGGCTTAGACAGCCTAGGCCTAGCCCTTCTCGCCCTTCCCCCCTCCTCGCTGTCTGACCACAAAAACTTTTTGTTTGTTGTTGCATTCTCACAGCACGTGATAATGGACTCCCGTACGAGTCTGAAAGCTCAGACCAGTGTACCTACCGTCCTAGTGATCGCACCTTCATCGTTTTTGCAACAAGAACCTGCGACCTATATATTCCCCTCCATTGGTAGCTCGAGTTCGTTTATAGATGAGTCTCTTGCAACCGGGCGGAAATATCTCTTCCCAATGACATGAAATAACAAATGACATTGCTGATACTTCGCTTTATAGTCTCAGCGACCTAATTTATTGCCGTTCTGACTACCAGCAAACATCAAAAAGCACTTTTTCGTATCAGTCCTTGTTTTTTGTCAATAGCAGGCTATCATACGTTCATTTCTGCCTGCCTAGCACACCATGTTCTGATCTGTGTATTTTACTCTGACTTTGTGTCGCGGCTTAAAACCTTGCTCACTATGACGTCTACAGACTTCGCAGACTGGCATAAGCAGCAATCCGCGCACTTCCGATGCTTTGTGCATTTTGACGGCGAGGAGTTCAAACGCATAAGAAATAGTTCTACTAAGGTATTCCACGAGCAGTTTTGAGTTGAAAGCGTTGTCATAGTTATAAAAACACTTTTCCGCAGCGTCTGTGCGAGGCGTCGCGGCATAAAGTACATATTTACATCTTAGATAAAACTGCGCGGCCGTCTTTGATTAGGATTTTTCGCTTGAAGTTGTTAGTCAACGAATCCAATCTTCCGCTACTTAATAGCTAGTCGGCTAGGCGACATTTCTATATACTGCTCTCCGGATGTCCTAGAAGTGGAGGAGCAGAGTAGAGTCGTAGGTAGCTTTTACGAAAATGAGCATGGACAGCGCTTCCTAAAAAGCAGCATGATAGAACGTCCATGCATGTGCAATGAACCATCCGTCAAAGAGAAAGAGCTGATTACGCGACTCCTAACTAGAGTGCACCCATTTACCTCAATTTGGAAGCCGGAATTATACACAGTTTGGCCAAGGTACTTTGGCTTACTAACTTGAAGTATGCCTTTTTTTAACCTCTCCGCTCCTTTCACTCTGATCCAAGGAGAAGAGACCGTTTAACAGTGCCTTTACGTTTCGCAGTCTTTGCCGCTACCTGTGAAGAAGCCTACATCCGCCGAACGATTTGGTGACTCCACGAGAGAATCAAGCGACGTTTTCCGTCATGGTTGTCCAGCAGTGAAACAGGTGAGAGAGTCCGAATGTCGCGGATGACGACCTTCACCGTGTGAGTGGGCGCAGCACCGGTGGCTCACTCATGAATCAGTTTGCAGGAAGGCAGACTTGCGCAGAATCTACCGCACTCGCTCTTTCCTCACCCATCTGAACCCGGTGGCAGGACAGGGCCAAAGTTGGAGTCAATGAGTGAAAAAGCTAAACAGCCCGCCTGTGCACGCCACACACGCCTGATTCGTGCACACTATACCTGGTTTTCTTAGAATGGGGGCGGCCAAATCACAGGTCCGTGAGTGCCATAGAGGCCATTTAGGATGAAGCCATGGAGTTGGCTCCCGCTCCTCGGACCAGTCATACACCCAGTATTGACCATGAGAACTGGGTTATGGAGTCAGTTGGCGACCTTTCCAGCCATTTCTTTTAGTGCATCCTGATAGCGTTAACCTTAGTATGGCGAGAGATAATGTGCAATGGGAATGTGTTTCCCACTGTCGGCTTCACTCTCGCGCTCTCTTTTCCCTCTCCCATACACCTGTCCATTATCCGGGCCGGTCAGTCGTCTGACGCTGAGGTTGAGCGCAGTTGCGACAGAGTTAAATTAGCTCGTCTAGACGTCTCCACTCATCGAATATCCTGCTCAGCTCTGTCCTGACATCTTGCCGTCACAGCTGCATGCCATGCAAGCCTGTCGTGCGATCCATCGGCAGCCGTATTTTCACTTAAATCCGCGCTGACAACGTACCCCCACAACGGTCATCAGACTCATGGACCCAATATTTTGCGCGCCGCTGAGTTTTGTGCAGACCTTACGTCTGCCGTGGCAACGCGAAGCCAAAACACTCCACCAACCTTGCTTTGTGTTTTTCGTTCTCGCCAAAGCACCTATTGTGTTGTGAGTTCGTTCCTCTAGAATGTGTACTTTCTCAGGCGTCCGAGTCGGCCTGCCTTCAGTGTTTGGCAACTTAACAGCCTTTAGAGCGTTTTCTTTCATGTTATTCATACTCCAGACCAGACCTCAGGTTTCCTGAACAAACTATGGGATAATATTAATAAAAGTTTCGCCACTTAGAGTTATAAAAGTTTTCCAACCTTCCACACATCAGTGTTATTTTAAGACTGTTATAGAAATACGGGACGAAGCCTTTTAGCCAAGAAAAGTTAATTAGCTCAGATCAGCTCGAACCCAAGGAAAGTGACAAGTTGGGGCAAAAAATCGACAAAACTGGTCGAAATGATGTTTTTTACGTGCAAAAAGGCCAAAAAGTTAAAGATGTCCTAAAGTAAAAACGTAAGAATAAGCGTTTACCGATGGATCCCCTCAAGTTGGCAGGAGGCGACCTTCTGCAAAGCGCAGCAGTCTCTGGCCGGGCACACCGAAGTCTAAGCAGGGGATGCGGATGAACTAACCTCGTGCCTAGACCCTTGTAGAGTAGAAAACTTCACTATACGGAGACACCAAAATGGATCGGGGATAAGGCAACGGATGCCGTTTCAGAGAAGCATGTCCATGAAACACCGACAAAGAGGATGTTAGAATTCCTAGATAAGACAGGAAGTGGAACATTGGTGTTGGAGATAAATGCATGCAAATGAAATTACAGTGAACAAGAACTGCTTGGTAATGACCAGACAAATCTCATTGCGATCGAGTGGCCGGAATACATGTAGCCTGGCAACAAAGCAGCTGGGCACAGTGACTGACTTGGTGAAGATTCGTCTACGCGTGCCATCACACGCCTGTTTATCCCGCGTAAATCAAAGCAGGCTATGTTCAGGAAGAAATAAGCCGAGATTTGGCCCGCCAGACGAAACAGTTTTAGAGATGTGGCTGCTGCTAAAATTGATTTTGTGGAACCTCAGTTGAGCGTCAGGAGCCAGGTAGAGATCGACCTAGATAGCCACCTCGTGCAGTGGGACAGTCGGTATTACTACAAGTACTACAAAGTGAGCACCTCCCCTTAAGCCCTCTGTACTTCCGGTAATGTCAAACATCAATCAAAAAATAAACGAAATAGTCCGCAAAGTGTGTCGCAAGCACTTGAATGACGAGTGACATGTTAGAAACCCAAGTTGTTATGACCGAGGTTTCTTTCTTTGCATAAATACTGTTTTTATGGGTGCGAATCTACCATAAAGACTTGGTTTTCGGCTTTGAAAGTACATTTTTCTTCAAGTCCTTTTGCCAGCAGGTTCCACGCTGGTTCCATTATCTTAGTCCAGCAGAAGCAGGACCACTGGTCACAATCCGCCCCTCAAAATATGATACCGTGTCTCCTATTTGTCAAAATATCCTTTTCGAAGCTCCGTATCATCGTAACCATTCTCTGCGATATGGCGAGGCAGACGGGCCGTAAAGGCCACTTTCATGCGCTATCGCGTTAACGTGAAAATAGACCAGGTCAAATTAATGCAGTAGAAACGGGAACAGAGAGAACAACAGTGCGGCGGAATAACATTTGATGTTGCTTCAAGGCACCGACGAAAATAAAAAAAGAACTGGTCGTTTTTATAGACTGCATTCCGCGCGGCGAGGGCAAACAGAGCAGACCGTGCAGCGCGCGCGTCACCCGTTCAGTGCGTATGGTCTTCTCAACCCTTCTCCCACCCCCGCGGCTCCTTGCGTCTGGAAATAAATCAGTCCGTAAAGCCATAAATCAGCCCGACTGGGAAACGCGCGCCTCCGATGAATAATCACTCCCTTCCTCTCTCTCTCTCCCTCTCTCCCTCACGCTCTCATCCACGCTGGCGTTCCAGAGCTGGCGCTTCCCCTCCTACGCTAGGGCCGCCGCTGCCCCTGCTACCGCCACCCCACCGGAACCATCGCTTCTGCCGACATAGTCTGCGCGCCACAGCGGAACGAGAATTTCTAGTGGGGAGCGAAGAAGTGAAAAAAAGAAGATAAATGCTTGACCAACAAAGCTTATGCGCGTCCTGCGTCGGCTTCTTCATAAGTGGCCCGGCCCGGTGAGTGAACCGACTACTTCAGTGGGGCAGCACGTACTCATGAAAGGGCGCAACCCCACTTGAGCACAAAGGAGAGGAAAAATGGCTAATTTTTTCCCTTCCGCTCTGCCATTGAAGTCAACATCAGATAGGTATGACCGTGGTAAGGATGGTGGTGCTACTGACATTGGAGGGGACACTAATCAGATGAGAATTGTAAGAGAGTAGGGAATGATTTAGAGGGAAGTACCCAAGAGAGTGAATAAAAAGGGGAGCAGTAAGAATAAGAAGAGTGGAAGGATGGGTGGAGGACGAGAAAAAAAAGAATGAAGTTGAGGCAAAGGGAGGACATCCCGGGGAGATAGAGGTAAGCGGGTACAGACACGAACGAAGAAGAGAGTCGTTTTCCTGTAGTAATATGCCTTTAGTAGTTCTAATCGCCACTGCAATGGAATATTTGCGTGCCCTTTCCTCGTGGGGGACAAACTGTCGTATGTGAGCGCCCCTCAAACCGGTCACCCGGTAGATCCGCTAAACCAACACGGCGTCTAGATCAGGGTCCGGCAGGCGTTGTTGGGGATGTACACCCATTACAAATGTTAACATTTGGGGTATGGTGGCACGCCCGGGTGCAGACTCACGCCGCGCCACTTTGGATCCGAGCTGCCTCCTTTTCTCTTGTTGTTTAAAATCCTGGCCAGTGTGCGTTGGGAACCATGGCGTGTGGGAGTACGTCTATGTGCTTGCCAGCAGCCTGCGCCCTCTCCGGTCTTTTTGACGCAGTCTTGGCATCGAATTCAGGCGAGGAAGATGGGCGAGTGCGGTAGGCGATGCGCAAGTCTACCATCACTATAAGAGAGATCACGCGCATGCAACCGTCCCTGCCTCCACCCTACTGTGAACCACACGGTGGACATCGTCGGTCACGACGGTCGTAATGACGTGTGTTTTGTTAACCATGCCATCGTTTCTACATTATCAACGAAAGTGTCGGACAGAGAGATGCTCATTTTATATCTACGGACCCAGTATGATGTCCCCACGGTCAACCGCGTTCTCATCTCACATAATGCCCCATTAAAATAATTATTGAAAACACTCCCATCATCCTGTCCACCATCAGCATCCTCGATATCACCAGCAAAATGGGCGTAGTTCCAACCTTTCCCTACGGCTATCACGCATCGGTCCGGTCACTCACCCGAGGGTTCATCGCACTGCGACCGGCGAGCCAGTGCCAGAAGCTCCAGCAGATACCCGACGCTCCGGCCTCATCGGCTTACACTGCCCCACGAAATCCAGCCATCAGAAGAGCTTATTTCGCCAGACCAATCTTCACACTCCTCCCTACCTACAAACACACACACATCCAGAGCTGACCACGTGCATTTTCCACAACACGCGTATACACAAAATCTCTCTGTAGCCACCATACAACACTCCTGCAGCAAGCATGCGATCCACTGCTCCAGCACTAATATGACGGACGAAACGCCACCTGTCACATCTCCTTTAAGTAGAAAGCGTATAATTCGGTGTAGCCTAGAGCGCGAAGTGGGCACAAAGTCACGTGTAGCACGCATAGACTCGATGCTTAACTATGCCAAGCACTGCATCCAGTCTCAGCACCAAGTCTTTGACGGGTTCGGACAATGGATAGGTCCGTGTGGAAGGGAAGCGAAAGCGGGGTCGACAATGAGGAATCCATACTTACGGCACGTCGGTGCATCCCTCATTATTAATAAATGTGACACCTTTAAATCCACCAAGACGCGCTGAAAGTCTTGTCTTGGAGGGCTACCAACTGACGGGAGGAATGGGTCCCTCTCGGGATTTAAGGTCAGGCTGCAATGACTCCTTCTTAATGTGGCTTTCTGACATTCTCACTCGCACGCGATCCAATCTGTTTTAATTTAACGTAGTGACTGTAACAGAGACAGGTCCTGTGTAGTCTGCGTAGACAGACTGTTCAAATGTGTCGTCCATTGCGCCCGCGCGCAACTTCAGTCGTTTTGACGTCGTCTTGCCAACGGAAAAGAGGTACATGAGGAAGTCTAGAATGAGATAGCTGTGGTGAAATTTACCCTTACGCTAAATTAATTCACGCCAGGTTACCGCTGCACTCCCTCCATAAGACAGCTCGCGGTGGTCGAATGGTCATGTGTGCGTGTGTCAGAGTTAGTCTGCTGAGCACCGGACTGTCTTCAGAGAGCTTTATGTTGCGACCATCGTACCAAGAACTGCAGTCTCTACGCGAGCCCATCAGTCACGCCCATCCCCCTCGTAGGACATTCAGTCATCACATGAGTCTCCTCGTCCGCATGAGTATCCACGACAGTCTTCAGTAAAACAACACAGTCGAACGCCCTGCGCACCTGCACACGCAAGCCTCCCTGGGCTACGCATGCACCCACTCGGTCTTACGCTCACACATGACAACTGTCGTCATCCTATCACCCACGGAACATGCATGCAGTGCAAACCTGTCATCATCGATGTGACGGGCGAAACGTCGTGTGCACATCTCATCAACTTGAAAATCATGTCGTCTAGGGAAGTATCGTCCTGTACAGTGATGACCAACCGCCGTATGTCGCGCGATAGACGTCGCTTCGAGCACTGTTCCCAACCACATCACCAGCTGGTTGACAGGACCTGACTGGTCCATAGGAGAGGTAGGAGTGAGTAAGGTGGACACTGCGAAATCCATTTCCCGGACATATCACTGCACTCCTCACTATAATCAGTCTGACACGCTTGAATTCCCCGAGTCGTGCTAAGGGTCGTGGCCTATAAGTTTGTCAACTGACGAGATAACGCGCTCCTTCTAGGCTGCAATGGTTCTTTCTTAATGGGGCCTTCAATGCGCTCTCATGCGTGTGAGATCCGAGTCGTCTTTGTGAAAGCCTGGCATATTCTCCGGGTCCAGGAGATGCATGACACCCGCATATGTTGCGCTTAGCATGGTCAGTCCCTTTGTCTGAGCCTTCCTTCGATCCTTCGTAGGGCTGGGAGTCAGTCGCAATGGCGCCCCCTCAGTTTAGTCCCTGTGGTACCTGTCACCCAGATGAGATTCGGGATCGTCCTCACCCAAATATATCTTATAGAAAACATGCACAAAATAATCGTTCCTTTATTCCTTTCGCAGCAGATTACGTCTTCTTTAAATGTTTTACTTGAGGAAAGAGCATCTCCCGGTTTTATAAAATTTCTATCTATGGGATTCTTAAGACTGTGACAAGTCCACTCACAAAATCTTGTATTTCTGCAATTTATGATTTTGTTTTTAAAGTATGCAGTATGGTTCAAATTCACTGCAAAAACGCATGAGCCCCATTTGACGTCTTTTCAGTGGGGTATAGAAATGCAAGACCTTCTTAACACGGAACATATACAGTTTGTAGTGTGAAGACCCTGAATTCAAGTGTGGCAGCATGTCGAGTTAAAAAGTATCCGGCAACGGAAAAAGTTTTAAAACCAAATTTTGCTCTTTCTTCGTGTAAAATAATTAAAGAGGACTTTATTTTCTATCGAATGAGCATAAGAATAAATAGTCTTGTGCGTGTTTTCTACACGTTGTATTTGAATTTATAAGGGCATCGAAAATCGACGAAAGATAGTCATGACAATTAAGTAATCATTAATGCGGGCTGTATTTTTATCAGACGCCGAAAATGAATTCGTTTAAACCCCGATACAACTAAACTAAACTGCTTTATGACCATCAGTATTATAACCCTGCTCAAGTTATTTTTTCGAATTGAGGACACATTTCAGAACTTCGGTTGACATTTCATGAGGCAGCTCATCCACTGTAGTCTGGAACACTTGGATGTCGTGCGTGGCACGCACAGATGGGCTGTGTAACTTTAGCATCTATTGCATTTACGCCACTTTCGGTCGTCCTAACTGTGTTTAGCCATCGGAACATTTTGGGTGCTGAAAGAGTGGGAAGTTGATTCAGTTGAAGTCCACATTACTATAAAAATAATTCACGCGCAGATCTTGTCTGCTCCCCTCTCCTGGAGCATTGGCGAACCTCGTAGTTTTCAATGATGAAACTGTCATCTGTGTATTAGCACGGTTATAAGGCACTGAAGAGGAGAACGGCGCGCGACGCAATGGTCGAATTAGTTCCCATGTCCACTCCTTGCAACGCACCAGAGCTGTGGAATCGAGAGGCGGGGAATTTAATCCTCTTGTGGGGAGTGGAGAATCGAGTTATGTGACAATTCGGCGATCGATTCCGTCGATATCCGCCGTATGTGACAGCAGGGACAGTGAGTCGCGCGTGAATTAATTTATTGTGATAAAAGGCTTTCGCTGCATCTACCACACTCTCTCCTCCCACTCACCTGTGCCCGGTGTCATGACGGAGTCAAGAAGGCCGGGACGAAAGAAGGCACAGGTGTCTGGCGCGACGTCAGCCTGCGTCCATTCGTGTCCCCACATCCCCTGATTCCGCACATACAAAGATGCTGGGTAACTCGGATCTCACGTGCGTGAGAGTGCCAGAGAGGCCGTATTAAGAAGGAGCCATTGCAGCCTTACTCTCAGTCCACCAGTCAGCCAATCTATGCAAGTACACGCTGGAGGTTAAATTCGAGTCGTCAGGTGGCAGTCTTCCAAGACACGGCTTTTCGCGCACCCTGTTAGCCTCAAGTGCGCCAGGATGTTTATAGTGGGGAACATGTTTTGAAGGAGGGAATTGGGCGCAGTGACTGACCGAACTAAAAACACTACGTCTGGGCGTTCCACGCACACGACCTTGCACTACAAACAACGCATCGGCATTTTTTACAAAGGGGCTAGCTTGCTCAGATCTCACATGCGGCAGATGGGGCACATGGGGGAGCCGGAGGAAACATTTTCTACTTACGTGAGAGGCTCCTAGTTCGGGCCTGCGGTGTGTGACATCGGGCGTGTTTGTTAGAGGTGCATGTGTTGATGGGAAAACGTGTGATTATGTGGTTTGTTCTGTAGTCGTTTACTGAAGGTTTTCTGGAGACGTCTGTGACCCGAATGTGTGAGGGCCGTGCGGAATTTGAAACGATGACAATGGGTGTGTCTTGATGCTTAAGGCACCAGTTTGCCAATCTCTGTGCGATGGATTTGCAAGTGACCAACCAGGCCGATGAGTGATGTCCATGTGCGATATTAATGTCGACAAGATAGGCTGTGGAATTACAAAGTCTGTTGCGAGGGTGATGTTGCTAGTGGCGGCGCCGTTGGTAGAGTAGAAGTTTATAGTGCTGGAGATGGAAGAGTTGTCGGGTGCGCAATATTGCGGTGAATTCCGCCGTTGTGGATAAACATGTGGTAGAATATGCTTATTAGGAGAGTGAGTGTGCGCGGGCCGTGTGGATGGTTGAAGCAATTGCGGCGGGTGGCTCGGAATTCCCCGCACAGGTTTGTCGGTCACAGCGCGATGGGTTTTTAAGTGGCCGACCAGGCCAATGGGTTAGGTGAATGTGCGATCGCAATGGAGACAGGTTGGGGTCGAGTCCACAGTGCTGGTGGCGGGGACAGTGGTGTTGAGGGTGACGGCTGACGGGGTTTCGGGAGTGTTCTCATCGGTGGCTGGGGTGAAAGGGGTGGTGGTCGCCGTCCCTGGGGTGTTTGTGACAGGAGTGACGGAGACGGCGGCGGCTGACGACAGCAGAATATCGGGTATACAATCATTGATAGTGGAAGAAGTCGTCTTCGTAGATGCCGTGAGGCTTGGTGCAGGGCTGAGAGTGGAATGTTCATGGAGGCGCTAGGTGGAATTGATGGGTTGTTGTTGCACTGGGTCCGGAAATATGTGACGAGGTTGACCCACGCGCGAAGTGTCCGTTGACAGTGTGGCCACGTAATGGAACGGACTGGGCACTCTTTTAGCTTTAGCATCGGTGATCCGGTTGGCTTCATTGATTGTTTCTTCAGTCTTCACTGTTATTCTCGGGGCCAGCCGGTCCTGGGCGAGGTCATCCGAGTTTGCTGGATTGATTTGAAGATCTTTAGGAAAGATCCGCAAGCTGTCCTTTCAGTTCGCTTCTATCAGCTGTCCTTTTAGTGTCATTTTGGCTGCTTTGTCGTCGAGCACCCTTAGCAGCATTATCTTAGAAAAGTTGCTCGTTGTCGGTCCTCGCGAGGTGGTTGCTCCGTCGTAACTGCAGTTGCGTCAGCATGACGTGGATGCTGAGGATTTCGGTCCATTTTAAGACTTTCGTACTGGGGATCTTGTCGTGCCACCTCAGGTTTAGTAGGCGGTTCATGTCTCCGTCCATACAGTGAAGTGGTCAGGACTGCCGTCCGGTAAATTTTGAGCTTCGGGCTGAGTCTACCTTCATGACAGTTGTAGAGGAGATCTGCAACCGGCCAAATGCCTGGCTAGTTTTGTAGATCCGGCGGGCCACTTCGTCATCGATTTTGGTGTTGCGTGAGATGTGTGCTGCCCAATTAGACGAAATTGTCCACAGTTTTGAGCTATCAACTTTATGAAACCCACTCCACTTGAACAGGTAACAGCTAATAGTCTTTTGCCGCTAGAATTGCCTTTCCGGACTTTGCTCAAAGGTTGTGTGAACCGGTTATGGTCGTTCGAAGTACAGAGAATTCGTACCACATATGGACAGGCCTAAATTGCCTTGTTCACAATGAGGACAAACAGAGAGGACTTCATAACTGTAAAGGAAAAATTGTAGACGCGGAATGATTGGTAGCCACAAGTTGGGAAGATAGAATGAACTTTGGACGAGTAGGAGGGATTAGGTCGTAGATGAGAAGAAGTCGCTAAATGTTAGTTTTAGAGGCCAGAAAAAACTGCATATGTCCCAAACCCGGACGGCAAAATCAGGTGCATTTTAATATGAACAGGGGAACCAGTGACCAGCTATTTTCCTACCTTCTGCTCCACATCATGTCATCCGGCACCTGCAACAAACACTCAAAAGTGGTTACACTTTTAACATGTTAAAATACAGTAGGTGGGCTAACTCTTGAAATGTCAGCCGAAATTCCGAGATGCGCTTTCGTTTCGGAAAGATTAATGAAGTAGGATTTAGAACTAATCACCATTCAGCAAAATTCTATAATAATTCAGTTATCGCAGGATGTCGGCTTTCGAAAAAATTTCTTTCTGGCCGCATGCAAAAACAAACTCTGCAAAAAATGATTACTTAATTAGCATGCATTTTTCTCGTTGATTTTCGATGCCCTCTAATACTCAGTTATATTTTATGAAAAAGATGGCATAAAAATATTCATTCTTTTGCTCGTTCGGTAGGAAATTACGTCTTCTTCCAATTTCATACTCGAATGAAGAGTATGATTCGGTTTTCAAAAACCTTTCTAATTCTTGAATAATTTTAAACCCGACATACAATTATACTTGCATTCAAGGTTTACAAACTACAAACCATATATTTTCTGCGTATGGAAAACCATACATTTCTTTACAATATTAAGACGAGACTATATGGGGTTCATATAATTTAGCAGTGGATTTCAGCTATATTGTTAACTTTACAAGCCACATTGGTAAATGCAAGACATGACGTTTTATGAACGGCCATCTCACGGTATGAAAAAATCTCACAATTCGAAAGTTTTTTTTAAAACCAAATTATACCATTCCTTCGGGTAGAACTTTGGAAGAAAGCGTGATTTTCTACCGAATAAGCAAAAATGAATATTTTTATGCCACGTTATTCATGAAATATAATTGCATATTAAAGGGCATCGAAGATCAGCGAGAAATATACATGCTAATTAAGTAGTCATTTTTACAAAGTGTGTCTTTTGCATGCAACCGGGAAGAAGTTTGTTCGAAAGCCGACATCCTGAAGTAACTGAATTATTACAGAATTTTTCTGCATAATGATTAGTTTTACAACTACTTAATTAATCTTTTCGAAATGAGGACACATTTCGGAATTTCGGTTAACATTTCATGAGTTAGCCCATCTACTGTAAGTCTCAAACCTAATAGCCAAAAGTGTGGTCCAGATAATAATTTGTAAATGCCGGCGTGTATGAAGCTGGTGGCTATATGGCCCGCAGCGCATTTTCCCCCCTACGTCTCTTCGTAGTATGTTTAGTCCTAAAAAGTATTTGACAAATCCAGTCCCAAAATTCAGTAGGTTGCGCAACATCCCAGTGCTTCCCATTTTATGCATCCTTTACGCACCGTGGTTTCCTTTAGCATGAAATCGGTCTCCGTCGTTCAGTAACTTATTCTGGAGCATCGACCTTAATTAGGCACGTCTCTGTTGACCAAACAGTCTAGCACATGTAAACTAAGACCATTCTAGAAAATTACGCTTTGCACAAAATATTCCCAAGTTCTAGATAGAAGATACCAGCTACCTAATTAAATTTTATTGCTGGCGTTGTGCTCTATGTAAAAGGAGTTACGTAGATTCCAATATAATGATAACACCCAATGGGGGCGGCGGGTATAATTTTCACGAATTTGGTTGTCCTACCTCACAGAACTTTTGAGTTGAGCTATGTTTTATAGTTGACAGTTCCTTGCAGTGTGCGACAGGAATATGCTGGCAACCCTACGCCTATATATAGCCCTAAAAATTGGAATAGCTAAGGAACGTAAGGCAATAGATGGACTAATGGGTTATCTACTGACGCCGCCTCCCGCGACTTTACATATCACCAAGAGGCGTTCCAAATTGAGAGGGAGAGATGTTGATGTAAGAAGCACTTTGACTAGAGACTCTTAAGTAGGCTTATTTGTTGCTTATCCTCGACCGGGCTGAGATGACTTCACTGACTTCACAGGCGTGCCGGGCTAATTTTCTTGCAATAACTGGTGGCCGCACATTGAAGGTCGACGAACTCTCTGCATATCCTTCTTACCAAAGCTTGTTGGCATTTTATTTGTCCACCTCTTCGATATTCTGACTGGATAGTGATAAAGCGTAAAAACGATCGAGGTGGATGTCTCTGGTGGGAGATAAAGAACTTTACCTAGTCAATCAGAGAACCCTTCTTGAACGGACAAACTGGACCAAAGTGTGCTTGAGGCATTTGTCCTTGTCCTCTTCCCTTTAGCTAATAAACTTAGAGATTTGAAACTGTGCAATGATCTACCGTACTAACAACACAGGTATTAGCCAAAAGCCCAGACACGCATGTTTCGCCAATCTTATGCCGCTGCCTGACGCAGCTGCGAGGGGTTCGGCTCGTCAGTGGGTCCCCCAGCTTTCCCATGTGTTTTCTGGTATATAAACTCCAGTTTCAGCTTGCCTTGTTTAATTTCCGAGGAAACTAATGTACGAACTTGGCGAAAATCTTTCGAACCAGACCTTTTCAGACATGGTCCAAGGTTTGATATGAATATTGGGGCTGAAATCCATCAGCTACTGCGGAATAACCACCTACTATTCACAACCCGCAAACAGGCAGCCAGTAGTATATTATTAGGCGGTTATTCCACAGTAGCTGATGGATTTCAACTCCAATATTCATACCAAACTTTGGACCGTGCCTGAAAAGGTCTGTTTCCAAAGATTTGCTGCAAGTTCGCACATTAGTTTCCTCGGCAATTAAACAAGGCAAGATTTGAAAATGTCAAAATTAGGCCGTCGACTGTATTTTTTGATAGTATTAAATGTCCTTTTTCCACTTTACAAAACCCCATGGACACAAACTCAGTTTTAGAGTTGTTTTTAGGGTGATTCTGATCATTAGCAGTGGGTACCAGAAGTGCAAGAACTGCCTTTGCCACCAAATGTCTCGTGAATATTAAAGATACAACGTGGATTCATATTAAGTATTGGTATGGTGGCAAATACACATACGTGACAAGTGTTTTACTGAAACGAAACCTGATTTCTCGTGAGGAGACCAGACGCGTGTGGCTCGCGTAAACGAGCTGGCTAGCCATGTCATACACCGCGTCCGACCCCACTTCCGGTCTGCCTCACTCCCTCTTGACACCGGCTACAAGAGGGTGAGTGAGGAGGGAGTGTGGTAGATGTTGCGCAACTCCATTTTATCTGTAAATTAGTTCCCGCACAAGTCACCGTTCCCTGCGTCCGCCGTGGCATAGAACACATGTCGGACACCGCCTTTCATGGTTATTGAATTGTCATATGCATAGCTACCTAGAATGAATTGTCTTGTATCTATTTGGAGTTCATGTGTATGGGTAGATTTGCGCACAAACCTACAACTATTTTGCTGACCCAACCTGTACATCCTAAGAACTGAGTTAGTTATTTCAACAGAAAACAAATTGTCTATCAAGTCCCATGTGGCAATTAGGATGCAAACAACTACGACCAGGCCGCGAAACCTGTTCCCACCACTACGTATAAACACTAGGTAGCGGCAAAGAGACGAGACAACCTATTCAAAGTAGTCATGTATGTACTGGATACAGGACACACATTTACATGGAAGGCCACTCGCGCCGCTAACGTCTGTTCCACAAAGAAGAGGCACAAGCTGCGGGAAACAATGCACACAGACAAGACATGCATAAATAGGCATACTGATTTAGATGCCACAAACAAATTTTCCAAGGACAGGTGAAAATGAATGCAACTAACCTCATCCGGGTAAACAAACACGTTGGACACCCACTGGCACAAGCCGTAACCAACCCTAAACTCTTTTGTTAGACATAGTTAGGAGCTAGAGGATTTTGTCCATTGCCCATACATGTGACAACTTGCTAGAGAATCAGTTTCAAAAACTTAGATAATGAGGGTTTTTCGTTCCCAAACAATGTGGCTTATTTCCGAATAAATATGTTTATGCAGAATAACAGCCCATAAGGTTAAGGAGATGACAACGGACATTTATAGTTTGTCAAGAGTTGCCAATCAGCTATGATGGACCCCAAGTTTTGAATGCGCCAGGCTCTTTGACTATCAGGCGCTCAACAAAACGCCGTTCACAGAGTTTCAGAACATTATAAGTTGAGCATGAAGTACACTATGTGGATAAACGGCCCTCCAAGGCATATTTATACGGTCAGTGACCCATGTCACTAAATGCTAGTCTAAATGCCGAAATTCGGTTTCGATTAGAAAGGATTCCTCGCAATGGGTGACCTAACTCATGAAATGTGTCAAAATTTACGACTGATTGCTAATCGCTCGCAAACCGACACCAATCCGTGGACCCAATATATATGTTAACAAAGCCTAACTTTAAGGGAATTAAAGGCATAAAATAAATGATGAAGTCAATGCTGCGTTGTCTAGAAATGCCAATTTTTAGAAAAGCGCAAAATCCCGAAAACGTCAAAAATGGTTGCAATTTAGTAAACTTGATTTTTAAATTGTAGAAACGTCTGTCCATGGAAAAAATTAAATGAATATGAAAGCTCAAATAAATTAACAGTTAAAAATGGCGTGTTAGTGAAGTTTACATTTAAATATCCTTAAAGAATTAGTGTACTTTCAGGTATAGCGCCTTTCCAACAGACTACATTTTGAGTATAGATTCCAAAACAGTTTCCTGAGGATTCGTGGTATCCTTTAGCCTTTTGAATTAATTGAGATGCGGTCCAATAAGAAAAGCAATATTTCGCTTGATTTTGCCGACAAGGGCATCTTAGGAACAAAAGTTTTCATAAGGTCACATGTTGCCGGGCCGATTAATGCCAAATACTTTTAAATATAATTGGTACGTGTAATCATAAGCATATAATTTTCTGTTTGTAAAAAGAACTTTTCTTCCGTTAAATTAATTTGCACTTTTCGTTCGTCCAGGATTACGTTGAGTTTCAGATCGGCCTTGAATTACCGATGAATTATCTACTCGCCCGTATCTTTTTAATTAGCTCAATAACCATATAAATGTACTGGCCTGAAGAGAATTTATCGAAAGCAGACGTATGCTCGCCAAATTGCCCTTTGAATCGACGAATATTTCGCGATTTTCAGTGTTTTCATCCGATCGCCCATAAGGACAGATTCTGTATTATGTGTCTGCTAGAAACTTTGAAATAAGGTAATTCTTTGAGGCCTTTATCGAAGTAGCGAGTGTTTTGACTTTCTTTATCATTTAAAACGTCATCTGGATCACATTTGAAAACTCAAGCAAACAGGAACCCTCATCGTCGAATAAAATGGATGTCCATAACGAAAGGCAACAACGTTTATGCCTTAGATCAATTAGAAACCTTCTCTGATAAATTTCCACCATAAGGAGTGTTTTGATATTGCATTCCGTTGACGGATGTCTGAGTACTTAAATTTTTTACCGAGTGAGGTCAAGAAAAAAGTTGACATATTCGGCCATTTCTTTCACGTTGCTTAAAGATGTAGATATTTTTCGACCGCAAACGTAAGAACATGCCTTTTTCTCTATACTGCGGCTATTTTACTTGTTTTTGCTCAAAGTTCGACTCCGTTCTACGATTATGAAAGCACGACAGAGTGGCTATATATACACTGAAATTTTGCCGAAGATGTTAACGTTTTGTTCGTTCCATTTCTAAATTCATATGTGCAGAAGATATGCTGCCCGAAAAGTAATATTTAATATGTTCAAAGCTGAAAATGACAGTTCGGTGGTGGTCTTTCCTGTGACAAAATGTAGGATTTTCCAAACGACAAAACAATTGTAGCTCATTTAAATGAAGGATTGCCTTTGTGCATTATTACTGCACTTTAGGGAGCAAAATCGTACAGAGTTGCTAGTCTGAATTCTATAAATCGACAAAACATCTGGTTCTCTTACAATAAACTTTGTTTTAAGAAGTTGATTACCACGGTTACCATCGGACAAAAAATTGATTTTTAAGTCCGTCGACCTCTGTTTGTTAAAACTCTCTGGAGTAAATCACTCTCCTTCCAAGGAAAACCCCGCTCAGATGGGCAACCGAAGTCCAGAACAGGTATTAACATAGGAAATTGTCCGAGTATGCCGCAACGTGCATTTTCGACCAAATTTATGAACAATTTGCTTGAAAAAATTAAGTGGACACAGTTTGTGCACAAGATGAGGACACTTCCCAGAGGAGGCTGGGCAGGCAAGCAAAATGCGCAACGTCTAAGGCGTTCTAAATTCTCACACCAGATTCTGCCACCAGGTTTCATGAGATAGGTCACGTACTGTAGGTGGGGCTGTACTACTGATAATGGTACATCGCTTTCCAATAAAGCACAGTCCCGTCAGGATGCCAGCCTCTGAATGCACTTCTTTCTGACTACCTGCAAAAACTGAAATCCGTAAAAAACGACTACGTAAGTAGTATGCATCGCCCAAGTAATTTTGAATGTCTGTATAAATTCAAAGATATTTTAATTTTAAAAGGCTAAAAAATAACCTCCTTTATGCGCTTTTGGTAGCACACCACGTTCCTTTAAACCCTCATAATTCTAGACTTTTAAAACCGAAAACTGTCCTCTCTTCGAATATAAACTCTGAAGGAGACGTGATTTGCTACCAAATTAGCACAGTTAAGGATATTTGTGAGCATTTTTCGTATAAACCATATTTGAATTCACAAGGACATCTAAAACCAATGAAAATATACATATAATTTAAATAGTCATCTTTTACAGAGCGCGGATTTTTGTAGGCAACCTAAAAGAAGCCCATTCAAAGGTCGGTATCCTGGTGCGACTGAAGTTTCTTAGAATTCTGCCGAAGGATAATGAATAATAGAACCCTACTTAAGTAATCTTTAGTCAAAAAGACAGTTTAGAATTTCGGTCAAATTTAATGAGGTTAACCACTGTCTGTACCTCCGTCCTGAAATTACTAACTTGTTCAGAATCTTAATCGGCCTTACCTTTCGTGAGTAATACTTTTTTCAAGGGCACTCGGTGATAGTCGAAGCAGGTTTTGCCCGTAAGCTTAGCTCACATATGAGCAGATGGCATTTCTCTCTATAAGTGATCGTTGCTTTACGAGACAAGTAAAACTGCTGCCTAAAAAGGGATTACGTCGAAGTTATCTTGAAAGTAAACGCGATATTGAAGGTCCAAACGGACTAACAACTCCAAGCATACTCTGATTCTTTTTAATTTATTTGTGAGAAGGAGGATAGACCATGAGTGAACTCGGACACAACAGAGAGAGAGAGGATTGGGGAGACTCGATAACTAATCTGTTGTCAAAGTGGCATCAGACATATCTGCATCTCGTTTAATTAAAGTAGACATCAGTGAGGATTTTGCGAAAACCGTACTGACTCGAAACATCGCAAGGAGAGGGGGAAATAATAATTTTGGGCGCAGAGAACAGCTCAGATAAGATAAACCTGAGTGCCCGTTACATTATTGACGGGACACGTGAAATTGTCCTTCGTTTTGACAAGCGCCGATACTGAGTTTTTCTAGGATTTTGAAAGTTCTTGGAGGAAGTTATGTGAACAAAATGTCTCATCTTGTACCAGTGTCTCCGCACTCACTTATTACCACTCAGAAAATGAGTTTTAGATGCAGCATGCTACTTGCGAAGCTCTTTGAGTTAGAAAAATAAGTTTAAACTGGAAAGTAATTTTACTTATTTCACAACTGGAGCCGAAAGTTTGTGACGTCGACATAGATTTGTTCTTCTCTACATTACTGCTTGGCGAACCTTCACAAGGAAAAGGTCCAAAAAGGAGGGTTTCTCTAGCATACAGTCGGGAGCCTTAATATTTCCTCCTGAGATGCCAGTCGGCCTGAAATAGTATCGGACTCCTAACACAGATGTAAAGCAGAGAGTGATACACAACACAGCACTGGAGAACAAATTCCGAAAGCTGCTCAATCCAACGTCACCCAGAAAGGACAAACTGGTGCCCAACCTGTCGTCAAAGGAGCTGACGAAGGATCAGATGCAGGTTTTGCGGCACGAAGCTTCATGCAACACAGCTGATGCCAAACCTGTTAACATGATTGCATCAGTAGAATCTATCCTTAGTCAGACGGAAGTAACGGAAGAGACTAAGAGCCTCATCCGACACCACGTGTCGTCCCTCATAATGGCCCACAGGCCACCGCATGTGCTTTCCAAGGTCGAACGCGATGCGCTTGGAGAACTCAAGGCCGACAAAGTCATCGTGCCAGCGGAGAAGGGACGCTCCACGGTTGTACTGGACAGGACATACTACCTTCAAAAAGCCAAAGGTTTACTGAAAGACCGACACTTCTATGTCCCATGTGCAATGAACCCTGCAAAAGCGCTGACACGCGAAATTAGTGCTACGTTGTTAGCCTTGGAGAACTCAGGCGCAATAACACCGATCGACAGGCGCATGGCGGGACCCCAACATACGGCTTTGGCCCGATGATATGGCCTCCCTAAGGTGCACAAATACGACGCGCCCCTCCGACGCATCGTGTCGCTCAAAGATACTCCAACGTACGGACTAGCTAAGTGACTGTTCCGACGTCTCAATTTCCTGACCGCTGAGTCAAACACCACGATCTCTTCGTCAGTACAATTCCTGGAGAAACTCAAATGGTAGGCCTCCATCCAAATGAGGTCATGGTATCTTTTGATGTTACATCCCTTTTTACTTCTATTCCCCAGGACCTGGCGATCGAGACAATCGAGCGGCTTCTACAAAGCAAATACTATGAAACGCCCAAGTCATTCAGCTCCTGAAGTTCTGTCTCAGGACGTACTTCACGTTCGACGGGACAATCTGCGAACACGTGAAGGGCACACCAATGGGTTCGTCGATTTCGGGATTCATCGCCGAGGCGGTCCTGCAACGGTTAGGGTCACTGGTCTTCCAAAACCACAAACCGAAGTTCTGGGCCCGGTATGTGGATGATACCTGCGTCTTTATCGACCGGGATCAACTACTGACATTTCAAGAACATCTCAACGCTGTCTTCCCGGACATACAATTTACGATGGAGGAGGAAGAGAACAAACAGCTGGCCTTCCTGGATGTCCTTGTATGACGCAAGGATTGTGGTGGACTAAAGACCAAAGTGTTCAGGAAAGCCAAATACAATGCAAGTACCGAACTTCAACAACAACTACCCAATTAGCCACAAACGCAGTTATGTAAGGACGCTCTATCGGCGTGTCGAAACGCATTGCAATGAGCCGGAGGAAAAAATTGCCGAACTACAATACCTCCGACGGCTATTCAAAGCCAATGGCTACCTGCGCAACTTCGTCAACCGGTGCATACGCAAAATGGGCAAGAGGCCTCGGCCGGGAGCGCACAGGTGAACACTGTTCCCAACGCCCGGGTCGGTGGGTCAGATGGTCGAGCAATCAGCACACCAACATCCAACGCACGTGATGAAATTGCAGCAATTAACGGCGCGAATATCGGCCATCAAAAAAGTCATCACACCAAGTGCAACGATCCCTGGTGAAGGGGGGAGCCGCGGCAGCGAGGCGACTGCATCCTATAAATACTGCCGTCCCTTGTGCATGAACCATCCGTATCTGCTTTTGTCTCTGATGCTTGGTTCGAGCAGGAATCCGAAACGTCGGGCTAATAAAGCTCTTATCCCGACGATCGTGTCTTCTTGCTCAAGATATATAAGGATCATACAACTGAAACCCTCTCCAGCCACTGTTGTGAGACGACAAGGAGGTGCCAAGCGTTCGTTAGGTGCTTCTGCACCTGGATTTCGTCCGCCAGCAACCAATCAGCAATTGGAGCCACGACGATTGGTGGAAGCATTCGATTGACGAGCAAGAGACATGGAGAGCTCTCGTGAAGACGACCGCGGAAGCAGACCACCGCAAGTCCGCATATGGTTCCAAAGATGATGGCCTGAAGTCAAACTGGAAGCTGAGGTGAGGGTACAAGGTTCAGGTCCAATTATGCAAAACCATGGTCCACGTCTTTTTGCACCAGGACCTCTATTCAAAATGGTCGCGGCTGGACCTGTAGAAATAGCAGAGAGAACGGTGAAGAATTGCATCTGTTCAAAAACGGAAAGAAGTCTAAAAGCTCCCAGGCATATAGCAAACAAACGGTAGGGCACGAATAAGTTTGCTCCTCTCCTCTGAAATATCTACCAGCAAAGTGCCTTTTAGCACTTTAACGCAACCATACGGTTTTTCCTTTTTTCAATATTTAAAGCATCACGTCCCCTTTCCAAAAGACCTATATTACCACCATTTCCGTATTACGAGCAACCTTGTGTCCTAGCTCAGGGGAGGTAAGACATATCCGTGTAAGAAACAAGTGTGCAATGCCTAATGAACTCTAATCGGGAGACAAAGATAAATTTTAAGACCTTACTGCCAAAGACGGTTAAAGATGCAACGGCCATCCACGACTTACGCACTGTCGCCAGTTGCCCGTGAGCCATTTTCAGGAGGGAAAAACCCATGACTTGGACCTGAGGCTGGTTGGTCCCTGACCTTATCGATCTCTAATCCGGCCACGGGTTCTCATTCAGTTAGGATTGGCACGAATCAGTGCCATAAAACGATCGTCAACGACGCGAGAGGGTACGCACATCCACCCCCCAAAGTGTGAAACAAATACCTTTTGGGAGAAAGAGGTCATATTTCGATCAGATTTCTGGAATTCTTTCCTGGCCGTAGTGCAGTCTTCTAAGATTAGGGAAACAAGACCTAGGCGGTAATTGAAAATGAAATAAGGGTATTACGTGAGAAATCATGAGTGAGTACCTCTTCCATGCCTACACCCTTTTACGGGAACTCGCAGCACTATTTCGAAAGCACCATTGCTAGAGAAGACAGGACTGGCGCACAAAGCAGCCTCATCTATGTTGACTCCGTAATGGGCCTCAGGAAACTCAAGTTAGACATTTCATAGCATTGGGTTTAGAGGCCGATTATTATAAAGATCCCCACAAATAGCGCCGTCGGAGACGTATGGGGAAAGAAGCGGATGGGACAGATAGCAAGAGCAGGGGAGCGGGACAGGCGCCGTAATACGAGGACATGAACAACGTACGCCGACAAACAAACCCGCCCAGGCGACATGCCGACGTAGACACAAGCATGGAGGTTGTGAGTCAGACCAAAAAATGATTAATAACCGCCTCGTCGTACTGCTACCCTGCCGCTACTGCCAGCGATTCCGCGTCTCCACTTTCAAACCCTGCTCCTCTAACCCCTTCCACTGTGCGTTATGCGCGCTTGCGTGCAGGCGTTTTTTTGAAAAAAAACCTCTCCCGACAGAGGTCACAACGGCGACGGAAGCTTCAGAACTTTAGAGGCATGATCGCGCACTCCTCCCCTCTACTTCCCCGGTCCCCGCTCCCCCCCCCCTTCGTCCGCACCTCGTTCGCGGCGGCTCCTTTCCACGCTCAGACACCCTGCGTTTCCACATGGATCACCTAGGATGGTCTACCACTGCGACTGCCTAACTTCACGTGCTTCCGTGTCAGGCCTGCTATCCTACTGAACACTCCGACTCGCCCTGGCATGCAATCACTCCTCATGTCCGCATCCTATTATCCTCCACGAATTTTTGCTCAATCCTGGTCTGGCCTACACCTCCAGGTCGACCCAACACAGTACAGTAAGGACTCTTTGCGCCACCAAGGACAGCGAAATGATCACATTCATGCAGAAAAAGAAGCAGACATGAAGTGAGACAGTGCATTCAAGACATCTGTTCTCAGTCGGATTCGACTTCCAACTTGTGTACTTTCATAGGAAAAGAGAAGTCCAGAGGCACAGACTAACTTCTCGTTTAATTTCTCCACAAATACGTCCATTCAGTCTTCGGAAGATCTTCTCGAGGGCAAATGTATTAACTCCCGCTCCTGCCTACCCCTTACACAGAGATAGAGCAGATGAAACTGGCCAAAAGACTTTGACCTAGCTCGTTTAAACCCCACGTCATACATTTATCTACCAACCTGAAATAGATGGAATGAGCTCACACCGTGCCAGGTTACCAGACATGTCCCGTCTTCCAGGGTCAGCTCGTGTTGTGTTGATGAGCAAGGCTGACTGATTGATTGAGGCGTGTTCCTTCTGATGACAAATTTGGAGATGACCCAGCCATTTTAATTCCTGCTTATATCGCGTCATTTACCTTGTCACAGTGTCTTGAAGTGCTTCCACACACCCCGCAAGGCAAATTTTCTGTTTTCATGAAAATCGCGTTGAGGTTTGGCGGGCCTAAGAATACTAAACTGCATCTCCCGGCCGAAAACCTCTGGGAGTACACGCAATGAAGCAAGTAGAGATAGAGATGGGCGGTACGTGTGTGGTGGCCGAGGGATCGAGAAGAGAACAAGCATGGGTGCTTCTACTAGCGAACGTCAGCGGGATTGTTCAATCGGGTGGTCAGTGAGGTTCGTAGGAGAGAAATAACCTTCTCCGGGTGACTATGACCATGACTTGTATCCGACGCGAGAATTGTCTAGAGGTTCACCTTGGCTCACGCTCCGACTCAGCCTCTCTTCGCACGCGGTCCCACTCTGCCTGTCCCCATTCTCCTCTAATTTGCCATGCATGATTCCTTCTGGCAGACTTATGTTTTGTGAAGCGTCCACTTAATTTTACTCTTTCTCAGCCTACGAAGTAATTACGGACGCCGCCGATGAAGTGGCTGATCAGTCTGGCAGATAAAACCCGTGTGCAATAGAAGAATACAAAAAGTGACAGAAGGTCAACCCACAGTAATTTTATGCCTTGTTGCTTTCCACTTATGTCGGGTTGTGGAATGCGGACGAGGATTATCCTTTAAAAATTCTGAGAAAGTACGTTTGAGTGGGACTGTCATCATTCTTAAAAAACGTGACTGTTGCACAAAGAGGACAAGAATGTTACTGACTGTTTTCAGCCCCTTCCCTATACTTCAACCCACCCCGCCCCCTCTCTGCTTCGTGTTCCCTGTGTGCCCTTGGCCCACTCAGCGGTTAGAAATTAGAGCCTTCCGATGGGCGGGGCAAAGTGTCGGTTTCAAAAGAAGGCGAAATTTCCGACCTGTGAAGAACTGGGGCCAATTCAAATTTAGGAGAGTGGCTCCTTATTAATCCCGAGCGTTATTTTAGCTATCCAAAACAGTTTAGGTAAGGCTGTCGTGAAATACCGGGGTGGCAGATTTCGGCAGGCTAGGGCCAACGTTGTCCAAGCTGACCGGTAAGTCGTGCTGATTCATGGCTAAACGGACAGGAAAATTACAGTGGACAAAACCATAAAACATAGGCCTTCGTGCCTGCGAAGGTGCAAACACTGGGAGGTGGTTTTAAAGCTAAGAGATTCCAAAAGAAAATATGATAAATAGATCAGCAAATGACACCGAAAATGGTCAAAAAGCCCAAAGGAAATCATAAAAGGTGCAGGACAGCCCGACATTACAGTGCGTTTTTCCATTGCAGTGAAGGATTACTTTCACGAATACGCACTCCCGGAGCGTCTCATATTTTGAGCTGCATGATCTAAACATGGGTCACGGTTTCAGGGGGTCCAGCGACTTATGTCCGTCTCTAGTCTGGGGTTGGTACCTTATGAGTCAGTCGCTTATGGATGCGGATTTTTCAGCTCATGAGAATTTCGTCCTATGCAGGCACTGCCCCATTCAGGACAGGTTGACTTCTAACTAAGGGTGCCCGTCTGATAGTTTTATCCGGGACCTTTGCCATTAACGCTAGTGAAGGCACTGAACCCTAGTCTTACACAAACCGGAGTAACGATTCGTCATATAGCGTGACGAGAGTTCAGCACATGCGGTATATATGTAGGGACCAGCAATATTCCTTTATGGAGCTGCCTAAGAAGTGTTATAAAGTTGGCCTCGTTAATATCCATTGTCAGCCAACTGGGCCACAAGTAAGTTTTTTGCCTCCAATAAGTACTTCATGCTTAAACATAGAGACGCATTTCGTTTAAAAAGGCTATTGGCTTCTCCTCATTTTGCTTGAATTTAATGTAAAGAGTCGGTCTGTAAATGACGATTACAACTGGTCAGTTAGTGATACACGGTTGATCTCCAAGGTCTCCCTTTGTCTTTTATGGGCCAAACAAACAAGGAAATGTCAGTTGAGCTGTGTTACTTTGAGATTCGTAGAGTGTACATTGTCGTGAACATAAGTGTGGTACAGTTTGCGAAGGGATGCTCAGCAGTTACGGAGTCGGACTTGCCAACACATAATAATCAAAACCAATGTGGGCTCGATCCTCAGGTGCCCCCAAATCTTCTGTTACGCAAGCCCGGCTGACGTCCGCAAATAAGCAAGAAATGGCCAGCCCAGTCTCCCCTGTCTTTGAATTGAAAACAGGCATGCACAGCAGAATTTATTGGGGCCAATAAATTTCGTTAGTGAGGAACCAGACCTGTGCAAGCAGTTAGACCACGTGACCAGTCTGCAATTGCCCTGGTACCCTTCACGCATCAAATTACTCGTGACTCTGATTTGTTGTTAACATTCCGTCTCCCTCTTTCCTACATGATGCCTATGGGAACGTCTTTCATCTGATTATTCATTGTCTTGAACCTTGACCTTGCTCTTATGCACTGACATTCTGTACAAATTCATACTGCTGTGCGCCACCATGCGTTACCTATGTTATGCAGAGACGGGCTGCAGTTGATAAGCCGTCACAAAATTCATTGACCCCAATAAATTCTGCTGTACATGCCTGTTTTCAATTCATATCCGGGAAAAAATGCTTCAGATTTCCCCTGTCTTTGTCTATTATCTCATTTTGCCTTTGTCACTAGCCGCTGTGCGGCTGCTACGGGGATCTAGATCGAAACCCTGAAGCAGGCCATCCGGTAGACGCGCTGGACCAACACGGGGACTAGATCGGCTTCTTGGAGGCGTTATCGAGAATGTACACCTATAACAGGTACCAACATCCGGGGTGCGGTGGCAGACCCAGTTGACGACTTACGCCGCGCCAATCAGGATCCCTGCTGCCCCTATTGTTGTTGTTGGTTAAAATCCTAGCCAAGTGTTTGTTGTGAACCAGGGGGTGTAGTGGTACGCCTATGTCCAGCTTTAGGCCGTGCCAGCCACCTGCGCCCTCTCCCGTCTCCGGTCTTCTGATGGTGGTGGTGGTGGTGGTGGTGGTGGTGGTGGTGGTGGTGGTGGTGGTGGTGATGGTGGTTTCAAGGAACTGCATTGTGTATTCTACTTTTTGTTGTTACAAATGTCTTTGGAATAATTCTTAATAGTTGAGTAAACTGGAAAGTTGTCAATTAAAGATCAACGCTTGACACTAACTCATATGAATCAGATATCCATAACCATACTCTTAATATTTGACCCTAGCATAACTCACACTGAAAATAGATTCATAAAAACAGGAACCTGGAGCTCAATATGTCATAGTGAATGTTGTGTTCTTTTTTTAAATAATGCCAGTATTTTAGTTCAGATGTCTGATGAGTCAAAAATTGGAGCACGACCATACTTAAAGGACCTCTCCCCTTTGCGTAATTGGGCAGAATCAATTGTAAAGTATGCTTGCCTTGGAATGAAGAGCAAAGAGAACCGTTTAGCAGCCGTGTCTTAAGTCTAATAAGAGTAGCAGATGGGACGTGCCAAAGGACAGTGACTTCGGGGTACGATGAGACCGGGATGCCAGCTGTTATAAGTACATTCATGTCCTCCTTAACCGACACCATTCACCGACCAAAATCCGACATCAGACAGAAGCAGATGTGTATGAACACGCAGTGCACCTATCACGTGGTTACCGTTTTGTTTTTTCTACCGCCGAGAATGGAGGCAGTTCTCTCGGCGACGGTAGTTAATAAGAACTGCTCTTAACATCTGATGAATCATAATCGCTCGACTGGTTGTAGGGCATGCCACACCAAGCACAAATGAAGTTCGTCCACACTGAATGAAGTGGGCAGTCAAGCGCCGGGTAATAAATATCCTGTCCGATTCCGTTTATCATTACCCGCGTTTAATTTCGTTCATCGAGGTTCGTTTTATTTCCCGCTCAGGAGGGTTTAGCCCTTTGTTCTCAGTAGACTTGCAAGTTTGCGGTTATAGTCCATTGTCTCATTCACAGAGCATAGTTGCCTCCTTAACCTTAACCATCAAAGTAGTTCTCCTCTTGGTTCTCTCTACTGCATATTTTGAGTGTTTTGCCGCCACTCCTGCCGTCGTCTTTTGTCTTGCCTTTTGCCACTGAGCGAAATCCCAACTCGACTGGCTCGGCAGCTTCACCACGTGAGTCAAACGCCTGGTGTTCCAAACCCTGATATCATTGAATTTGCACAGGGTTAACCGCGGCTGTTGGTCTGTGGCCAGTTTCGTGATTGGTCCTCAGCAAGGCCTAGAGACACAATCCGCTCAGTAGTCCATTTGTGTGACTGGTGTCAGAGGTCAGTTATGCCGTGCGCATGAGTAGCCCCCTCAGCTGCAGGCAAGTAGCCAAATCTGAGCTTCCAGTACGACGTTAGTCCTATGCCAGCACAATATTGTCAAGGAAGCACCCAGGTGTGATGTTTACGGATAGTGTACGAAACCATCGAAGACTAATCTAGTAAACGGATTCCCCTCGTCCACTAATCTTTGGTTTTTAAAACCGAACAAGGCTAGAATTCTCCCGTGGCCTCCAGATGGACCTGCTTTAATCCCTATCAACCAGACGGTGGCGCCTACCAACTGGAAAAAATGGCGCATTTTGACCAGTTCTACGGACTATTACTGTGGTACTACATGGTGAAACTACAAAAGAAGGCTGATGTGGTCTCTAGAGCTGGTGTGTCTTGGTAACCTACTACATACTGTTGATTACGCCCGCTCACAGCTACGAAATCAGGGTTCTGAGGAAAGTGATCCCCGGAGGAGTACTGGGCTCACAATGAACCCGGCTGTGGATCACGAAAACCACGGTATGAGATCCAGTTAGGGGGTACACCGCGTAGGAGGGACAGGTCGTTCCATGCGCCTCCTGCTGCTCCGCACGACCCTTAACTGATGCCCAACTCCATCCGTGCCTAACGGTCATACCCTGGTAGCCACCTCAGCCTGTGGAGTAAACCAAATGAGTTATCGGGTGCGTCTACCCAAACACACACGGCAGTCCCGTTCGCTGTTCCATTATTCTGCCCCTCCTCATCCCCCCGCCCCCCAGCTTAACCTGCGGAGAGGAAGATATGCAATCCCGTAGGTGACTAAGGCCAACTCGGCTCGTCTTCCCAATAAAGAAAGTTGAAACCCATAGTTGAATTTGGCAGTCGCCTAAAAGTTCCAAGCAACCCTCTTAAGGGGCAGCACTGTTTGCTCCCTCGCTGGAAAAGGTTCCATAAACAAATGCTGGGAAATCGTACCGTCCACAAGCTGACCGTGACTTGTGAACTCAATACTCGCGGGCGAAGGCCACAAAAAATCTACTCACCCGCCCCCATCCCTCCAGTCCACTCCAGAGACTGCTAGGGTAGCCTAGAAATGGTAGTCTAGAATGCTTGACTTTACCTAAACAACCCGCCAAGCAACCGACCGGAAAGGAGAACAGCGCTGATGCGAGACAAGGTGGACATCACGGTTTTTGGTGAGATCCGACTATCTAAAATAAATTATCTGACCGACGTGTGTGCAGGCTACAGTTTCTTCTGGAAATTACGCCCAAAGACAAAACAACATGACGCTGGCGTCGCTTTCGCCATCACGAACGACATGGTTGAACGACTGCCCTGTCTGCCACAGGGCATTAACGAACATCTCATGACTCTGCGCCTCCCTCTTCATCATCATCAGGACCTATGCCCCCCATCTAATGACCAACTCCGACGAGGCGAAGAACAAATTTTATGACGATCTGCACGCTCTCCTTGCGATTGTGTCGAAGTGGGCAAGCGGACTGTCCTTAGTGACATCAATGCTCGCGTCGGCACAGATCATGCTGCATGTGAGAGTGTTGGATCTCCAAGGAATTGGCACCTTCAACAACAACGGCTTCCCTCTCCTACAGACTTATGCGGAGCACAACCTCCCCATAACCAACACATTCTTCCACCTTTCAACACAGGAGAAGACAGCTTTGATGCATCACCCCCGGATCGCGACGCTGGCAGCTGCTGCACTATGTTTTCGTCCGGAGGCGAGATCGGTGAGGCGTGCTAGTGAAAAAAGCTATCTGTGATGCGGACTGCTGAGCGGACCACTGCACTGTCTACTCCGAGATGAGGCTACAGATACAACCCTGCAGACGGCCGCAAGCTTAGCAGCCACCAGGTAAACCAAACACTGGCATGTTGAACATGGTTCAACACCGCTTAAATTTCAGCAAACTTCTGAGTCCACCTCTAAAAGGCATGTCGGTTTCAGGAGGTAACGCAATTGCAGAGACGAAATGGAACCAAACACGGAACGTCATCCACCCCACCGCTCTGAACGTCCTTCGTGGCGCACGATAACATCAGCAGGACTGGTTTTATGTCAACAACGGAGAAGTGCGAGGGCAAGTTCCAGGAAGCCGTTCAGACGAAGGGGATAAGATCTTTAGAAGAAGTTTATTGGGAGGGAATTTCGGATTCACACTCAAGCCCATTATCAGAGACAGCCGCAGCTAAAGATGACGAAGGCGTAGTGGGTGCAGTATTTATAGGACGCACTCGGCCCAGGACCCAGATATACCTTCAAGTCTGATGAGGCCGAAATTCTCGCAAGAGGTGACAACCGCGTGAGTTGCGAGTTACGAAAGTCATGATTCTCTGTCCTGCAAACGCAAGGACCTCCTGCGCCGATATTCTTTGCTGAGAATTTGCCTCGGCAGGGAAATCAGTCATGTGGGGAGAGTGCGGGCGGCCTACAGTTCCGGTGGCAGCAAGCCAAATCGCAGAATATCTATGACGTTACGAATCAGCAACTGTGGTGAAAATACTACACTTAACGACTCGAGTGCGGACTAGCAAGCCATCAACGCATCAAAAACGACCCCAAGGGATGAACACGGGACTGCTAATTATGGAGGCACGTGGTAGCGTGAGACCTGCATTCTATACATACTGCACTCCTTGTGCGTCCCCATCACCCCCTCTGCGACTGTCTCTGGTGATGGGTTCGAGTGTAAGTCCGAAAATTTGGGCCACCAAACTTATTGTTCCAACATTTAGTCCTTCTTCTTCCGAACGACGAAGGAGCCTGCAATCAGCCTCTCGAGAAGAAGAAGAAGAAGAAGAAGAAGAAGAAGAAGAAGAAAAAGAAGAAGAAGAAGCTACACGCTGCCTACATCAACAGCGGCACCAATTCCCACAAAGCAGCCTTCTTTCATTGTCGCTGCCTGGTGCAACAGCGGTTGCGGAAGGTAAAAAAATACTTGAATGAATCGCAAGGCAGACGAAATACAAGGATATGCGGACCGAAACGAAAGAAAAAATGTCTTCGAGTCAGTTAGGGTGACCTACATCCTTCACATCAAATGGAATGAGTGGCCCCTTAGTTTCGACGAGGCGACACCCCTCACGGAGAAATCGCAGGTTATGCATAGGTTGCATGATACACCATACTTGACAGCACAGGTGCTAGCTAGAAGCCCAGACACGTGTTTCGCCAATATTCTGCCGCTGCATGACACAGTTGCGAGGGGTTCGGTTCATCAGTGAGTCCCCAGCGTTCTCCGTGTACATTTTGGCTGATACTTCAGTTTTAAAATTGCTACTGTTTCATTTCCTCAGAAATTAATCGTTAACTTGCAGTACATCGCAGATTTTGAAGCACTGGATCCAGCACTTCAGAAGCGTCCTCAACCGACCACCCACAATTTCCGACGCCACCATCGACAGGCTCTTCCATGTGAATCAACGTTGGCTCGGACCATTCGCCTTCTCTTCAAAAAACAATCAAAGCAGTACGCCAGTTCTCCAGTCGGAAATCACCGAAGGCCAAGGCAATTCCGACCCAAATCTACAAGCATGGCCGTCCACAATTCGTGAAAAAGCTAACCTCACTGTTTCAGGAGATGTGATGCCGAAGAAAAGTCCCCGAGATTTCAAGGATGCTACAATCGGATGCATCTACGAACTATGTGGTAAAGACAGAGGCAATCCCTCGTCAGCATCACTGGAAAAATCTTCCCCACAGTTCCCCTCAATCACCTCAGCACTTACCTGGAGCAATGAATCTTCACGAGAAATCCATATCGATTCTGACGGAACCTCGGAACAATAAACATGGTCTTCGCAGTCCACCAACTACAGGACAAGTGCCCGGAAATAAGAACTGACCTCTACATCTCCCTCGTGGATATGACAAAGGCCTTCAGCGTCGTAACTAGCGACGGTCTCTGGAAAACCATGCTGAAATTTGGGTGCTCGGAGAACTTCGCTTAAATGGTACATCGACTTCAAGGTAGAATGCTGGTTCGTATCAATAACAACGGGCCGGTCTCGAAAGCCTTTGCAGTGACCAATGGGGTGAGATAAGGATGTGCACCTGCTCCAACCATCCTTGGAATGTACAAGGTAGTCGTCCGGACTAATCTCCTGTAGGAGGCAGAGATATGGCCGATCTACGGGAATAAAGCAAAGAAGCTCAATAATTTCCACCTATGGAGAATCTTATAGCTGAAGTGACAGGACAGAGACCTGACATGGAAGTCTTTGAACTGCCTGGAATCCTCAGCTTTGATGTCAGGTTGAGAAAACTACACCTGCGTTGGAGCAGCCACTTTGAAAGGATGAAGAACGAGAGCCTTCACTTGGGAGGACCTCGCCAAGGATCGACCAGCTTGGAGAATATCAGGGAAGACTGAAGCAGCAGTCTAAGAATCCCAAAGGATCGTCGCTGTTTAAGTAGAAAGAGAGGCTTGCGAGACTTAGTCACCACAGACCAACAACCCTAGCATCCAACCCCTTCCATCGTGCCCTCAATGTCAACGGATACTCCGCGTACGAACAGGCTCTGTTGGACATCTTCGGACCCAATGCATTACCAACGCGACACCTCCTCCACCCGCCTCTGAAAACACCTCCACCGTCATTACCACCGCGACCCCCATGACGTCGATGGTGACGACTGCCACCAACCCCAGCAACGGTTATCACAATCCCTACACTCCACCGACCACTGCCACCACCATTAACGTTGCCCGCATCATCAGCAGAGTGGGCTTAGTCCCAACCTGTTCCCCCTGTGATCGCACATTGACATCAAGCAGTGACCCGATCAGTCACTTACCAATCCATCGACCTGTGACTGACGAACCGACGCCATGTGCCCCAACACACATTCGCCTCACCCGCCCACACGGCCCAGAGACATTCAGCCATCGCATGGGCCTATTCGGGTATGTGTTCATCCATGGCAATCTGCGTCAAAACACTTCAGTTCAAACCTCATCACCCCTCAGCCCAATCATCACCCAAACCAAATAAACCCTGCCCAACGCACCCACCACTTTCACAGAACATGCCCCTCTAATGTAAGTGGGAAGTATGTTCTTTGTTATACTCTGATGCATGACTTTGTCACCAGGTCGAAGATGGACAATCGTAGCTCTGTCAGCCACTGCTCACGATCCCACTACCAGCTAGTTGACAGGCTTGGACAGTGGATTCACTTGTGTAAGAGGAAAGAGAGAAAGTAAGGCAAATACTGGGTAAGCCCCTCCACAGCACATTTGTGCAGCCCTGACTTTAGTGAATCTGATGCGTTTGAATGCATCAGGACGCGCTAAAAGCCGTCGCTTGGAATTTTGCCAACTGATGGGGTAACTTGGCCCTCGTGGTCTGAGAGTCAAGCTCTACGGCTCTTTCAAAATGGGGTCTTTATGACGCGTTAAAGGACGTGAGAACCGAACCGCCTCCCTTTTGGCCTGCAAAAGCATGGTAAAATGTCCCGAGACCAGGTCGTGTATGGCAGGGCTGTACAGGGTGTTGAGCTGTCAGCCGCAGCGTTCGAGCTCGCCTCCGGAAGTCCTGACTCCGTCTTGCCAGGTGGGTGAGGAGGGGGAGGGTACGGCAGATGCTGCTATCATTGTAAACTGATTCACGATCATGTGACCGTCTTGCGCCCACCATAGTGTGGGACACACACGGGGGACATCGCCATCCGCGACGGTTGAACTGCCCATTCCAATGCACAGTTGACTTGGTTCTACCGGTCATCACGGAGGTTTGACTTTGAAGACCTCAGCATTCAAGCCCAAGGGCCGAACTACCTAACGCACTAACAGTCCCTAGTTCAAAGACAAAATGAGCTAGACTTCTCCCGTGGGAGTGAGAACCTTGACGGAATTACCGCTCAACGGAATCTGGTCCCAACGACCAAATCAACTCATATAGGAAACCAGTCTGACAGAGAGAGACGTAAAAAAAACAAGTTCCGGTCGCCGGTGCGCCCCGTTCTCCGGCCAGTAGCGAAACGGGTACGCTTTATACCTCAAAATATAACACCAGGCCACATGTCAGAAGGGTGTTCACTTACTTTCGGAAACTGGAGGAAGGTGCGTTAGGGTCGCGTTCTATATGGGAGCTTCAGGTCGATGATGGCACACGTGCCAGAACCGACGATTCAAGTCTATGAGATGTTTGTCGACAACACTTTTCAATTTCAGGTCTTGTAGGCTAGAAGCACCACCACAAACCAGTCTGATATTGGAAGCTCGGCCTTCAGCATGAGTGCTGAGAAGCATCCAGCCATGATTTTGGAATTACAGTCAGTCATGCCTTAATAGTGCAAGCATTAGTTGTCGCCCTCTTTGACCAACTATTGTCAGCTTGCTAGACCTGGTGTTAGGAAACACTTACTAGTCTGTGGTTGACGTCCAGGGTAGTAAAAAAGCCAAGTTATATTCTTCCTATTTACTTGCTCAGGTAGTTGAGACCGACTGAGTTCTCTGCCTGTTATCAGTTCGACCGTCGCGAACGACGATGTCCACTGTGTGCCCCACAGCAGAGTGGACCGAGGAACGGTGACTCGTCCACCAATTAGTTTGTAGTGATGGTGGAATTGCGCAGCGTCTACCGCAATCTCTCCTCCCTCACGCACCTGAGCCGGGCTACAAGAATGAATTGAGACGAAGGGAGGTGGGATCAAGTACAGTAGCTGACAACGTTGAGCAGCGCGTACATGCTACCCACACACGCATTGTCCGCGCACAAGCGACTAGGTTTTCACATAAACAAGGCAGCTGGTGTCTCGGATTTCAGATGGCTGGGAGTGCCATAGAGGTCACATTATGAAGGAGCCATAGCGGCTTGATGCTTCGTCCGTCCAGTTGATCATCTTTGAATTCAAGACGCTGCATGGGAAGGCCTGTTGGCTACTACAGAGCTCTTAAGGAAGAACCGAATAATACCCCTCCGGACATGATTCGTCGAGTAATTTGGGGTTCGTGGTCTCCGATTGCTGTGTTAACCGAGATACTTCAGGTGGTAACGAATGCCCGTTTATCTATGATATTTACGCCAGCCTTACAACTTTTAAAGCCTTCTTCGACTCTGTCACAATCAACATACTCTCGGGTTTTAACCCTTTTGTAGAATATTCAAACATTTTTTCAATTTAGGTAGTTTCAGTTGTAGTTGTTTCCAGTAGCTGCCAGTGGCTTATTAAATCGTCAACAATCTACACTTTTTGATCAGACCTGTTCTACGAGCACATTTTCGATCGTCTGATCGTTTTCGCCGACCTAGTTCTGATCGTGATGCGCTTTAACCATAGGAACCTCCAAGGCGATCGTGTAGACTGCGTCTCAGTGTTTCCCTGGCCTGGTCGACATCCCACACTCCTCGAGGTATGCTCATTTGTGTCTGCTGTCCTAGCTAGAACTAAATTGTTTCCTGTTGTTCATAGAATCGGCGTTCAGCCTCATTAGAATTATCACTTATCGCGATAGCTTCCGCTGTTCGTTCCACAATCTAATACGGGCTCGGAGAAGACCGTTGCCCAACAGGCCTTTCTGTCACATTCTTCATTCTCAGCTCATTCCGGCCAGCAACCGCGATGACCGAAAATTAGTCGCGACGATCAAAGCAAAAGACGATACTCTCAATGAAAAGGTGTTTTCTAATTATGCTTTCAGTTGCACGTATCTGTTTCTGTTGAGGCCACCGACTACGAGACGACCGATTGCTCCATTGACAATATCATTTCCGCTGACTACTCGTGCATTAAACTCACCGACAATAATAACTTGATCCCCCTTGGAAGAGATAGAAGGTAGATCATTGCAGAATTTGTGCTTACATCTTTATTCGTCGTCTTATTTGGGAAATTACTGTAAACAAGTACTCTGACCGATTCTCTGCTAGCGGTTGTCTTTAGCAAAGCATATTACCCCCATGGAAGTACTTCCTGATACTGGAGTCAAGTTCTGTATAGCGTCATTTTTCGTTGTTATGGATGGTCCAAAAAATGTGTAGCCGACTTTCGTTTCAATAATTTGCTTTGGCTCCGGGCCGCAAGTTTCGTTGATTACGTCGATGCCAGGCGAATTTATCGTCTACGAGGGCTATTCTCGGAGTCACTGAGGGCTTTTCAAGCAGGACAGAAAGCAGTCAGTCTTTAAATAGGGCGGCCTTATACCTCCGAACTCTGTCCTGCCTTGTGGCTGCTTGCCTGTGGAAAATGCCCATAGCTGTCTAATTCCTAAGAATGCATGTCTGCAACAACCATTTCAGGTACCTTCACTTCTGCTGCTTCCCTGTAGGCTGAAGCTAACCATTTGTGACAGTGGCAGTGCGAATGGACTGGCTCATGGCCTTCTTAATAGGGACATGCTGACTTGCTAGTCACTGACTTCCAGGTCTGACCGGAGCGTGTGTTCCAGTCTGCGTGGGCTAGAATACGCACGATTCCCTCTCCAAAAACAACTCTGAATGCACTAATACAAGCTTCGGGTTGTGGATGGAACAAAATGACTTCAACCATGTGATGGAGTCCGACATTCATAGCGGTTCACGTAGTATAAGCTACATTTGCGTGAAATCTCGACGGGAAATTGGATTTAAAAGGGACTAATGAGGAAACGCCGACGTCCTGCCCTCTGGTGTTTGATGTCAGTGTCCAGCCGTCCGGGCAACTGCTTCCCTTGAAAAGTTATCAGCCGTCTTCCTCGCATGAACACACATCAGCCAACCTCTCACTCCTAGGGTAAATCGTCTATCGAGACCAAGGGCGGTTATCCCAATCATTATATCTGCCATTGTGAGATCTATAATAACTTCCTGTGCCCAACGTTTTTCCATGGATTCCGAGCTGTCCAACAAGTGCTTCTCGGACTTTAAATGCGAGCCGAATGTGTGTCAATGCGGGAATGGATTGTCAGATATTAGGGGGGTTCCTCTTGCCTACGTGATGTCTTCCGTGATTTTGTGGGCCGGGCCACTTAGAAGACTAATGCTCCTATTTGCACCGCAGATTGTAAATTGTGTGATATTAGTCCTTCTTATGTGTGCTCAATTCCAAGGCGTTGAGGGCGAAGTTCTAAGCACGCCTACACAAAATTGTACTTCTCTCTCTTCCGTTCGTGAACCCCTCGCGGAATCGCTGTATAAGGATTGCTTTGGCAGACAGTCGTCTGGAATCCACGTGATCTGTTGACTAAGGGGAATTCGATGCAGGATAAATCAGCATGTTTCGAATGATGCTTCGTCCTCTCGTTTCATGTCGAGAACCCAACCTTTCCTGAATGGAAGAGAATATGCGCATCCCAGGTTCTTGTTTAAAGGAAGACGAAGGCACGATCATTGGGACGGTAGATTTATTGACCTTAGTTCTCGAACTCGAACAGGAGTTCATCATCAGAGACTGTTAGAGTGCAGCAACGTGTGAACATTTATATCGTTGTGCCGTGAGGGGGGGGACTACGTCCGTGGCTAGGTCTGGTTTGTGCTGCCTAGCCCACAGTGGTCCCCGGCGTGGTGACGGCGTTTGTACTTCGCGGCGATGTGAGCCGCGCCACCTGGCTGCCTGGACAGAGGGCGTGATAACACTCAGGCAAACCAATGTGTCTATTGATAGAGTTGGTGTCCGACACCCACGCCTCCAAAAGTTCTCGCCCCGTCTTGTTGTCGGCTCGCGCCAATATCCGCATGTTGGCGAAGTCGAACTCACTGCATTCCTCCAGCATGTGAGTGGCGACTGGAGATAGTGGGTCGCCTCTCCGAACGGCCCGTTTGTTCTCAAGTATTCGTGAGCTGAGACGTCGTCCTGTTTGGCCTGTGTAATGTCAAGGGCAGTTATGGCAGGGGAGTTGATAGGCTATGCCCGGCTGCTCACCTGCGTTCAGCAAATCCTTTATTTTCATGATCCTGCTACGTATGGTAGCCGTCGGATGATGAGCTAAACCCACGCTTTACTCTGACGCAATGCGTTCTTTGACCTTGGACACATTCTTTATGTACGGTAAGGAGTGCAAAATTGTTGGTGTCTCTTTTCCGTTTGTCCGTCGTGAGTGCGTGCGTATGCAGCGGCTGATGAAACTATTTGGGTAGCCGTTCCTTGTTCATTTGTCCCTGAGATGCCGTAGTTCTTGCATCCTCCCTTGCATCTTCTTTTCTTCTCACCCTCACATGTAAAAAGAGCCCGATAAACTTTTTCGTTCTTTAACTAGGTAAGCGCCGGTGTATGAACGTCCTGCTAACTCGACAGTTCTTTGAAAACCCTACCGGCGTCCCTATTTCCATCTTAGACGATGGCAGGGAAAATGCAATATGCAAATCACATCAGGCAAGCTTATCAGCAGAGACCGTGCTGAGAAGACAGGAGGAATCCGGCGGGAGGGTGACAGAGTGGGACAGTTTGTGCATTAGAGCGCAGTCAGAGGGCTGAGCTTAGTCCAAAATAGGTTAGCAACTTTTCTGGAAAATGTTGGCCTTTAAAGCAGAGGAGGCCGACCAATTTGTCGCCTTGATAGAGGTGCTTTTTGGACACCGGTGTCTTAGTTGACCAAAGCTGCCTCCGTCGCCTTAGCTTATATGTAAAAATGCCCATGCTTGTGTACTTCCCGAATCCTTTCGCAAACCTATCCACTTCGTAAATATCTTCATTATACACACAAAAACTTATTGGGAGAAATGTCCTGGAGGAATTAAAAGGGCCACAATTATTTCCACTCCTTACATCCACACCGTAACAAGTCAATCTCCAACGCACCGTGGAAGGAGGCTCCTTCAGGCGTGCACAGTAGACTGCAGAAGATATTGTGACAGCGTCAGTGACGCGATATACGCAAAATTAAAATGGCTGGCTCCTGTCCAGATTTGTCATCAGATGACCTAGAGTATTCCAGGAGGACTACGCCTCAATCAATCAGTCAACCTTGCTCATCGACACGATACAAGTTGACTCTGAAGAGGGGACATGTCTGGTAACCTGACTACGCTCTAAGCGCAACCTGCACAGGTCACGGCCAGAAAAACGGTCTACAGGGAAAACCAGTTGCGAGATAGACAGACTATGGGGTCTAGCGAATAGGGCAGTTACGAGCCATGTAGCGACAGTGCCGTCAGGCAGGCCTGAGCACCCATCAGGCAATGGGTACCCATAAAAGCACGTAAACCATATAATGATATCACATGGCTAATATTTCCCACTATCCAATAAGGCGATCTTCGCCACCGTAGACACTACCCTGCGACATTAAACAGGTGTGCCGTAGGAAGGGAAATGTGCCTTAGCCTCTCAGACGCAGCAAATGACAGAACGTTAGTGGATTTTTCCTGTGTCTACGGCATCGTCGAAATGAACGGACTATTGGCTAATTGGAATGACACTCACACCTTTTTCCCAGTCAAACCTTCCCTCTAAAAGTCCGCTTAAAACTCCTAAATCTGCGTTGGATTAAGTCACTATGAAATGTTTGGTCAAACTTTAAAAGGACATTTTCCCGATTGACCCAACCGAATGCGAAAAGAGCGTCAGAAGACCGAAGGTAGGTTCTGAGGAGGACATGTCTGTGAACAAGTATGTAGGGGCATTTAACGGTCTCTGTAAGAGAGGATTTCCCTCTTTTCAGAAAAAGCATTTATGTTCGTCGGAAGAAGACTTCAAATCATCTACTGTGAGTGCTCAGACTGAACAGTAACACTCTAGATAGCAAAACCAGTTATGTACGACGACAACAATGCTCGCAATGTCAAAGTTGAGATGAGCACTTGGAGAATGGTCTCTTTAGATATGGTCACAAAGCCGAGGTTAAGTGCGAGATTAGTTCTATCAACTATGGTGGATTGCCATAGCATAGTTCAGGCTTTTAAAGGCGCCGATGTTGAAATCTGAATACAATGCTTGTGTACTATGTGCACTGTGGCCAAGACGTCCGTTTTATGATGCAGCTGGACTTGATGGGTCCGACACGCAGTTAAATGTTGCCCCGTGGTAAGGAAAAGCAGCCTCAAGTACCAGTTGAATTCCCCAACAGTCATTTAGTTGGCGATTACCCTGTGGGCGGAGCCCTCAAAAGGACTCAAGTCATCAGCACCATGTTCTGAGCAATTGTTGCACAGTACGCGACCAGGAATTCCACCGGCGCACATCGTGCAGGTTGGCAATGCAATTCAAAGTAGACAGGTAACAAGCATTCTGATAAAAGCGAGGGCTGGATAGTTAAAGTCCTTAACACCCGATATAACCAAGGACATGATGGATGAGGGGCGCAGCTTTAGGCATTGTGTGAGGAAGGCTCTCGGTTGGACCTTCGTCACAATGAGAAAGACTATGCTGACTGTGATGCTAATTGGAATCTGAGCGCGGCGAGTGAGGATTTCTTTTATCCTGAATTCGGCTACTCTTTTGTCTGTGAGGAAACCATGCAGTAAACTTCACGCCCTCATCCTCCGCGAGGCATCATGTGTTCGGCCACACATTCGAGTAACAAAGATGAAGGTGATGCAAACAGGATTCAAAGCGGCTGCAGACTCTACCGCCATCCACGAGGGGCTGGAGATAAAGGCAACCGCACATACGAGGAAGTAAGCTACAACAGAAGGGGAGGGCGAGCATAAGAGATTGAGTGCGGAAAGACAGCATCAGAATGACCTAAAGTATTCCAGAAGGAACACGCCTCAATCAATCAGTCAGCCTTGCTCATCAACACAACACGAGCTGACCCTGGAAGACGGGACATGTCTGGTAACCTGGCACGGTGTGAGCTCATTCCATCTATTTCAGGTTGGTAGATAAATGTATGACGTGGGGTTTAAACGAGCTAGGTCAAAGTCTTTTGGCCAGTTTCATCTGCTCTATCTCTGTGTAAGGGGTAGGCAGGAGCGGGAGTTAATACATTTGCCCTCGAGAAGATCTTCCGAAGACTGAATGGACGTATTTGTGGAGAAATTAAACGAGAAGTTAGTCTGTGCCTCTGGACTTCTCTTTTCCTATGAAAGTACACAAGTTGGAAGTCGAATCCGACTGAGAACAGATGTCTTGAATGCACTGTCTCACTTCATGTCTGCTTCTTTTTCTGCATGAATGTGATCATTTCGCTGTCCTTGGTGGCGCAAAGAGTCCTTACTGTACTGTGTTGGGTCGACCTGGAGGTGTAGGCCAGACCAGGATTGAGCAAAAATTCGTGGAGGATAATAGGATGCGGACATGAGGAGTGATTGCATGCCAGGGCGAGTCGGAGTGTTCAGTAGGATAGCAGGCCTGACACGGAAGCACGTGAAGTTAGGCAGTCGCAGTGGTAGACCATCCTAGGTGATCCATGTGGAAACGCAGGGTGTCTGAGCGTGGAAAGGAGCCGCCGCGAACGAGGTGCGGACGAAGGGGGGGGGGGGAGCGGGGACCGGGGAAGTAGAGGGGAGGAGTGCGCGATCATGCCTCTAAAGTTCTGAAGCTTCCGTCGCCGTTGTGACCTCTGTCGGGAGAGGTTTTTTTTCAAAAAAAACGCCTGCACGCAAGCGCGCATAACGCACAGTGGAAGGGGTTAGAGGAGCAGGGTTTGAAAGTGGAGACGCGGAATCGCTGGCAGTAGCGGCAGGGTAGCAGTACGACGAGGCGGTTATTAATCATTTTTTGGTCTGACTCACAACCTCCATGCTTGTGTCTACGTCGGCATGTCGCCTTGGGCGGGTTTCATTTCCAGCGTTATTTCTAATGTTTTCGATTTTTCGCTGCCCGCTTATGATGAAATCACCGTTATATATTTGATCTTATGCCCTCGTAGAGTGTGACAATCAGCAATGTAAAAGTCAACAGTGTGAAGAGGACTCTTTGGATGCATTACTTTTATCTAAATTTTCGCCATTTCGGAGTTTACAAGTGGTGTTGAGTTTGTACTTATGTATATAGAATACGGGTTTTTAAGCGGAGATATATTTTTTCAGCTGTCGAAATCTTTCCCATCAAGCACACACTTGGCGGTGTTTCATTGTATTGCGGCTGTAATCTACGAGATTTATTGCCTCCGAATCCTGTGACAAATACTTGTCTGTTTTAATTTCGTCCCGATGTCTTATAATATTCGGTGTATTCTGGGAGCAGCTCTTTGGTTGTTTATTTTAGTGCAGCAAAACTTAAGTAGGAATTAATACTTGTTATTATCACTGCTTTTGCTTTTTTTCTTTTCTGGTTTGCTTTTATTTTTGCTCTGTTTAGCTAATCTCCAAATATCTTTGAACTATTTATAGTAGCTGGTCTATCTCATGACATGTTGACGAAAATTCTGAAATGAGTTTACAATTAGAAAGGAATACTTACATAATTCGGTTCGTAATTCTTAATATTGTGCGACATAATCCCAAGATATTTAAGTCACAACAGGATGCTGGCCAACTTCAGAAACCATACTCCGTAAAAAATACTGCTCATATAGTACGAATTTTTAGCACCAACTTTTAATGGACTTATAAATACAAATATATTTTTTTAAGAAAACGTTAAGATAAATATTCTTTCTTACACTTAGTCGTCAGAAAATTACGTCTGCTTTAGATTGCATACTAGATGAAACGGTACCTTTCGGTCAATAACATGTCTAGAATTATGTGATCTTTTAAGACTGTGAGATATCCGTTCACAGAGTAACGTATCTGCCCGTTTATTAATGCTGCCTACGAAGTATGCAACGTGGTCTACATTTATTGCATAATTTTATGAATTCTATATGAGATCTTTTTAATAACTTTGGAAAATGGTTGATTCTCCATACACGGAAAGTATATAATACTTATTATTGAATTCTTGAGCGAAATGGTAGCTGCATGCCGGATTCAAAATTATAATGGGACGGAAAAAGTTTTTGAAACTGAAAGATACCCTTTTCCGAGTATAAAACCTTCAAGAGGATGTGATGTACTATCAAACGAGTAGATTAAATAATAGTTTGAGCATGGTTTCTTCAAACTAGATTTGAATATATAGGGACATCTAAAATCAATGAGAAGGGTTTAAATTACATAAGTAGCAATTTTATACCGAATATGGTTGCTGCAGGTGGCCAAAAGTAGTGCATTCAAACTATGACATTATGAAATGACTGAAATAGTTTGACGCTATGTTGTGCGTTAGTCAATATCCCAAACCCCTTTACGTAATCCTTTCTAATCGAAAACACACTTCAGAATTTTAATCAGCATCTCATGAGATGGGCCAGCTACTGTACAATGACGGTCTCTTTGGTAAATTCAGTCACTTAAACCCATAAAACTCTTGTTGTCCTTAGCAGTAGTATTTACTTGTCGCGGTTACTTGTCTCGTGTACTCTCCTATACTTCCTTCCTTCCTCATGCTGTGCTTGGGCCTTGGTATAAGGCCCCTTGTAAGACCTAGACCCAGTTGGTTAACGTGGCACTTTTGTACTTAGCTAATTTGACTAAAGGAATCATTATTAGTCAAAAATGTTTCTTACAACCAGGAAATCAAAATGCCTCATAGGTCGTTCAATGGTCAAGCGGACTTAAGTTGGTTTGTTGCTGTGACTTAATGTGATGAATGCAAGGAGAAGATGATCTTACTGTTGTACGTCCTATGTCTAACTAGTACAGTTGTGAGGAATTTTGTGATTATTGAGATTTTTAGCGTTACTAAGACTCTTGTCATAACTATGACTTATTTTTTACTGTTGCGACTTTGGTTCGCATTTTGAATCTTATGACTAGTAAGACTATCACGAGTTACCATGCCACCGAGAACACTTTTCACAGCTTTGTAAAGCAACTGCACCCTTGTTGACCACTCATCAGTATCACGCGTTCTCTTTACAACTTCGGATAATAAAATATGTAGCAAAGCTCACCACACAGCCCCAATTCGTTTCCCAATTGAGATGCCGTAATTTGATTAGTTAGGTGTGTTTATTTTTTATGTCTTAATAAGGATTTACCGCCCTGTGCTTTTTGTTGTCCTTCGCCTGAGTTACTAATACTAGGTCTGCGTTGGCTTTTTACCAAGTCAGTTAATTTGCCCCGGGGGAGGGGAGCGAGAGAGCATCGGTTCTGCATTTGGTCTAACAATCGACGCCGGGATTTCATTTGCAAACTGTCAGAAGGCCTGATCAGTGCGCCGACTCCTGCCTCCTCCCCTTGGAATTCTCGCGACAATCAAACGTTCATTCCCGCCGTCTGTTAAAATGCAGATGAGGGGGAGTCGTACAATCCCAGGCTCCCCTCCCCACCTCCATCCGCGCTGGGCGGAGTTTGCACCGACAAAAATGAATCAGTGAAAGCCGCCGCGTCCGCACTGACCAAAGCTTTGACGGCTCTCAAGGACGCAACGGCCTCTTAGCGGGCCTTATGATTTATTGTGGGAAGGCGGCTACTGCTGACAGAAGAGTACTGCTTAAGCAGAGCCCAGGAATGAGCATTTGCAACTCCATCTCCCTCTCTCTCTCTCCATCTCCTTGTGTCGGCAGACCTTCTAGACCGGAAGCATTCCCTGTCCAGGGGACCGTACCGACTGAAGAGGACGCTTTGGGTTGTTGGGATATGCGCGCGGCTGGGCTGTCTCAAAGTGCCGACTCCTGCATGCTCTTTCGCAGCCGTTCCCTCTGCTTCTGTCCCGCTTTGGCGCTTTAACCTGAGAACGGGCGTCTTACTTTTTGTCATGGACACTGGACGAGGAAATAACAAAATTAGTTAAAACTTCCGTCGCTCTAATTCACTCGACAAGATCTCGCTGCTTAACAAAGCACCATTTGGGAAATGTATAAGCTGGCCGTAAAGATAACGTCTTGCAGATGAGCGCTTTTGATTGCACCTGCCTAGGCGGAGTTTACATTGCCTTTTCCGTTGACGTCGTCTCTACATAAAGGGCATTCCGGGACTTACGGCAGAAACCTTTCAGAAAAGCACGTAGGGGTGGCGTTTTGCCAAAGTTATAACGGACAGGGAAGTGTTTGGCCCTTTCTGGCTTTTGGATCTCCAATCTAGGACGCTCACAGGCGGTGGCATGGCGACGAACAACCAACAAGGGAAAAACCTTATCGGCAAACGCGAGGGAGTCTTGCATGGTTCTTTCTGGTTTATTTACCGCTATCAAGTCAAAAGGGTTTAGGGTTTGAAACTGCATCCGGTTGTCAGGCAGCTGAGTTAAGCGTCCTTCAAACCGACCCACCGAGCGACGTCTTGTCGCTCAGCTTAGGACCTGTCTCTAGCAGTCTGTCAGAGGGAAGAATAACTAATAATTGACAACCCCTGTAACCCTTATCTACTTCCGCATGTCTTCTACAGCACTGATTGTTTGCCGTCATGGTGGTCCGCCCGCGAAGGTTGTAGACATAAACGCGCCCGGTGAAATGCCACTTTCACATGACTCGGACTATTTGGGGGTATAGAAGACCAAAAGCGTGAGTCCGTAGCTCAGACGGTAAAGCGCTCGAATCCAATACTTGATTATAAATCGAACCCAGGTTCAGACTGGAGGGGTGGGTGTGGCTGGAGGACTGATAATGCCAATAAGGGAGACTGGAATGCCCAATTCTGGCTTGGTAGCCGTCATCGGCCATTCATATCCGAGCCCGAGGTTGGGTATGGCTGGCCGAGGACGTTGATAGTGCGGAAATGGTCATTCTATTCTCCCTTGTCTTTTTCTGAGCCCACTTCTGCATATATCCCTGGCAATTGGGCAACCGCCTGTGAGGGCTCTACACTGAGCCCTCACGGACATAAGGGGATGAGCAGATTCGTAAGTCGATTGATGAAGCTCTTTCTTTGATGATGGCAATCAAACTGAAAGTGACTTCCTAAAAGGATCCCCCTAGTCCGTGACAGCATCCCCACTAGATTTTCCAACTTACTGCTTAATTAAATGAGTTGCGAAAATTTCCATTGGAAAATTCAAAAGGCAATTTGGCGAGCATACGTCTGCTTTCGATAAATTCTCTTCAGACCAGTACATTTATATGGCTATTGAAGTAATGAATCAAAAGATATTGACAAGTAGATAATTATGCTGTGGTTCGGGTTTTAGACGGGGGTTGTGAGATAGTGAAATACCAAAATCCCCCTCAGCGCCCGGGAGAAGTTGGGCCCCGGGGAAGGTAATTATATGCGGGTGGCTGGCTTGGTGGCTTTGACCCATGGAGTTCTTCTGTGCTCATAGGACCGGTCCGCGTAGCCTGATTGCAGCTGCCTCTGCCGTAGCCAACAAGTGCTGCCCAAGTAGTCTTGGACAGCTTGACGGGATCTTGTAAATCACTCTGAAGGCCCTCTCTGGCGTCTACACGGTGGTCTGTGTCTACCATGTGCTCGAGAATTGAGCTGTTGATGGTCTTTTTCTGACCCTTTCCTAGTCATGCTGGAAGATGTTCATTTATTCTTTCGGATAAACGCCGGCCCGTAGCTTTTGATTAATTATTTCAATAGCCGTAGAAATGTACATGCCTGAAGAGAATTTATCGAAAACAAACGTATGCCCACCAAATTGCCTCTTAAGTAAATGAGTTAAAGTAATTTTGTAATGAGAATTTTGGCAAAGGCTATCTTTCTTCGTTGACTTTTCCGAGTATGGCAAGGATATAGAGGTTCAAGTATTTCGTTTATGTAGGGCGTATAGGGAGGGTTGTTTCACGCAACAAATTGTCGCAAAAGCCATTATCTGAAATATGTTGATTAAAATCCAATACAGAACTGTCAGCTGATAGTTGATACCGAAAAATTTGAATATCTCCCTTGTACCTCATCGCGACACTAGACGACTGATACCTAAGCAGCTCACTAAGAGTGCGATAGGCCAGACGCGGACAGCTGTTTCACGGTCGTTACCGAACATCAGTACGTCACAGGCCGTATGAAGTGAAGCATATAAACATGTCAAGTAAGCGTGCGACCCATAGTGGTCATCGTTAACGACCGGGAAACAACTGTCCGCGTCTGGCCCGTTGCAGTCTTAGTGAACTGCGTACGTATTATATGTGGTATGTGTCCTATTACACAACGTTTGTTGTCGTCAGTAGCAAGTTGGCGGGCGGACAGAATGGGATTGAGTGAGATCCTAACCACGACAGCGAGTGTCAAACGTTTACCTGACAAAACATCTGCGTTGAGAGGACGAGCCCAACACTGATCTGAAAACTCCACAACTAACCTGGTTCGGTTGGGCTTGAACTTCTAGACACCTGACGACCAAGGGAGACCGCGAAGCAACACTATATTTTGGTGCAGTGAGACGGGGTGCAAACTACCT
>CACRXP010000086.1:1320438-1330616 GCA_902702965.1 Spirometra erinaceieuropaei | reverse complement strand
TACGGCATTAAGTATGACAAGAACTTGCAGCTCAGATAACTTAAGCCGCTCTATGCGACTCATGAAGAAGAATGAGCCTACCCCCAAGACCCTGAATCAAGGCATTAGTCGAAACAGTATATCGACTCTTTAAGGTCACAAATGTTACATATCCGGTGAAATCTTACGAACTGGCTCCCATCATGCGGTGAGAGTAACCCCAATCGAGTAAGTGCTTTACAGAGAGCAGGTAGGGGGCAGACGATACCTCAATTGACTTAATCGTCTGGATGAGTCCACTAAGTAAAGCAACCAGGAAATTTGTCGACGTCCTTCAACGATTTAATGAACCGTTTGAGTTTACACGTCAGAAAGTGCCAAGGTGACTTTGCTAAACTCCGCATTTGGGGCTATTTTGCATAGACCATACTCCTCGAAGCTGATGGCTCCCAAATTCCTAATGTTTTCAGGTTTGAAGGGAAACTCCTCTGAAAAACATTGTGACTAATAGCCAAATCGCTAGTACGTGCCCGCACACGTAGGTATCATTAAGGCCTTTCCAAGTGCCATTATTAGACGTACGAGATGACTGTGAAAACCCTATCTAATAATATAGCCAGTACTGTTTTGACATTTTTCCGTTGGTTTAAAACTTGCTCCCGAAAGGAAAACGGACGCACTGAAAGAGTATTGTGGAATGGATATTTGACTACCTGAAATCGTCACTCAGCTGTGTCCACGTAGCAAAATCGAACTTCTAGAGTAGCAAGTAGTATATCGGGACATAGGAAAATTCCAGGAATCAACTAAGACAAGGAACTAAAAGGAGTTTTGAAGTAAAGGTTTTCTGCCTCGGAGAACATGGGACTTATTTTATAACGAATTGTTCTTTTGCTGGATTCGCCATCAGCTAAGAGAGAAATTCCCCCCCCCCCGCCGGTTTGCTGCCAGATTGGTTTGCGTCAAGTCACTGGAATGTCGGAGTTGGATTAGCAGGTGAATGTTCTACATGAGGTGCAGACCAGCGCCTGAGCGGCAGATCTCCACCTAAAGCCGAGTCGTTATCAAACTACTCGTAGTCCGGGCTAATGTCCAGGATGTGAAAGCAAACAATTATAGAGAAAAATAACTATGCTTTTGTTCATCCGTTTCAGGGGTATTTTCCTACTGTTTCATGCTAATGGAATAGTCAACTGGGCAAGCCCTGTCGTCCATACGTTGAGAGTAAAACCTGATAACCACAATTTTTTCTCTCGAGTGAGAGGTGAGGCAGTATACTTTTTAAAGTTTCAATTGTGTTTGGGAGCAGAAGTGCAGTGAGTGCCCGAGCTCGTAAAATCCTAACCTAAGTTTTGAAATGGGTTTTAGATTATAAATGATTACGTAGGTGGGGTTACAATATTGAGCATCGTGCGGCAGTCCCGTCAGGATGTCAGCTTTTGAATGAGTCTCTTCTTAACCGCCTGTAAAAAAACACACTTGATAAAAAAATAACCATGGGTGTTGTGCTACTTTTTTCACTTATTTTCGATATTCCTATCAATTCACATGTATTTTATGACAAACACGCACAAAAATATCGTTTCATATATGCATTTTGTGGAAACGATATCTTCAAATTTTATACCCGAAGAAAGGATTTATTTTGATTTTGTAGAAGTTTGTAATTATGAGATCTCTAAAACCTTGAAATAGCTGTTCAAATAATATTGCACCCGTCCACTTATCAGTATTCCTTATAAAGTATACAACATGGGCCATATTCATTGCAAACTGTTTTTACCCTATACTGCATCTTCTCAACTACACAGGGAAGGTAGGCTTTGCCTTACATGGGAGGTATACAACTTGTAGTTTGGTGAACCTAAACGTAAATGAAATGGCAGGCCAGATTTAAAATTATTCTAGAACTGAGAGCATTTTTACAGTAAAATGATACCCTGTCTTCGGATGTGAACTTTGAAGAAAGCGTAATATTCTACAAAGTGACTACAAGAAAGGATATTGATGCACATGTTTTTACGAGACATATTTGGATTTACAAGGCTGTCGAAAATCAGTGAGAAAAACTCACACAACTTATGTAGTCATCTTTTACCAAGTGCCCCTTTTGCAGGTGGTTGGAAAGAGGCTCATCTTGACGGGACTAATATATCTTAGAATTATGCAGCGTGATGCTCATTATTACGGCGTAAAAATTAGTAATCACTAGTGATCAAAGACATATTCCAGAATTTCTGCGAACACTTAATGAAGTCAATCAGTTACTGTACTCACAAACGTTCGGAACTTTATTTTGCTGAGTGAATACACTTAACCACAAATAGCAGAGGGTCAAAATTATGTGAAGAACCTTGGTGACCTCAAACAAAGTCTGAAAATTAATTAATCCTTTTGAACGTGATAGGCATTCTGGTCGTAAGTCCGGCTGAGCTAACGTTGGATGTGAGGTCTAGGTTTTTCCGATGCTGCTGAAATTCCCATCTATTATACTTGTTTTAAACTAAATTAAACATTTTTTCGTCATTTACAGATCCACTAGATATCCTTACTATCAAGTCCTTACTGGTGAAAGCGAGACCGTCTGGAAAAAGCTGAGGTGAAACTTTAGGTGAGGGAATTGGAAATTACCCCAGCTGGTGAATAATTTTCTCACAAACTGCCTGTCATCTGCAGTCGTTCATCGACGAGACAAAAATTAGTATCCCGCTTTTTCACGATATCTAATTTGACTGCAAAAAAACGTGGTGTCTAAGTGACTTCCTATGCCCGCTTCTAATCTTCCTGTTTCCTTCCCTTGTGTTGGCGCCACGAAGGGCAGCCTCCATCCACGTAGGGCATTAAATGACGAAATTGTCCACCACCCCCAACTTCCGCCATCTTCCTCAGCCTATAAGCTCGCTGAAGTGTCGACTTCGCAAAACCATTTTGCAAGCATATGGAAAAGAATGTTTTCAAAAGTAGAGCATGCTTCGTTTTTTATTTTTCCCAAATGTGCTAGAAGTTTTTACGTGAAATCGAAAATTTCGTAATTGCAGAAACAATCTGTAGATAGCTTTGAAATCCCTGATCAGCACTGTATTTTGCTAAACTAACCGTTCATGACATTTTAGAGAAAAGGATGTATCGTTTAAGAAATTTTGGCTCGGAAGTGTTCAGGAACTTTTCGCATTAGAGACACACCTTCACATGTTGCGAGATATTACATTACACCAAACCTGTGATTTATCGCACGCTAAAAAGTTTATTGTATCACACGAATAGTAGCTCCTGTGTGCCATGCTATATGAGCCCGAGTGTCCCGCTTTTGTGGTTTGCAATGCATTAAGTTGGCTTCATATTTAAACATACATTTAATATATAGAGGTTTCTCTGAGAAGTTTACCTACAGTCTGTGGCCGATCTTATGAAATGTTAACAAAAATTCTGCAATGCATCTTTGATTAGGAAAAATTACTTACGTTGGGTTGTAGTGTTGATTAACTTGTATCATGGTTTCGTGATATTTCAGATACGCTAGGATGTTGGCCTTTGAATGCACTTAATTTTGGACGTCCGCGAAAACCGCACTCACCAAAAAGGATTACCTACAGTGCGCGACCTATCTCATGGAATGTTGGCCGAAATTCTGAAATGCGTTTTCGATTAGAAAGGATTACTTAGACGGGGTTGTAATATCGATAAGCATACAGCATAATCCTACAGCATTTCTGACTCATCAGGATGCCAGCTTTTGGATGCACTCCTTTTTGACTTCCTGCAGAAACCGCGCTCTGCAAATATGACTACTTAAGTGACATGCATTTTTCGTATTGATTTTCGATGGCCTTATAAATTCAAATATATTTTATAGAAACTGTGAATAAGAATATACCATCTTCTCCTCGTTTGGTAGAAAATCACATTGTCTTCATAGTTCATATCTGAAGAAAGTGTACATTTAGGTTTTAGGAAAGTTTTCCGATTCCTGAATAATTTTAAGCCAGATCTGCCATTGCATCAGCGTTTAGCAATTGCAGTCTTCAAGGTGCAGGCTTTCCGCGTAAGCAAAATCATATATTCCTCTGTGCCTTTAGGAAGATACTCTATAGAGTTCATTAAATGTTGCAATGGATCCGGACTGTTTTGTATATTTCATGAGGATCATTGGTAAACGGACATGTGCGGTCCTGTATGCATGGACATCGCACGGTCTTAAAAATCTCATAATCAAAAACTTTTTTAAAAACCTAAATGCACACTCTCTTCGGGCACACAATATGAAGAAAATGTTAGTTTCTACCAAACGAATAAAAGAAAGCATATTTTTGTGCATGTTTTCTGTAATTTGTATTTGAATTTATAGGACCATCGAAAATCAATGCGAAAAATGCATGCCATTTAAGTAGTCATTTTTGCCGAGTGTGGTTTTTGCAGAAGGTCAAAAACAAGTTCATTCAAAAGCCGATATCCTGGCGAGTCCGAAATACTATAGGATTATGCTGCATGCTAATTAATATTACAACCTTACCTAAGTAATCCTTCCTAATCGAAAACGCACTTCAGAATTTCGGCCAACATTTCATGATATCGGTCACGCACTGTATGTAGCATGCCTTCCCTATGTCGATAATCGAAGCCCTTGTAAATTCAACTGTTATTTTACAGAAAACATTCATAAAAAATTAGTTCTTATACGCATTTGGTAGAGAAAGACGTCTTCTTCAGATCTTATACCCGAAGATAGGGTACTTTTCGGTTTTAAAAGTTCATATATATGAGATTCTTTAAGAACGTGCACAGTCCATTTGAGTAGCAGTGTATCTGCTGTTTAATGATGCGCCTTCCTAAGTCTACAACAAGAGTCTCATTCGCTGAAACATGTCATGAGCCCCATATAATGTTATAATGGCATAAAGGAATGTATGCAGCTTAAAGACTGAAGACTTTAGACGAAAGTGCATGGGCAGATAGAGTTCAAAATTATTGGGAATTCAGAAAACATTTATGAAATCAAGATACCCTTTCTTTCAGTATAAAACATGATATGCTACCAAACGGGTGTAAGAAATAATATTTTAGGGATGTTTTGGGTAAAATATATTCGAATTTACAAGAACGTCGAAAATCGGTAGAGAAAAGGCATATTACTTAAGTAGTCATTCTTACCGAGCGCGCTTTTGGAGGCAAAAGAAAAGGGATGCATTCAAAAGCCGGCATCCTAGAGTGCTTTAAATATTACGGGATTACCTCGCAAGGTAATCAGAATTACAGTCCGACATAAGTAGTCCTTCCTAATCGAAGACGCGCTCCAGAATTTCGGTTAACATTCCATGAGATGGAGCATTGGCTGTAGTTCGTCTTGATCAAGTGCTTCTAAGATGCTCCTTGAACAGCTCCCTCCAATGCAGAACGATTATAGAATCTGGGTAGGTTGTCGCCAAAATGCACGTATATATAAGACTTTGACGAGAATTCTGGATTATGACCTCGGCTAGAAAGAATTACTTAGAAAGGGTGTTAACACTGGTTAACATGCACCATACTTGGGTTTCTTGATTTACTGTAGTAACGGCATAGATACTAACTAAAGGCCTAGTTAGCGCATTAACTTCGAAGGAGGTTAAAAGACGAAAGGAGGGAATATGCGGAACGCTGGAGGACTCACTGATGGCTGAACCCCTCGCAGCTGTGTCATGAAGGGTCAGAATATCGATGAAACACGTGTCTTGGCTTTTAGGTAATAAGTGTGTTGTCGGCATAGCGGTCAAATGTGGTTATGTAACCCCACCTGAAGTAAACCAACCCCAGCTACCTGTAATAGGGGCTTTTCCAGGTGGAGCCGGGGAACGCAAAGGCGACGAGGTCAAGCAGTTGTATACAAAACCCTCAACTTCAACGTTAACAGTATTGTGTCCACCAGGTGGGGACACATAACCACATCTTACCAGTATAGCAAATTATTCAAACTGTGTATTTTACCGTCTGTCTGTTGGTAGTTTACGTGTATTATGCGGTTATCTCGCTGAAACTGGTGGCTTTCCATCCCAAATACACATGCCCACTTTCGGACTAAGCCTAGCAGGTTAACTCTAAGTTAGTGCATTCGTCTCTGAGGCGATTAAAAAGTTGAAATGCGTCATACTCTCACGATATTCCAGTAACGCCAGCTTGCAAGATTTTGAATGTATGGTGTCTGGTCGCATGTAAACATCGCACCTGCTGAGATGGCTACTCAAGTAATATGGTTTTTCAATTAACGTTCATCGTCGTTAAAAACCCAAACATATTTTGCAGAAATCATGCACAGAAGCATCCTTTTGCTCATTTTAGGGTAAATTATATTTCCTTTAAATGAAATATGCTAAGAAAGTACATATATGGGCTTAAAAATTTCGCAATTAAGAAATTTTGAAAACCATGTAATGGCCGTCTGGATATTAACGTTTTTCCGAAGTATACGACGCGGTGGATATCCAAGGAAATCTTCTGTTAGGCCTTCATGATATTCTTCAATATCAAAGAGAAGTGTTTGATCTTTCTTAGATGGTGGACGTGCAGCCTGAAGTCTCGAAACTCCGAATGCGACAGCATGTCGCGTCCAAAATTATTTGGGAATTGAAAAACTGTTTAAAGCCTAGGACTGCCTTTTCAGGCATCTTCATGTCCACATTAAATTACGTTGATGTCCACACAGAAACTTGACATAGTTGGTTCGTTTCCCGGCTTTTAGTCTCAACTTTGTCTTAACTTTCCAAACTGAATGTCAGTCGTGCGTTGGACGATAAATAACTCAAGAAATAATGCAAAAAGCCACCTACGTCAGCACGGCCTCACCGATCTTCAATTCATAGGACTGAAGAGGGTGCCAGGGAGAAGTCTGACAAGTAGATTTACAACAGTGCGCACGTTACTTTAGAAATGTACTCGACCATCAAGGATACAATGTAATTTTCCACTCTCCGTTTCCCGCCTGGCCAGAGAGCATACGTCTTATTCTTCGCTGAATAAAAGTGCGAATTCCTCATTGTGTTGCTACTTGTTATGCCCTTATTTCACTATATAGTTCACATAGTTCGTCCCAAACTTGAACGAAATTCCGCTATCTGATGCCCAAGCCTTTTTCACCAGATAAATTGCGAACACTAACAATTCGCAAAACATTCAGTCAATAATTCAAATTTTGTCATGCATGCTGCAAAAACAACCGCATTTCTTGTCTTCACATTATGAGCGCTTCCCAAATTAGCGTTATGTTCATGACTTACGAAGTAATTCCCAGATAAGTAGTTTACATGGGAGGATTTCGAGCGATCTAGAGAGTCAGTGATTGGCACAAGTATTTTTAATTTGGTGGTGCGCCGTCTTGTCAAAAAAGTGCTAACCGGTTTCAGTTCTTCAATGGGTAAACAAAGTGTTGCCGCGTGTCTGGATAAGTGTCGAGGCAGTGTTGGTTCGTTGCATAATGATTGTCGAATCACAAGTTCTGTTAAGAGACCGGATCACATCAGGTTTTTGAGGGTTGCGGACACTTTGACCCTGTAACCAGAGTCTTCGAATGCGAGACGCTCTTACTTTGTGTGTTAACGCTCTCTGAGGCACAAGAAATAGCTTCTACAGCAGGTATGTATCCCACTTTGCTATGGTGGACGCAACGCCGCGTTTCAGATCTCACACATCTCAAATAAGTGGAAAACAGAGCATTGGGTGAACCCTGACCCACAAAGTAGGATCAGGCCGCGTGTGGCAGCGCAGACGGGTTATTTGACAATGCCAGCCACTGTGCACAGTCTCATCACCAGCTGTCTGATCAATCAGTTGATGATAACTCAGCAAATTCCTCACTACAGTAAAAATAGCGAGATCCCTGTATTGTAACCTGACACATATTGAGAGAGGACCAGGTCGCGCGTGTGACACACATGGGCGGACCGCCTCGATTTGCTGACTATTGCGACTACGTCCACCTCCGATTGTCTTGGCCTTCTTCTTTTATTGGGGAGCGCTGGACTTTGGAAGAGAAAATGCGGCAGATGTAGCGCAAGCCTGTTTCACTATAAACAAATGCCAGCGCCCATCTCGTGCGGCACTGATGGTCGCCGTCGTTCGAGCTGTCGGGACGAGAACAAAGGTCTCCCGAACACGCCGGGCATTTTTCTCAGACTTTCGAGTTCTCTCTGCCCCCCCCCCTCTCTCTCTCTCTCCTGTGCCACGCTTTCACTTTTTATAACCTTTTTTCTTTCAGAGTTTGCACAATTTATCTGGAGGGAACAACTTGTCTCAGTGGGTTGCTTACCTTTTCTGGATTTCTGCAGCAACTTTCGCTTGAAGATACCGCTCAAGGAAGTGCGCGGTTCTCAGTGATTTCATTGTTGCTGAGGATAAAAGAGGGATCTGAAATAAACAACGATTCGAAAACTCAGGAAAATTTGATATTCGTACAGCTCAGCGAGGTAATTTTCAACGCCCTACATTATTCAAAAGCGGGAAAAATATTTAACGTGTTGGAAGCAAGACAACAAGAAGGTACTTATAAAAAAACTCTATAGTTTACCCGACGGATCCTCTAACTCTGTGCTTGTATTGGCATGTCACGACATGACGATCCTTGACAAAAAGCGCATGCAACAGTCAAACTGTCTCATTTTTGAAAAACGCGGTAGTCCATTGTTTGTCTGAACTTGACGGTAGACGCAGGGTTTCATGGCTTGCTGTTGTACAAAATCAGAGAAGGTTAGAAGTAGTTGATGAAGAATTTGACAGGCTGTGGAATCAACTCCACGGAAAAGTATGTACGTTCAAGGTCTGCAACTTTTGTCTCCATTTTCAATCTTCAGGCTCGGGTACTACCGAAGGTTCCAAACCCTCAGACAAGATACGAGAATTAGAGCTCCCCGTAATTCATGTAGCCATGCGCTAAATTTCAAGAATGGCACCTATTCCCGTGTCCTTATTCTGACTTTAATCCTAACCCTAGCCTTAACTCTATCTACAATATCCCTGGAACTTAGTGCACGGCAACTGGTACTACGGGGAGTAACTTTTCATATGTCCTACAAGCCCTCGTAGTCTGTAAGCCCCTTGGCTAACTATCCCGTCATTTGTCATGAAACCACCTCATGTACATTTGTATTTTAAGTCAGAAATCTCAAATGAGACGTTTCACAGAACGTGGGCGCAAAACCCCCATGGCATTACATATATATATTACATCAGTACCAGGTCCTGCGTTGCATCCCCTATCGCAGCCGACAGAGCGTGTGCCCATGGTTCAGGTGGCGGAGCTTCTGGTTCAATGCCCAATTAAGCCGAATTTGCAATTCTAATTTGCCTGGTCGGAGGTCGAACCATGGCTGACTGACGAATACGACACTGCCGTAAATGGTCGTATGCGCATCATCTGTCTCTGTCAGCAGTCCTCGTCAAACTCTGTAAAATGTTGCTCCGTTTTAAAAACATGTATGGAAAACCTAACCTGTTCACATGCCCCTTTTCGATCCAGTGTGCCACAACTGAACTCCCGTCTGGTCTATAATCGAAATGCGCACGTCATCTGTGAGCCTTACGCGCATGCGGCTTGTGTGATTTTCTGGTAGGATTCCAAACTAACTCAAACGCTCGGTGTAGAAGCGAGTTTGATTTCTTCGGCGAACTTGTATGCCTGCGATCAAGTTATGCCCAAGGAAGATTCCGCAATAGACATCGGATTAGAAAAGCGTGCGTGATGGGTAGCAATTCGCCCGTCAGACCGTCTATGCGAAGGATTGTTTGTCCACTTTGTTGAACATCTGACGCTGTTTTCGCACCCGATTCAGCGTAGACAGCAGAAACAAATATGTTTTTAGTTCTCGGGTTAACGACTGCCTTCTGGTTTTGCAGTTAGTCTTATTTATGACTGTGAACGGGTTACTTTGTTCGTTCCGATGCTGCCTGGAAATGTTTTGAAGCTGATACGTTCTCTCTCTCTCTCTCCGTCCCTCTTTCTCCTTCCCTCTCTCGCCTAGTGCAGGGCTGTTCATTCCGTGGGGAATGTTTACAGTTCGCGACCAACTTCCGTCTCCCTTCTGCAAAATTAGGGGATATTTTAAATCTCGAAGAGAACAACCGCTCTATCGATCGCAGAAACTGCTTAAACTTGGCAGTTTATCCACCCATTCTTTTCTTTCAGTAGCACATTGAGAGGACGGAACTTTTAACCGGATATTTTGCGGACTTCTCAT
>CACRXP010000086.1:1157707-1298252 GCA_902702965.1 Spirometra erinaceieuropaei | reverse complement strand
TTTAGTCTTCTACTCCCTCAGTAGTGTTTCAATTATTTATTGGTCGTCAATATACAGCCTCCTCAAAGGACCCCAGGCAAACGTGCTTCTTCACTTTCCGTCCTGTTATCAGGCCAGACAGGTGAAAGCGAGCCTGGACACCTAGATAAAGTTTAGGGCAGTTCATCGTTTATCGTGTCGGTGACAATTTTTCGTTGTTTTCGAAAGAACATTCAGCGTCAAGCAGTTTCTCATCACAACTTTGGTTGGCGCGGATGTCTGCTTCTAATAAAAACCGATCGTACCTTGTCACAAGAGTCATTTGAAACCATAATTCGGGGTAAGATGTGGCTATGTAGCCCCACCTGATAGGTACAGTACTGTTGGGGTTAGGGTTAGGGATTAGGGCAACTATTTCACAGCCACTCAAAGTTGTAACCGCGCATTCCCAACAGCTTTTCTCTCGCATACAACTACTTGACCTCGTCGCCTGTGAGTTCCCCCACCCCACCTGCAAAAATCCCCATTAACGCCGATCCCGTATGGCAGATGACTGTGGTTTTTTACTTAAGGTGAGGCTACATAACCAAATCTGGCCTAATTCGGTTTCAAGCAAGCGACTGTGAAGCATAAGTGACAGGGCGATACTAGTAGACCTGGCTTATCCTTTTGGCATCAACTGCTGATTTCTCCATATGAACCACGTTTGAACACAACACGACCTTCAGACGTGTACAGAACTTGCTCTAATGTCAAGCACGCTGTATTATTCCTATACTTTTAATGACTTGCTTATATTTGGTACGGTTTGGGTTATGTCTGGTCTAACCAACTGGTGGATCGCCTCTCTCTGTACCACAATTCACAATAGCGAATCCGGAGGACACGACGCACCCCCTTCTGCGCTGTAGGTTCAATTCAAACGCCGGTTATAACCTTTGCTTTACTTGAAAATTCAGCTAGTCGCCAACTTTATGCCATCTCGCACCCCCTTTCCTTGACAGGTGCATCACGTCTAGACGGCCAGTATGCGTCATTCCAGAGTCATATAATCAAATGAAGGTGTGCTTCCGGCTTTCAGCTTTCGAAATCAGTAGTAAACAAGGGGCCCTTATCTGTGTCTGAGGACAGGCTATCTCTCCCCGTTAAATAATAGTTGGTCACTAGTTACTTTTTTGAAGTTTAATCATTTCCGAGCCTTTAGACGAACTGCTACTGTTCGGTCACCCTCCTGTTTGTCCGGAGAGCGCGTATGCGCACCTGTTTGTGATCTTGAGGCGGGAGGGCGCATCACGGCCAACGTTGGCAGGACTTGCCTCGATGACTATCTCCGACTTTCTCAAGTGAAAATAAGCTAGTTGGCCGGTAGCGTTGTCAAGCTGACCACACTGTCTTGTCGGTGGTGGCTAATTAGGAGTGTCGCCTGTTTGAACGCGCTAGTCGGCAGTAGGCAGAAGCCGGTAGACTCTCTTATCCAACTTCACTTCAGACAGCAGTCTGACAAGATGACGGAAGCGCATGGCCTCACTCGGATGCACGCAGCAGATATGCCCTCTTGACAGCCCGTGCTGTGCTGGCGTCTTAGCCATTGATGTGGGTAGGTACCGAGGACGACAATGGCGCCTGTAAGTTTTTCTGCGCTGACAGTGGTTGAAGTCTCAAACGATACAAGCAGTAGGTTCCGCCGAGGAGCGATATCACATGCGGAGCTGTGCGCTTTTCGGCAGTGCCACACAATAATGTGCAGTCAGGCGTCATTTCACTGCTCATAGTAGGAGCATTTACCTTCACGAGGCGTATATATATATATATATATATATATATATATATATATATTGGACCGCTTAACACTGGTGGATATTCACGTACCGCTTCGGGACCATGAATAGTACGATTGGCTACCTCGTTGGCGTAAGTATTAATTGTCAGATAGTCTGTACAGGTATATGAATTTAGGAAAGTACCGACTGCAAAGCACCAGACCCTTTGCCCTAGCCTTTAGTGAAAACGAGAACATGTGTTGCGGTGTCGAACTTCTCGAATAGCGGACACTTCCTAATGGCTTGCTAGATATTTCAAAAGTTCTTTAATGTGTCCCTTGATGTGTTATTTAGTGCGTATTTTTTAAGTTACTGCGATGCCTCGTTTCCGTTCCTGTTGGATTAATTTAGTGGATAGTCCTCCAAAGATTCTGCACGAATTGCCCTCGTTCTGGGGTTCACAACGGAAGCGTTTAACTGAACGAAAGTCTACAGGCAGTGCAGAGTCATGCAGCGGCAGAAAGAATTTACTGGAATGAACTACCTACCACTCGTGCAGGTTTGGCCAAATTCGGCCGCAAATTGCTCATCTGTGGAACTCCTCACCGGCACGTAGGGCAGACTCTAAAGGCTTTTTTGACGAAAGGCTGGTGTGGCAGTAATCGCATATTATACACACACAGAGGTCTAAACGTATGCCTTCTATGCGGCTAAGAGCACTTTAATCTTTTGCAGGAATAAGTAGATATTGTTGGTGAGTATGACTGGCGGGCGACGGCTAATGAGCCAGAAATGGCCATTCCGGTCTCCCTTGTCTTTGATGGTAATACCATTATGCAGATATTGTTAGTGTTTAAAATCCGCTTACAGGTATCCGCCATTCTCGGCTAGTCAGATATCGGGGTTTGGTTATGTATGCTTCGCAACGAAGATGATTATTATAAAAATTCACTCAAAAATGAACATTTTGTTCAGTAACTGACGACTAAGATGTCAACAGTGCACCAAAATCGCCTGGGAAGTAAGAGCGTAATTTCAATGCGCACTTAGTTTTCGCTCATTTGGATTCCGCAAGGTGATTTCTGAATAATTATTCACGTTTCCTTCTAAGATGATGGAAAGGTCCCATAACGGCGGTATCTCACTCAAACGCATACTGTATGCGCAAGTCGCATTTAAATATATTTACAGCCAGGATGTTCTGGCGAAAAGTATACATGCGTTCCAAATAAAACCAAAAGACACCTGGGCGCGGCCGACGGATGCTCAAAAACCCTTCTAGTTCGCCTTTTCGACAGTTATTATGAAATTCCTCATCCTATCTTATTGTGAAATTCTAACCTGTCCACCGACAAAATTTCATTTTTGGCCTTTAAAACAGTTTCGCTAGGTTTCGTCGCCTGAATGCTTGGGGTTTTCCTTTTTTTCGGGTAAGGATGCCTAATAGTAGGCGCAGTCTTAATGATCTGCCTTAAGGAGGAAGAAACCTGATCGAGTTAGTTGAATGTGTAATGACCAGTAATGCGGAAACGGGGTGTTTGTAAACATCCCGTTTGTCAACCCGTCTGTGAACGCGAAGAGTACGCCTCGCGAACGTTATCTAGGGCGGACAGCCGTAGGCGGACAACAGACACCACCTATCTTGTGCATCTGACCACCAACCGCACTAGCGGCGTCGAACAAAATCGATTTCACGCACACCCCCTCCAATCTGTCTGTCTCGTGCGCAAATTTGAAGGGTTCGGTCGTACGGGATGACCTTGACGAATATATACCGCGGCGGCGTCCCCCGCCCTAGCTCTCTTAGCACTTCTTTATTTCGGCACCACGTTCGTTTGGACGCCATCACAGTCTAGGCAAAAAACGTTAACACGTCTGGTGGGGGGGCTGGCCTGGGAGCAACACACAAACAGCGCGGTGTCATCCATCTTCGAGGCGAGCGCCAGAGAGAAACAGTCTGCTCACGCATGTCTTTGTCAAGACTTCGACGCGCGAACACCTGGCCCACGCATGCTGCGGGCACGTGCGGTGTGCGGCGGCGTGCATTCTATGGTCTGTAGGCGCGTAGAGAGCGTAGTTGAAGCGGCCTGGCGACGGAGAGAGCGTGAATTTGTTGTCCCTCCACCCCCCTCCCTAATCTTAGGGGCCGGAACCCCATGGTCCGTAACCCTGTCCGTATGTTGGCTATGTCAACAAGTCGTTGGGCCCGAAAGACTCTCTCGAGCCTATTTCGTGCTAGCGCGCCTTGACCCTCCCCTCCTGTGCCTGTGGGACGCGGCGTTGGCGCAATCAGGCGTACGATCGCTTCGAGCAGATGGAACATCTGAAGGGAATGCTGTCGCCAGGGTTGGCGGCGCCACCTGGGCTGTAGAACCGGCGGAGTTGAAGCCTAAGGGTGAGCTAGCTAATTGAATCGAAGCTAATTTTAACGACTAAGGTGGGTCACCTCGACAGGCCAGACAGTTTGTTAATGAACAAGTGTATCTGAACGAAGTCTGGGTCATGCCGATTGTAGGCCTGGCATTTGAGAGATGGGAGTGAAATGCCAGCCAAGCCGCTGGCAACTCCAACTCCATTTCCGATCTAATTGCTCCAGTCCCGCTATTGGAAAATGGTGGGTGTGTAAAGGGATTGCGTGGTCGATCCTTTGCGAGCTTTTCCGGCATAATCCGTCTGACACGTAGTTCGGCCAGCATGACATGTGAGGCCTTCAGTCGTCCGAACTTGCAGTGCTCACATTCATGTTGGTCTTATGAAAGCTCCCACGAATGTGATATTCGAGTGGATTCAGTTCACATGGGTTCGCGAGTCCAACAGACCCGAACTCGGCTTTAGCCACTCACCCATTGAACCATGATGAATTTGGGAAGATAGTGTTACTTCCTTATGGTTAGTTTCATGTTTTTCTCATGAAATGTTAACTGAAATTGTGAAATATGCCTTCGATTCGAAAAGATTACTTAGGTAGGGCTGTGGCATTAATTATCGTACAGCATAATTCTAAGTAATTTCAGTCACGCCAGGATTCCGACTTTTGAATGAGCTTCTTCTCGGCCGCCCGCAAATCTACACTCTGTAAGAAATGACGGCTTAAATAATATCAATTATTCCAATTGCTTTCCGATGCCCTTACAAATTGGATTGTATTTTATAGAAAACGCGCACAAACATATTCTCTCCTATGATCCTTTGGTAGAAATCTGCGACTTCTCCAAATTTTCTCCTTGAAAGGAGAGTAGGTTTTGATTTGTGAATTTCTTTTCAGTTCCAAACAATTTCTTGTCCCACCTGCTGTTACACATTCAAGGTTTCCAAACTACGTGCTGCATTCATCCCCTCAAAAGAATATCACACATTTATCTATGCTTTTAGGAAGATGTCATATAGGGCTTGTGTAATGGATGTGGACCCGGTTGTATGCTTTATGAGTAGCATTGATAGATGTTCTGATGTGATGCTGGATGAATTGACATTTCACGGTTAAAAAAATCTCATAATTAGAAAGTTTTTTTTCAAAATCAAGCAGAAAATTAAGAGAAGATACAGCTTTCCGTGTACCTTCTCTATAAAATATAGTTGAATTTATGAGAGCATCCAAAATAAATGAGAAAAAATCATACTGCTTATGTAGCCCTTGGCAACGAGCGGGTGAAGGCCCCCAAACACACACGACCAGCCAAAGGTGCCTATCTTGTGGGAAAGGTAGCAATAGGGTTTTACGGGCGCTGCCTACGTATGCATAGAGGAATAGCAAAATAAGCATAGATAATTGGCAAATTTGTTTTTCGGACGGAAAAGTTTTCATTCATTTACATAGCAACCGAAATTAAGCAGGACAATTAAAAAAATGAACATTGAATGTCTACAAGGATCGTTTCTCAACTCTCCGAGCTGAGGTCATTGTAGATAATGCACCAGACCGTCTACAACAGACGACCCAACCTTATACGATGAAACAGCAGACCGCAATAGTCGTGTCGGACCTAAATCCACTTAGATAAATAGGCATTCTCTGTATGCCACAGATGCCTGGGGGCCTTCACCGGATCCTTACCTAGTCCTTTTCTACAGAGTGTAGATTTTGCAGACGGTCGAAAAGAAGCTCATCCAAAGGCCAACATTCTGGTGTGACTGGAATATTTTTGGGATTGTGTTGCGTGACCCTAGTTAAGTAATCTTTTCGAATCAAAAACTTATTTCATAATTTCGGCTAACGTTTCATGAGCTAGCACATCTTCTGTACGTCATCCTGTCTGCCTCCTCGCGTTCCATGGAGTGGCTATCCGGTCAGCCCTGACAACTCCGGCTTTGTGTCCGTTATTCTTAAGCCCATCCCGAGGGAGGAAATCAATAGCATCCGTTTGTCAAGGGATTCGTCAAGTTAGCTGCAGACAGCCCCACTGAAGGTCTGGGTAAATTACTCTGCGAATATTCTGGCTTGATTGAACTCTAAATTTGCGAATCTTCTCCAACTGTGTGAGTAAAAAGTTTCATTGCCCTTTTGCTTTCAATGTACTGTTTCCTTATGCAAAAAGTCGTTACGCGCCTGGGCGACAAGACACCCCTATTGATCACGTGAAGGTGTGTCAGCCCCTATTCCTCCCAAGACTCCATAGGATAGAGTTAGGATTCAGTTTAGGAGGCTTCATCTTCCCTTGTCCGATTCCCCAATTCCCAGCCTGTGCACAAACACAGGACTACAGTCTCTCACGGTGAAGGAATATGGCCTACAAAGATGAAGCATATATGTGACCTGTTTTGCCTGCATCTCCAAACTCTAATTTTACTGCAGTATCTGAAGGGATGTTTGGTAAGTAGAGTAAGCATAATGCAAGTGCGGGATATAACGTCTGTCTCAATTGGCTTCTTATTTCGCCTTGTATGCTATCTCCAATTTGGAGCAAAAATTAAGCACAGGCGGTTAGAATCTCTTAGAGCCACTACTACACAGACTTCATTCAACCAATGGAGGCCAACGAAGCCACAAGGTCATGGTCCTGTTCCTTGCTCTATGTTGCTTCTTGTGATGCGGTTGCTAGGATCAGTCAAAGCTATTAGTGACCCCTATGATGGCTTCCGTAGACCGCCCCCCACCCCCACGCTCCATCTCCAGAAGGGTTTTTCAACTCTTCCAATGGCAGACAACTGCTCACCCAACTGTACACGTGCTTGTGCGCCAACGGTACTCTCCCGGGACAGGCCTCTACGCAATTTTTCGTCTGCGCTTCACTTCGAGACCTTTCTTCTGAACTGCTGCACAGCATCGTTTTTGCCACCTATGAATTAATTACGCCGAAGTTGGTCAGTACTCCGCAGCCTTCTCGAGGACCAGTCATTCCGTCCTGACCATTTAAGCATACTCCTTGGTCGCAACCTATTATGGGAGCATGCGCAGGAAGCGAGGCCGGGGGAATTTTGGCAATACGACCACTTTCGTTCGTCAGTAAAGTAAGGTTCATGGCCCAAAGGGGAGGGGGTAGCCGGGTCCTAAACGGCTCTGGGAATAAGGTTACTGGGTGAGAGGGGATGCGCTGACTACGTGTCATTACCTATTGATTATGTAGGAGGCACGAGGTATATCATAGAGGGGGAGGGCCTGTACGGAATCTTTCTGCGTGCAGACTACGCAACTTTTGCAGGTCGCTTTACTGTGGTGACATTATGTGACCTCCGTCGGCCATCAATCTTAATTCCCCAAGAAAAGTGCGCTGTCAGGAATTCAAGTTTCATACAGATGGTGTTGCCTGTTGAAGAACTACGGAAAGTAACTGTTTGCCAGCCCGTTTTCTACTTCCAGTTGTAGAGGGACCGAAATGACTGTTTAAATATCGGGTAAGTGTATCTTGTCGGATTGAAATTTAGTTTCAAATCACCTTTTAGTCTACGTAGGCCATCCTATGAAACTTCCAGCGCTGATGGGAGGCTAACTGTGGTAGTTGTCAATCAACTTGCCCCAAAATAACGCTGACTCCGCAGTTCTAAGTTCACAAACCAAAGCTCTGTTAAAAAAGTAGAACTCCTGCTCGCGTCCTAAATCCGCGGAACTGCTGATTTATCACACCTTTCTACCAAAAAATCCAAGAGGTTTCTTGCTTAGTGAACATTGAGTAGCCTAACCTTGTTGCCTAAGTGACTGCAGACAGCCTCATAGGTCGGGTGTGGGGTGGAATCGATAAAAACTGACTTTCTGTCCTCTGTTACATCTCGGTTGTCCGAGTCCTGTCCTTTTAAGTCAGGCAAGTACTTCTTCACCGTTGAGAGCATTTTTATGTCAGTAAAACCACTGTCATATGTATATATAATAGTTGAGGGGCGCTAACCGACAGGGCAACTGGCCCCTGGCCCAGTGGTTAGAGGCGTTGGACTTCTAACTAACAGGTCGCGAGTTCGAACCTCGGGTTTGGGTATGACTGGCTGACGACGGCTAATAAGCCAGAAATGGCCATTCCAGTCTCCATTGTCTTTGTCGGTAATGTCATTCTGTATATATCATGCACCGCTGTGCGGCTACCGGTTGGGCTTCAGACAGAGCCCGTAAGGTACAACGGAACGAGTAAGTTCCGTAAGAACGATCGGCGAGCGTCCCTCCATCATTATATGTATATTTATTTATTGTCACTGTGCAACTCTGTTCGTGGAATCTTGATTGAATCTCAAGACAACGAAACGAGCACGCGCCTTAACCCGGTCAACGAACGTAATTCAAACATTCCTCAGTAGACCCAATGAGTGTGGTGTTGTGCAATCAGTCATCGTGAGTGAGCCGAGAAGAATCCAGTAGCACATGCACCATTAATCATGCTCTTTTTCGCTCACATATGGTTTCACTTCCTGGGTGCAATATGTAACGTAAATACCGACGGCAGCCACCAAGGTGCCTTAAGTTGGTCATGACTTTTTGACCGATAATTATGGCTCGCGTGGATTGCCGGTTTACCATGTCTACCTTTCTTAGCCTTCAGACATGGGATAACGTGTATGAATGTCCCAGAGGGCATTTGGGTGTCTCGGGGGGGGGGAAATCTGATAGACGCTGGGATGTCGTTTTTTTGCCTCGGCTTTTGGTCTGACGCGGAGGTTACTGGGTTGTTGGTTAGCTGTCTGCCCCCTCTTAACGTCCATTAGACTGGAAGCGGAAGGTTGCCTAGAGCTGCACCTATTGGCCGACGACAGTTTTGCTTGTGAGATGATGGTTCACCAGGTACACTGCTTGCTTCCATCGCAAACTAGCCAGATAGTCTCATCGTTTCATCAGGCGGTGACATTACCCTCCTCTTCGGCTGTGAAGGTTTCCAGATATTAGTGCATGTCCGGCGTGGAATTCGATGATTGAATGCGCGTGTCAGGAGAGCGGTTACTTACTGCATGCGTATCGACAAGTTGATACGCTGAGGTATCATACCCATTCTGGGTTGGATGGTCGTGTGTTTTGCCGAATTTTATAGCGAGGGAAGTAAGTGAATTTAGAATATCATACACTTATGGGCCTGGGTGAATTAAATGGGACTACCACCTTCCACTCTTCAATCACAGACCGAATCGGCGAATTCTCGAGCTGATAAAAAAGTTCGTTATTCATGAACTCACATGCCAGCAGGATAGTGCTGTTCCCACAAATAAACTCCATCCGAATGATCTCCCGGCCGAAATGAGTTGCTTTATATGAATCTAAAAAAACGCACTACTGAACAAGGGGAAAAAGGAACAAATGCATATGGGATGCTGCAATTTTTAAATGAGACCGCGCCAACACCTGTAATTTGCGCAGCATTACCATTTTCTAGCTGAGCTCTTTTCGGGCGGGTTAATCGTCTGTGCGCGTCCGCTACTTAAGCCTCGACTACGGCTTGTCCGATTTACAGTCGTCTGCACTTTCTCTGTCTGCCGTACCACGTTAGAAATAGGCAGAGGGCGAGGGGAAAGGAGTGGAGAGGAATGCCGGGCGTGCCTCCTAACCCTGATCACATTCGCGCTCAATGCTTCATTTGCAAGATAAAACAAGGGCAGCGCTGTTTTGGGGCGATTAAAAATCTCAGTGGGTAATTCCTCAAGCGCTATGGTTGAAGAACAAAAGTGAACTGCGCGTGCTGAGGTTGTTGGATTGGACAGGCAACGAATCCGTTTCGCCTTTATAAAGGTCCTGACGTAGTCCGTGTACGACGTCATCGGCTGGTATGAATAAAAAAGATGTAAAGTTAGAGCAGTGGCGGTACTAAAGCCTTCACTTGCTGCCGTGGGTTCGAATCCCACCGGGCACCGAGTTTTTCGCAGTTGGGTTAAAGTGAAATGTTCCATACATTTTGGAGAAATATGAAAACTCGTGGGCAAAAGCTGTTGCAAGTAAATGGGAATTAACCGTGATTTTCGCTGGGGGCCGGGGAATGGATGGTTTGAAGAGCAGTTTCTTACTGGAAGCTATTTCTTTCCTTTCGATCTCAGCCGCTTCCAATGGTGGCTGCCAAAAGGTATCGCATGTCCCTTGGTCACTCAGTCGATTCGAGTGACACCCGTGCTAGGTGCACGCCGTTACCGAAGGACCGCTTGCGGCCCTTCGGCAGGCGCCCTATAAATAGACGCCTACTGATATAGTATAAGTAGTAAGAATATGGTGCAGCAAAGCATCCGCCCATGCGGGAGTAATTGATTTTTGCCAGTGAAGTTGTTCAGACAAAACCCTTCCAACTTTACAGCACAACTTTCGCTCTGTCTGCATCATAGGCCTCCGCCCATATGCCAAAATGCGTCCTGGACCATTGCCTTAGTTTTCTTTTTGTCCTCCAATGCTTCCATTGTGAAGTCAAAATCCTCTAGACGTTGGTAACCGCTTCACTGAGGGCACCGGGAAAAATTATCCCTTCAGACACCCCCTGTGCCCCCCTGCAAATACAAGATGTCTCAGCCGACATCTTGTTGTGTTGTGTAGTAATCTCCATAGCAGTTCAATCGCAGGCCTTCGAATTACGCCCTGAAAGGGGGCCATTTAAAGCTATGCAAAAATGCACATCCTTTCCATCCACTCTCGTGTATCATCAGAAATGCTGCGTTTTTCGTCCACTTTCCACTCTGCAGGGTTTTTCTGTCTCCTGTTCAATTTGCACACCCCTCTGAAAACGTTGCTAGTGACCTTGAATTAACCAGCTGGCATTCCAGAACCCTTTCGCGCGACGAAAACCCTTCCAAATCTTAGTTGCTAAGCCAGCTAAAGGCTTTCTGGTAAATGACATTTGCGCTTTTTAAACAACCAGTTCACAAATGGTCGTTGATATTACTCCGTAAACGCAAACCACTCGTCGAGGTGGTCAGTTAAAGTGAGCGAAGACAAGCAGGGTTGAATACAAAGCAAATAAAAAGGATTTAGACCGACAGAGGACTTCATCTTTCTTTCTTCAGGAAGTCTCCCTCCGTCTCGGTGCCACAATCTCACTGTTGAGATCGGCCTTCCATACTACTAGCTCCTTCCGATACTTTAGTAGGTAACTTAACTACAATGTTTGCTGTATGAAATGGGAGCTAACTGAATAGATCTTAAATTTCCCATCCACATTCATATTTTTTTGAGATGGGAGGGGGACAGAACGCTAGAACATTTTAATCAACCGCCTGAAGCCCTAAATAGCTAAAACTATTGTCACTGTCAAAGACTAGACTGCACAACTTAGCTAGTCAGAATGAAAATTGATTTTCAGTCAGCTGATCCTTCTTCTGGTAAGTTTTTGTTTTTGTCACCTTGATTGCTCGCTACCGCATAATAGATGCGACACTTGTGGTGGTGATTCACCTACGAGGAGTAGTCATCACGTCGACGTGGACTATTTGAACCTATGAGATGGCCAGTTAGTCTGATCCGTCTTCGGATTTTCGGTCGGGTGTGTTATTTGTCAGGGCGTCTTTCACATATTTCACCTCACTACTCCGATTGCAAACATCCCAACCTGATTATTTCTGAAGACGGTAACCCGCACATACGTTTTCGACGGCCGTCAATTCCTTTTTAATCTTTTGCGACAATAAAACCTCAAATAGAACCACGCTGATGTCAGTGACCATTTGCGCAACCGGTAAACATGTTCGGTACTCGGGTCATCATTTTTAAGATCAAACAGATGACTGCCCTAAAAAAATCTTCAAGTCCAATCTCGCAGAGTATTTCTGGAAGGGTGAAGGGGAGAAGAAAAAGAAAAATAAGAAGAAGGAGGTTCGAAGTCCGAAAAAACATGTCAGCCAAAGGTAGTCCAAACAAAAAACCCTGGGTGATAAGCGAAAATAACTGGTACGAAATAGGGGGAGATACAAGAAATCTGCATGATTGTCACGTTACAGACAAGATCGCAGTTTATGCATTTCTGTCTCTTTTCGTGTCAAAAGCCGACTGGAGATGTTATGACCGACTGCTGATGTACGGCGAAACGTATTACAATGGCCAAGTAAAGTTGACGGCAAGACTTTACAGTCAAGGTATCAACATGAGCAAGGGGGTTTCGTTGGCCACCGAGAAGTTTAAGATTTCCCCATTTCTCGGTTGTTTGAGAATAAAAAAGTAGTGCGAAGGGACATTTGATCTGGAGAGTTTCAGATTATTACGCTGTTCACCTTCTTAGGACTATCAGGCAAGCGCAGTTTGTGTATAATTCTCTTGACTGCTTGAGGTATGAAGGAAAAATTCTGTCGAATCGAACAACACCTCTTACTTTGGACAATGTAGTTCAAGGGCTGCATTTCGAAAAAAACAAGAAGTAAACGCCAAAATATAAAAAAATTGTTCAACACAGGCTATAAAGGACCTAAGAAAGAGAGTGTTTTGAGTAGAAGCAATAAGAAAAGTACTCGCCAGTACAGGTTTTTGGATTAAAAAGAAATAGTAAAACGATGTGACCATTTTCAGATAAATGGACCCTACGAAGAAAAGACTTCAATAATTATATACAGCCAGAGACCAATCGTATGAAATATTAACCGAAATTCCGAAATGTCATTTCGACTAAGAAGGATTACCTAAACTGTGTTGCGATATTGACCATCTTTCAACATAGTCCCAAGATATTTCAGACACACCAAGGTCTTGGCTTTTGAATTCGGCTCTTTTCGGTCGCCTGCAGAAATAGTACTCTGTAGAAAATGACTACTGAGTTGGTATGAATTTTTCCCATTGATTTCCGATGCCCTTGTGAGTTTAAATATACTTCATAAAAGACGTGCACAAAAATAGTCCTTTTGTGTCCGGTTGCTTAAAAACATTTCATTTTCAAATCTTGTACTCGAAGAAAAGGTATCTTTAGGTTTTAGAAAAAGTTTCTAATTTCGAGATTTTTTAAGGTTGAGGAAAGTTCATCCAAATGGCATCGTATCTGTCCGTTTATCAAGTGTCCTCATGAAGTGTATAACATGATTCACATCCATTGCAATCTTCCTAATAGCCTGAAAGAGTGCATGATTTTCCTAACACGGAAAGTATACAGCCTACGGACTGAAAACCCTAAATTAGTCACTGTTAATTTGGTGCAGTCTTTCAGGTGGCCGGAATAAAGTGCATTCTAAGGCCAAAATCCCGATGTATTCAGAGCATCCTGGGATGATACTGCACGACAATCAATATCAAAACCCAACATAGGTAATTCTTCTTAATCAAAAACACATTTCAGGATTTTTGTTAACATTTCATGAGATCGGTCACTGAGTGTAAAACATGCTGAAACGGGGTGTCAAAACAAGCTTTGAAGGTTCCGAATTGACCGCCACTGCACAACGGGATAAGCATGCTCCGCACCGCAATTAGACCAGCGAGGAACCTCCCCACGCTAACAGACATTAAGTCTCTAATGGTTACCACTATGCAACCCGTGACGCGTCAGCACCTTTAAGTTCAACAAAGCCGGATTTATGGTGAGAGATGAAAACTGCATCGGTCACAAGATGCGTGAGTCAGGTCTTTTCGACCCATACTGCACCAACAGACCCGACGATCTTCCTCCCCCCTCTTTAGTACCAAGGCGTTGTCCGCCCAGAGTAATAAATCACGCGGAGAGCGTGCAAATAAACACACTGCTCCCACTGACGGCACTGGTGGACCAAATTGTCGATCGACGGCACTGGTGATGAAATCGTGACTTCTGACACCTCGAATGAGGGTAACGAAGCCCTAATTGTACCAAGTACGAACATCAGCGACAAATGTTGAAACTGTCACATTTTGTAGGTGTGTGTTTGCGAAGCAAGCGTATTATATAAATATTTCACCCCCGTGCATAAGAGACTAACTCCGAAAAGACCGGCGAATAAGGCTTCTTGTTCCAACTATCGAATCTTATTCTTCTCGTGAACAGCATTGTTACAAACGCTCACAGTGATGGGAATCCATCGTCTGACTACATTTCTTAGCTGACAAATCAGGTAACCCCCAGGTCTGAGACCCAGCTGGGTTTGCTGGATGGGAAACTGGACATCTTAGTGCCGCCGGCTGTCCCTCGGATTCCTACATCCGAGCGCTTGGCAGTTGATCTGACAGACGATCTCGTGAGAACATCCTGAACTGGGGGGAGGGGGGGGGCGGCTCATTCCTTTTCTCTGTTTGGTGCTCTGGATGGCCACAGCAAACCGGATGCCTTATTCCATCATCCCGGGATCCCATAACTCTTACCTGGCAGACGCCCGGAGGCGCCGACTGCTCTCTCCCCCCTTCAACTACGTGAGGGCCGCTGGGCGCCGGCAGCAGTGTTCGGAATCAGGTCAATCTCACCACCGCCCTGTCACCTGTCAGCGTGCGTGTACGCCTAGTCTGTGCGCGCCGTAGCGTCCCCACTCGATGTGGGCGAGGGGGTCCGAGGTTAATTCACGTAGGTCCTGTTGCGAGATGGCCGGGCTACCGACTACACATTTGACACTCCCAGTCTGTGAGGGTGGGAGAGGAGATGGTTTATTTCTGGGGCAGGGAGCTGTGGCCGAACAGATGAGAGCCTATCCACTAGTTGAAGCAGTCTTTAATTCGGTCACCTGTGGTGCGCATTGTTAGGAATATTTTTTTCCCTAATCAAGGGCTACAACTTGCAATCCTGCATGTTCAGATACTTGTTAGACCTAAATTTAAATAGAGCTGTACATTTGGCCACATCCCCATAGGGACGGAGTGAAGAGGTCGATTTCGGATCCAGGGAAATTTACCGAACGGTGCTGGTTAGAATTTACAGCACGGGACTGATCTCATGAAACGTTAACTAAAACTCTATAGCGTTTTTTCGACCAGAAGGCATTATGTTTGAATACGGGAATAAGTGTAACTCGTACTACAGGTGGTTTTGCGCTAAATTCAAGGAAGTACTTCTCACGCATCTGTAGTTTAACCCTAACTGTATCCCTCATAACCCTAACACCAACCCCAACTCTATCTTAACTCTCCCCTGGAATGTGGCGCAAGGACACCTATAATATTGGAGAGCGTACACATTACCGTGTCCGGCTAGAATTACTTCAGTGGGATTGCAATACTGATTATCATGCAGCATAATCTGATGATATTTCAGTCACTCCAGGCGGCCGGTTTTCAAATGCGCGACTTTCCGACCGTCTGCAATAATCGCCCTAGCTACCGTATGAGTGCATGAAGGGATAATTTTCTGCATGTTTTCTTAAAATATACTTGACTTTTAACGACATCGAAAAGCAATAGAAAATACTCATACAACTTAGGTAGTCATTTTTTACAAAATGTGGCTTTTACAGGCCTCCGGAAAGAAGTGGACTTAAAAGCCTACATCCTAGCGTGACTGAAATATTTTCCGAATATGGGAAAAAAGTAGACCAATCGATGCAGATGGCTGCGGCTTACTGACGCAAATGCCGAACAGGAATTGATTTTTTAAGCGGGTTTGAAATGTTAAATGTCTTAGCACATTTACTCAACCCCCAACGACGACTTGAGAACCAGTGTCGAAAATTTACCCAATAAAATTTCCTACTTTTCCCAAAGAACACATTTGATTTCAAAAAATATATATGCAGGAGTACCGACGACAAGGGAGACTAGGATAGTCAATTCTGGTTTATTGGCCACCGTTAGCCAAAATACCATAACCCTAGGTTTGGAAAACCTGGTACTCAAACCCAGTCGTTTTTTCAGCGCACGTTAGGTCTGTTGTACCACTACGTCACGCAATACCAACAGTATCCAAACCTAGTGTCGGTGTATGGTTGGCTAATGACGACTAGTAGGCCAAAAATGGCCATCCAGCTCTCCTATCCTTGTTGGGACCTCTTCTACTTCATTACTAGTTGCTATGCGACTGCCAGCGAGGGCTCAAGATTTGGCTGGAAGACACAATTTGATGAGCACGTTCCGTGACCCGATCAATGGATGATCCACCCTCTGTATAAAAATATATGTTGCAACTGCGCCCACCGACCGGATTAAGGGGCGTTTTCGCCCTGGTGTGCCTTGGAGCTCAACCTAAAGTCCTGACAGCCGACTGTACGGCGACCCATAGTAGTTCGGAATGGGAGTACCGATAAAGACGGGGAGACTGGGATGGCCGTTTCTGTCTTCGTAGCCGTCATCAGCCAGCCATATCCAAATCCAGGCTTGGAGTGCTTAGGATTCAGAGCCTAAAGCAATACGGGACGAGCAGATCCTGTAGCCCGATCGGCGGTCGTTCTTCTAGCGCAGTTAATATTCCCGATCACAATTGACAGGACAACATGCTCGTAGCTCAATTGGTAGAGCGTTCGATTCAGTGGCCAAAGCTCCGGAGTTTGAATCCCAGGTGCTCCGAGCCTAGGGCTGGGTATGGCTAACCGATGATGTCCAATAATCCGGCCTCCCTCGTCTTTGTCGGTAACCTCGTTTTTCACATATATGTTTCCATGCACCTGTTAGTCCTCAGCACACCCGAGCCAGGTCTCACTCATTCAGACATAATGTTGCAATCGTTGTAGTAAGGCTACGTGGAGAGGGAGTCACTACACTCTGACTGTAGGTCCAACTATCGTTATTCCTCCAGTTGGCTTCCTTCCAAGTAAAGGCCGTTAGCATATCGTGATGGCTCAAAAGCGTCCATATTTAGTTGGTTATAAAAGGTCTCACCCAAGGAGTCCTTCGATATGCCTTTTTCTCTCCCATCGTGCATTAGTGGCAAGTTTGAAGCAAGCCGACTGAAGACGAGACCGGATGCAGTGGCTGAGGTGACACAAAACCTCCGGTCTCAAGCGGGTTGTACCCTTAATTGGCCTCTTGCTTGCGTCTGGTGTAAGAGTGCGACCAATTTCGGCTCGTCGCACGGCGGCAGCCCCCCATGCCCAACCGGGGAGAATGAAAGTTCGAAGTAGCAGAAGTCCTCCTTGCCTGCTCTGCCACTTTTCCGATTAAATTTGACGAGAAAACCGACCTCAAATAGGACGACTTCCTGCATACGTCCACACATGCACTGACCCACATACCATCCCGTTCTTGACATGTGCTGCCACAATCATGGACGTTCACAAGTCACAAGTCGGTAACAAAATCGGAGTTGGCTGCGCCCGCAGGGGCTGGTACATGTGGCCCTCTCTAGATGACAGCGGCAGTGCCAGAGATGCGCGCGGGTGCAGTGCGAACATTGACTCAACCGCAAGTGTATCAACTGTTGGATGCGCACATGGGTTCGTGTGCGATTCTTCCGGACTTCCGCCGACTTTCACTCCAGATGAGTCTGTGGTGTGATGCAAAGTCTGCTCCTCTCGTGACGAAACCAGTTTGGGTAGGGCCAGTTTTGCAACGCAGTTCTTCAAGTTTGGGTACAAGTGTGCTTGGGTGAAAAGAATGTTTCGGGAGAGAGAGAGAGAGAGAGTCAGTTGTTTGGGTACATTCACTTTGAAGTGTCTCGGGGTCCGACTGCGCACGCGCGGGGTGAGGGCTTTGAAGGCGGACGTGAGCCAGGCCAACCCAGTGTTGCACGTGTTACCGAGCCCTGCCCTACTGCGCTGCCTTTTTGGGTGTTTCCTTCTCACGCCTTTTTCCCTGCTACAGTGTCCAGCGGAAGTGCATTCTTAATTACGCACAACAGACACTGACGAAAACGTTAATCTACTGCTTAGTTTTGACTTTGCTTCAGAACAACCAAGTCAATGCTGTGGAACCTACAGGCTCCAGCAGCGTCACTAGGAAACAGCCTGGCGGAATAAAAGAGGTCATCAAGAAAGCCATACCGGATGAGCTGTTTCTGACTGCGCGAGCCTAGAAAGTTCTCGTGGTCTGCCAGCTGGCAGCCTTCTAAAGCTCGAAATCCCGATCACAGCCTCTTGGACTGTGTCGCCGTCGGCTGATAGAGAAAAAAACGACTGTAGGTGTACCTCCAGCTTTCTCAGACACCGCACAAACCGTCTTTATGAGCAATGGGATAGGCTAGATAAGCAAACAATAGATTAAATAAGAATTTTGCAGTATTATCTGATGCGGTTAGGCGTCAGAAATTTGTCTTGAAACTGTGGCCCAAATAGTGATCCTATAGGATCCCGTGTCCCGTCAACTAACCAATTACGATGACCAGAGAAAAATGTTCAGTCCATAAATGGGGACAATCAGTTTTATTGCCGTTCACAAGAATTATGGATCGAGACAAAAGAAGCCATAGAAGAGTAAATCGGATCAAATCCCCAGACGGGGCCTTTCACTGTGTATGTGCCTGCTATCGTGAATTTAAATCCCTTAGCACAAGCATAGAACCGATTACGACACTACTCTGGCCAGAGGAAACCTTACGATTGCCTTACGGAAGTTAATTACCGTCCAGTCATCTAATCTGTTCGTTCAGGCCGCAGTACTCTGTAGTCGGGTGAGAAAATTTGGGTAGTACTGTTTCTAGAGCGAAGCGACACTGATCTGGAAGTCGGTAGTTTGTAGGCATATGTAATTGAAGCTGTGCTCCGCCTTAATCGGTGCGGCAGACGACTGGTTTTTAATTGGAAAGTTGTAATTAGTATTTTTGATTCTTCTTCATGACCTACTTCGGATGCCACGGGAGATGTCAAGAGGTGGTCATTTCTACCGCTCTAAGCTCTGTGTGGTCGTTGCAAACGACGGTGACCACTTACTTCGGAATCCTCACCGCTTAGTAATATCAACGCTACTAACAATTGTGATGCTGATATTGGCAGTGGCAGTAGTAGTAGTAGTAGTAGTAGTAGTAGTAGTAGTAGTAGTAGTAGTAGTAACAGTTGCAGCAGCAGTGGTAGTAGTTTCAGCACTATCCACACTAGCATTACCGACAATGACAGTGGGGGGGGGACTGGAATGGCCATTTCTGGCTTATTAGCCGTCGCCAATCAGTTCTACCTAACCCTGAGGTGTGCAACACCTGGGGTTCGGTCTCGAGACCTTTTGGTTAGAAGTCCAACGCCCTCAACCCCTGAGCCAGGGGCTCGTTGTTCTGTCAGTTCAGATCGGATATATATAATGGCGGAAGGGCGCTAAGCGATCGCGCTACGGAACTCACTCATCCTGCTCCGGTACTAGTATAATTCCAGACACGCATTTCGCCGGCCTTCTATCGTTGCCTGAAGCGGCTGAGAAGGTTTCGGTTCATCAGTTGGCCCCGCAGTTTTCCCCTGGGCGTTCAGATTTATGAGTCCCATTTCCACGTTACCCCTTCCAATTTCCTCCGGATGGACACCGGTTCACGCCGCGTACACAGCTGACCGTATCTTTGCCATGTGACACACGCGACCAAAACTTAGCGAGTAGAAGCAATACTATACTTTGTCGGCAATGCCATTTTGCCTAGAAACAATACTCTTCCTCATACCCCAGCCCCGCCGCCGCCCGCTGAAGCAACGTCGTCCACTCTGGTAACCTGAAGTGTCTGCTTTCCTTTAGACTATGCCATGGCCAACTGACCATAAAGTTCGAAAGTTCTAGTCACCTGGGAGCTGGTTCGATAAATGGTGGAAACCGTCCGACCCCGATGAGCTTTGCTTCTCCTAACTAGGGCAGTTTAATGAGGCAAGATAGAGATGCACTTTCTGGAGCGACCGTTCCTGGGGGAACGGCAAGTAGAGCTGGGACCGCCTTTACAGTGGAAAACGACATGTTCGGCAGCTCTCTCGGCAAACTCAGACATACTCACGCTGTTGTCAGAACAGTGACAGACTTTAACGTAGGTTGAATGCTTCAGGAGCGTTCTCCCTATTTCTTCTACCATCTGAAGGCAGACCACTCACGGACCTTCTCCGGTGGAAACCAACGATGACCTTGATGGCTCGTCCCCCCCCCTCTGCGGGAAGAAGACCGAACAGTGAAGCCGATCTCCTGGAGATAAACTGCATTTGATCAGACTACCCAGCCTCAATCACTGCTTCCTGCCATAGCAGCAGCAGCAGCAGCAGCAGCAGCAAAAAACTCCAGTCCAGCCCTGCTCTCATAATATACTTGGAGTTGATGAAAATCGATTAAAATGCCTCCACAACTTCCCATAATAGGGCTCATCAAAAGCCACTATCTACTACACAAATGACATAATCATTCCGGTAGTATCAGCGGTGGTGACGTTGGCACTAATGATAATAATAGTGTTAATTTTAATGAGAGAGAGACTGGTTGCCTCATTTGCCTATTTTCAGCAAGAACTTGCGACTTGTATTCATGCCCCTGGTGGTAGTAGTAGTAGTAGTAGTAGTAGTAGTAGTAGTAGTAGTAGTAGTAGTAGTAGTAGAGCAAACTACCTCAGCCAACCAAAGGCAGGCAAGTGGTCACAGAGTTGAGTGACTTACCTAGCCACGCCTTATCAGTAGTACAGGCTCGAAGTTGTGATGAGTTAGATGCGAAAAGTATGTACATGGAGGCCTTAAATGGTTTGTAGAAGGTTTAGCGTTAAATGACCAAATTCGAGATCTTTTAAAAACGTTTGCCAAATCCGTATATTCGTCAAGCCTTGAAGTATCCTAATTAGCACTAAGGCTTTAATGTCGGCTTCGGTCTCACCTTCACTTGTACTCGGGAATGCTTGGTCTCCCCACTTTGTCGCTTAACGACGAGTGACTCGGCCACACCACACATTGTCTCGAGTAGAGGTTAAGTAGCGGCCCTTTGATGAATGGGTCTAGTTAGCAAGTGATAGCGTCGAATGTACTCCCGGTGTGTCATGATGATCGCACGCGCGTGTCGGTGGCAGCAGCGGCGGCGGCGGCGACGGTGGAAACTTTTACACTGGCGGTCTCCACACGCCTGACTCACGCGCACGCACTGTCGGGTGATTGCAATCAGGGCCAGCAGCCATTCGTTCCGGCACTTCTGATTGGCTGCCCGCAGGACGGAAAGTGCTGGCGTTATGCTTCCACCTCCTAGAGGCGCGATCGCACTCTGGTTGGCCGACTGACTTTGGGCGTAGCTATAGCAGACCGGTCGCTGAGGGCCACACAACAGTGACAGTACCACCAGCGGCGTCCCCTGCGTGTGTCTTGGATTTTGCGGCGGCCGCAGGGTTCAGAGACAGTGCAGAAGCGTTCCCGCACATGCACACAAACCCTTAGCACCTGTTACTCCTCCCCTCTATCTCGCCCCGGGCGCGTGAGTTTCCATCATTCACCGGGTTTTAAGCCGACGCGTGTGTACGCGCCCACGCAGGTGGATAATACTCCTTCATCCGCCGTCCATCAATCCACGCACGTCTGTACCCGCGCGTTCTGCGCATTTTCGGCGGTTGGGCATAATCTGGAAATCCCGCTCCTGTGCGCGTGCGCTTTGAAGACCGCTCAGATAGCGGAGGCCACACTCAGCACTCGAGTGTGTGCTCTCTCCTCTGCTTACTTAGAACAGAAACCATGTGGAGATCCCGTCCCATGTGGATATCTACCCTGCTCCTACTTTGGTTGCCATATTCTCACAGTGAGTATTATCCATATATCTAGCTTTCATATCCCTTTCGCAGACTGATGTTCAATGAGTTGATGTTTTTTATTACCCTGCCTCCTCCTATTCATCAGTCTCTTCACTTCGCTGGTCTCTCACTACTGTAGATTGCGACTGATACTTTGCAAGTAACCTCGGTGAGGACCGCTTTTATATTCCCCCGGCCTCAGGACATGGGGATAGAGCCCCCCCCCCCTAACTCAGGATTGGAGTTGACATTACAGTTACACTTAAGGTTTGGGTTAGGATTAGTGTTAGAGTTAGGATGCACGAATAGTTATTGTCCCTGGAATTTGGCACAAGGTCACCCGTATTATGGGGAGGGGGGGGGCGATTATCATCGGAACTTCTACTGGGTTGTCTTCTCTCAGTTGACTTTTTTGTTTTGGGTCGGATCTCATTTCGTAGCCGTACCTGCAGTAGACAAGCCCCAGCCTAACCCCTACAGGTGCGGCCACGAAATAGGATCTTGCCATCCTGTCTTGCCGTATAGATTAAGGCCCAAACTACCTCAGCCATGGCGTCCAGTCTCATCGCCAGTAGGTCTACAAACTTGAAGCGCCGGTGGTACATGCTCCTATTTGTACTTGCAAGGCCGTTCATCATAACTAATTCAACCTGAATAAAAAGAAGCAATTTCGGTGGTATGTCATCATGCAGTATAGTCGGCCACAAGGAATCCCCATAGACAGCTTTAATCCACAAAACGGACAGGGGTTAGCTTTTGGTGCCAGTCGCAACGTTTGGAGTCCGATGAAAGGTGAAGCAGTAAGAAATCTCCTCCACGGCCGACAACCATGCTGATTCTTTGCTTACACACTGAGGTACAGGCGGTGACCGAGCGGAGCTACTGGAAAAACTTGTTCGGCAGTACCAAAAAGGCGGGACTTCTTACACTGGGATCTGCGTCTTTATTGGGGATCATCACAGTGAAAGCATTGTTCCAGTCTGTGAAAACGGTCTGTCCTGAGGGAGCTTCAGAGGACCTTGTCGCTGGCATGTGGGCACAAATTAACATTGCAGCCCTCGTCGGGTGCTTTTTGCTCAATTTTCCTATCGCCTTGATCTTGCCAGCTGTGAGGCTGCAGTCGCAACCGTACTAAAGTTGTGGAGCGTCCTCGTACCCTGCAGCAACCGAGGACACCGAGTTTGCCAGACTCAGAAGTTTGGCAAAATACTCCGAATAAACTTTTATTTTTGTTAACCTTGCCCCTCCTGCCATAGTTAATCGTGCATCATGACCCTCAACATACCATTTTGGGGCTATAATCGCGCATATTTATAGTGCAGAAGCATCGACTATTCCCGCCTTAGAGCATTCCATTCATTTAAAAAATTTACGCCAACTGCCTACCATCTGAAGCCAACCAGCTTGAACACGATCGAAAATATGTGGATTTCTAAGTCAGTACATTGTGCGTAAAAGTCAATATTACATTTCCAGAGGATTTATGACAAGGGAAAAAGAGACAGACTGAGTATGGGGACAAATGACTTATTGTCATTTCCCTTCGAATTTGTGTAGGAGACCGCTATTCGAGAAGAGAGCACCCAGAAAGCATGAAGTAGAAATAGAACAAACTGAATGATCAACGGCCAGTGCTGCACAGTGGAGATGGCAGCGCGAAGGAGGGTATTCAGGGTGTCGTGGGCAGAGACCAACGTTAAAGCTATAATGTCACACAAGATTCCCGGGTACGTTTGAATGAAAATTGCGCAGCCTTACACTGGCGAGAACACCTTACCACATATACACTTCAAGCAGCTATCATGCACGAGGATAGGTCGGATCTCATTTCGTAGCCGTACCTGCAGTAGACAAGCCCCAGCCTGACCCCTAACCTCTGACCCCTAGCCCCTAACCCCTAACAAGTACGGCTACAAAATGAGATCTTGCCTTGTTTAGTTACACGGCCACCGCCTCCACTGACTTCGATCGTAGTCGTCAGTAGTTGTCAGTAAGAATACCTACCCTTGTTGGGAGTTAGCTTCAGCGTTTGGCAAAGAAACCTAGTCATTGGGCGATAATACGAATTTGGGTTCTCTGGACCGCCGCCCTGCGTCACAACTCGTTTGTGGACGGCATCTTTCCCCCTGGTACAATCGGTAACATTATCATGATTCACCACCCTTGCGGCTATCACTAAGAGTTGGGCTTAGAAAGACGGAGACAGTCACTCGCACACCTTGACGGTTTGGAAGATTTAACAAAAAAAGAAGCCTGTCCCGATGCAACCGAAAATGCCGTGCGGGTGTCAGTCGACTCCGATGATCGGTTGAGTTTACTGACTGCATTTTGCAAGCCGAAAACCCTTAGGATTTGTGAATACGAAAAGTTACGAGACCTCCACCATCCCAATTATAACCGACTGTCTGTAATAGCTAGGGTTTTCACCTTACAAAATTTTACCGTTTAGAAAGTGCTGAGAAAATACAAACGGGATGGGAGCCTCCCGAGCTCCTGCACATATACTGCTACTGCAGAGGCACCTAGCCGACATAAGTAGACATGGCTCCGTGCGATGGATAACACTCAGCCCCAATGTGGGCAAAGTGAACGAAGGTAAAACTGCTGAAGGCCATAGACAGGGATTGACTATCGGCGAACTTCGACTTTGGGGTCCCAATTAGCGTCTATACGCAGATGAGGGGCACTTAACTCATGCCCGTGTTCGGCAGGTGCAAGCCAGGCATGCTGTCACAGATCGGTGTCTGTTGAACGTTGGCCTTATAGCTCAAATGACATGATGACCCTTGGTTTACACTGCGCCGATGCTTACTGGCATCAAATGGGTTGGGGTGGTCTCCGGTGCGCAACGGAAAATTCCTTGTGACTGCGGAGTACTCGCTTGTTACCAGAAACTTGAGACTGATTTCTTTTGGTCCCAACCCGGTATCCTGCATTTGTTTATGAATTGACGAGGAAACTTCACACTACGGCCTACCTCTTGTCCATCGATATTATAGATTTCAAGAACTTCACTAGGTACGCAGCATTCATCAGACGCACCAGGCTTTGCAGGCAGCTTTTTGTTGGCCCCTTCTCTGTTCCCCGCACTAGAGTTTTAGTTTAGGAAGTCTTTAACTTTCTACAAATCATGCCAAGTATGTGAATGTGCTCTGGGGATTATCTGTTATCTTATCGTGTGAGGACTTCGTGGCAGATCTTGCCTGCAGAAGGTCCGACATGTCGAAATTTGGTGGCCACAAATGCGTGGGAAGCAACACGTGTGTGACACGCGTAGGCCTTAACTCAGCCGGGCTAGTCCCTGCACACATGCCCATCTCCAGTCGTGTTGGCCTTGTACTTTCCTTGGCACATTTTGGACTTGGGGTGGGGGAGAGTTGGGTAGACGCTGCAGTTGTCCCCCTCACCATAAACCAATCCACGCTTTAGTCGCAATTGCGCTCCTCCGTTTAATGATGGCAGACGTGCTATTGCGTCCAGTGAACACCACCTTCTATAAAGAAGGGAAGTGAAGTTTTGGAACTCAACTGTGACCAGGTGTGCGCTCACGTTGGTGCTGGCGTCGCTGTCGCTCAACGCAGACCCCAGTTAGGAGGTGGGCGATGGTTTGATTACAGCGACGGAGAACAGAAGCCGGACACGTGGTACCTTCGAAGCGGTGAAAGTGCACTTACATGATCCCAGACAGCGACTCATTTTCTACCCGTAAGATATGTGGTTGCATTGGGTAGAACAAATCTGCTCCCTTAGTGCATTACTACAACTCGTATTTCAGCTCTCCTCCAGCCAAGGTAGGGGGATGAGGAGGAGGAGGAGGAGAACGGCGAGTTGTGGCTCGAAATGATCAACAGTTAGCCACCAGCATGTCACCCGCCCGAGTGAAATGTGTCGCCGCCTTTAAAAGCCCTGGGTGGGCACCTGAGGTTCACTTCCGCTTCGTCTGACATTCCTGAGACGCACACCACCGCTGACGCCGGCAACGCCCTTTGGCGATCTGCTTTGCCTGATCCTCCTCCCTGACGGTGGTCACAAAGGAAAGGCAGCACTTACTCTTTTCCCCTTCCCATAGACACGCAAGCTTGACCCTGCATGCCACACAAACAACTTTTGGGACATTTGTTCTAATACCAGACGGTCTGATGGTGAGGTAACTTTCCCCAGGCACTCATGATCTACGCCGTGCTAGGAGTACCACGACGAACCGAAGATAGACGTGGAGAGAGCGCACAAACAGAAGTGAGGGGTCGAAGTCCTTTCGGGGTTGAACGCATATACTGTTACTTTTCGAACTTCTGGACAGGGTGGCGGTGAAATAGACGTGACATTTGCGCGAGGAAAAGAACTGCTCACTCCTTCACTAAGTATTGAGTCAGATAACGTTCCCGTTATGGTTCTGCTGGAAATTAATGCTTGAAACACCATTACTGAGTCCTCACTGACTGTCACATTACAACGAGCAATTGGTAATTTTAAAAAATGCTATTAATTCGGTTTATGACCTCACGAGCCGCAGGCAGGTCTTCAAACTGGGTTCAGAGATGTTTTAGGATTTCTTGAATTTTCCTAATGAATGATCGCGGTTGTGAAAATCTGTGGCAATCATACACGGATGAAAAGTCTTCTGCCTGTCTTGATTAAACCACCAACTTTTGTATCCTGTACCACAGTAAGAAAGGCTCACCCAAAGGTAGACCGTGCTTCCAGGCTTATACAATCCTATCATGCGCAAGGGCTTCTGAGTGGGGTCAGGAAAGATTTATGGCCCACCACGTTTGCATTCGCTTACTGTCTGACCGAGTCTAACACTGCGGCGGAGTCTTTAACTGAGCATCTTAAAGCAGGGCAGTTCGATCCAAATATACTATCCTCATAGCATTTGCATAAAGATGAATGCCAGTTAAACTGCGAGGGCAGGAGGAGCCAGACTTTAATCGCAACTTCTGTGGTCGCATACTCAGACAACAGTCTCCGTGCGTTGATGACTGGGATCAAAGCATTCCCAAAAGTAACCTGGAGATCGCGTATAATAGGCCTTACGTAGCATGTGGAAGAGCTAGTTAACAATATTGAAACTTCGAACGTCTTCTGGTTTTGTCATGGGGAGGGGTACGTTCTAAAACTGCAACTGGGCACGTAGGCCCTCAGTCAAACTTCTGATCAGCTTGCCTCATAGTCATTGTATCCTTGATCGGTTGTAAGGATTGTGTGTGTGTCTGTTGTGCCATGATTCAGCAGACAATGGCTCTTGCAGTCTGGTGTGCGCTGGCAGCTCTCTGGCTCCTGGTTCCCTGCCGGTGGATGCGCCTGCGCTCCCGCTGGGTATACAGGTCGCGTGCACGCTTGCCCCGTGACTTGTGTTATCCTTCTCTTTCTGACCGATTTTTGTCATTGGTTAAAATCCTGGTCAAGTGTTTGTTGTGAACCAAGGGGTGTGGTGGTACTTCTAGATGCGGGCCCGGCCGTGTCTGCCACCTGCGTCCTCTCCCGTCTCCGGTCTTCTTGACTGTGTCCTGACACCGGGTCCAGGCGCGGGGGAGGCGGGAGTGCAGTAGACGCCACGCAAGTCTGCTCTCACTATCAATTATTTCGCGCACAAGTCACCGTGTGTGCTCCTAGCTTGCTGTGAAGCACGTGGTGGACAACGTCGGCAACGACGGTCGAATTGGCATATCCATGACCAGTTTGGGATGGGTAACCGAATTTGTAGAAAGATTAGTCTCACGCTTATGCTCACAATTTTACAGATTCGGTATATTCCAGAAGGAAGGGCATGATCAACCTAGTGCTTTCCCCCATAGAGACAAGACCTCGGAATCAGACTGAAGGCTTACAGTTAAGGACGGATCTTTATCCGTTATTCTCAATGATGGTCTTCATCGCTACAGACTGGCAGAGAAAATTTGCTCGTGAATTAGATCTGAGCGGTGATGCATTGTGCAACGTTGTTTACCCCTGCATCTCACTGAAATGTGTTCTGTTGCGATAGTGGGCGAAGATGAATAGAGATGGAATGCAACACAATCACCGACCGGCCATCTTTGTCTGTGACCGGTTCCGTCTTCTGGCTGAACCAGACATCATTTATTTGGACGCTTATAATTTCAAGAAAATGTTGCCACTAAGGTGGTGTAGGCACCTCTACTGCAGTTTCATGTAACATAAAGGTCGAAAAGGCTTCCTGGATGTTGCGCGGTTGTATAGAACTCCAGATGCGAGCCGAACCTCGCGAGAAGCGAGTGAGGAATATTCAACTGCGCGCAGGCAGGAGCTTGTATCTGCTCTCGTTCTATCTAAGACTTTGTTGTTACTCATCTCGAGGTCAATCGCTTTCAGCAACTTCAATCAGAACGCGCGGATCTAACCTCCCGATGGTCCTAAAACTGTTATGGCCCGTAGGACAGTAACGGTGTCGGGCGTCTTTTTGGAAGGACGGTTTTTTGCAGGGCTTGCATTCGAGGGTTGAGGTCCCCCTCCATCCCATAGGTATACCTCTGTGAGTCTTCAGGATTGTGTTTGAGGGTGGTGACTGAGGTCTTATCGGCCGGTGGATAACATTCCCCATATAATACTGTTATGACTTGTGACCCTTTTTGTGTAACCAATCTGCCAGATCAGTGTTCTGCTAATGTGCTTATTCCGCAACTGTTTATTTGCTAGACACCAGGACTGTTTTGCAACCGACTTCCCTAGTGGATCATCCCGCTTACTCAACATCAGGGGACGCGCCGGATAGACCGTAGCCAGGCTAACGCTCGGGCGCCTGTCTTCCCATCGTCCCCGATCAGAGGGTCAACCCTTAAAAGCGTCGATTGTTCATGTTTTCCACTGAGCACGAATTCCTACCCCCAATTATTTATATCCGTACAATCTTAATGCGTACTCCGTCTTTCACAGTCATCTGCTAGCTCTCCACATCAGGGTCATTCGCTCCCACCTAAAATAATGACTCTGTAAGAGGCCTCGCGGTGACCTTAACAAATCGACTAAATATAGTCCGTACAAGCGAATCCAGTCGTAAACATGTACCACCGTACCGTTTGCGTTCTACCTCCGTGGTCTCGACTGTGCGCGCTGGGGATGCAGGCATGTGAGACCTACGATCTTACGCGCCGTATGTATACGCACACCTACGTGCGTGCCTCCTCGCGAGCGCCCGACCGCCCGCCCGCCCGTCCTCCATACAGCGCACGTCGCTTGCATTATTAAACCGCGTGCGGCCGCATCAGAGTCCTGAGTCTCCATGCCTGCTCACTCTGAAGTTCCACAAGCCGCCGCCGCCGAGGCGAGCTGGGAGGCGGCTGGTGGGCGTTTTATTTTTGTCGGTCGGGTTTGAAGCAGCGGCCTGGATGACAGGAAGGCAGTGGCGGCAGTTCTTTTGCCCAACTGCCACAGCGACTTTCCTTTGCGCAGCAACTATAAGGCCGACGGCACGCAAGCCGCCCAGCTCTGATGTTGGGGCAGCGACACTGGGTTGTTCATACTTCAGGTATACGCTTCCCTTTTTCATCGAGAGGCGGCTGCAATGGAGGAGAAGAAGAAGATGATGATGATGGTGATGAAGATGACGATGAGGGGAGATGGTGTTGCCGGGAAGCGAGCGCAGAACCCAGAGACTAAACGTATTCCGATTGGTAGGCTCAGGGTCGCAAATAAAACATTTCGGCGAGTGCCGCCAGAGTTTTTGTAGGAAAGCAATGCGACCGAAGAAGTAAGACAATGGTTTCCCACCGATGTGCTCCTGAAGAAGACTGTGCGAGTAGCTCGGCGTCGTCCGGAATGACGACAGGACGTTGTAGCATTGAATGCACTGCATGGTAAAATCAAAAGGCTGTTAGGGATGCACTAACACGTTACCGGAGATCGTAAAAGGTTTGGAGCCAGCGGCATTTCTGAAAAACGATGTACCATTGCCGAAAACGTGCCGTGTTTGATGCTCCGTCGCCTTATTCACAGGAAGCTCTTTGTTTTATTATGGATTCTGACTTCCTAAAAGACAACACTTAAGTCTCTTGAAAAGAAGGGTGCGGATAAGCTGTAGGAACAGGGAAATCTTACTTTTAAAAATGAAACCAGGGGGAAGCAGATATGTAAAAACCAGAGGCGCCTTACTTGCGGCTGTCTATGAACAACATACGACCAGAAATGCAGTGCCGAAAGCTTGATTTTGGTGAGAACTGGTGATTTGTCTGACCAATCATGGCCCCCGGCGTCCTTACAGAAGGGGGATTCTACCTTCGTCCTTATATAACAGCCCCACAGACTGCTACCACAACTTGGGAAGAACTGCTTCCGGCCTCTTTTAGAAGGCCTTGTTTTGAACACCTTGAGAGACTCCCAGTGAGGTTTTCACGAGGTTTACATACCCAGCCGTGAGCGGTTCAACTTCTCGAAGATATTGCGTGGCAGCTTTCGGATCACATAAGACTGGTCGATTAGCGTCGCGGTTTCCCAAATGTCATGCCACAACCCAGGTACTGGGTCACGAGGCCGGCCAGCTATTGGGATAAAATTCCCCATCTACCCTGGTAGCAGCCCATACACACTTCTTTGGGAAGTTAGTCTAGTGAAAATCGTCACTGTCAAATACGAACCAGAGTAAACAATGACTGATTTAGTCTACAGACAAGTGTCTCAGGTGAACTTGTAAGGTTAGTTTGACAGTATTAGTAAGGAAATTGGGTCTCCGTGCATTGGTGGCCAGTTTCCATTCCTCAGTTCCTGCACTGCTCGGGTAGAATCCTGCTTAATGAAGGCACGATCTCATTTCTGATCCTGAGTTTTAATATGGCCAGCAAGGAAGAGGCGGCGAATTATCAGTTCCCTACCTATATCGTTAACACGGATGAGGGCGAGGTTTGGTCCTGAAGCCCACTCAAGTAATACCATATAGTTAGCTTTCTAAAGAAAGTTTGGTAGATGGGAATAGGCTGACTTTACAAATAACACGTATTTGTATCTTCCTTACCACTTTAATTCATCGAGTGACTGTGCCACGGGGAGGAGTGATTATACGCCAGCCTCGGTTACTGCAGGTATCAGTTCATACGCGCCTCCCTGCGCGTGCTTGGAGCCCTGTTTGCGCTCTTTATTATCCTAATCCAGCGAGTGGCCAAGAAGACTTGCTAATGAAATTCTTCCGGCGGTTTGGAAATCCGTCAATTCCACTACAGTGGCCAAACACTGCAAATTACCACACAGATCCAGCTGCGATTACGCCCACCTTATCCACTACATCCAGCGAGTGGCTGTGTCCTGGGGGGAGGAATGTGTGCACGCCATCTCCATTCTCTTCGAGCTCTGCTTGCGCTCCCTTTCCCTTCCAAATCCAGCGAGTGGCTAAGTTGGATATATTAACTGAAATTGTTTTAGTACGCTAACTTTATGGTGCAAATCAAGCGGGACCGCAGAACCATGCCTCGCCCGGGCTGAGTAGAAGCAGTTTTTCAGCCAGTGATCTCCCTGGAACCCCGCTGTGCACCCGTAACTTCGGAGACATTACCTCTCGGACACGCATACGAACTGTTCCATGAACTATGAGCACCATATCCTAATTTATGATGCAGTCAACTGACGGCCACGCATCATCTCCACAAATATCCGACTACACACCATCGAAGACTCCGTCGAGATATAGGAAGACTGCCTTTCCCTGGCAGGCTTCAGAAATTCGGCTTCTAGGCGCTTCCACTGTATGCATGAAATTTGCGAAATCCGTTTTGGTCAACGAGGCCTCCTAGTTCGGGAAAAATCACAGTGAATAGTGCAGAATGATGTTTGCAACTCTTCCAAAGGACCTCTGAGATTCGCCGTACTGCAGTTACCAAAAATCTCCCTAGGGTTGTCTTGGGTAGAAGAATGATAATTACCAGGACCACAGGGCGATCTGAGACTGGCGCTGGATAGACTACACAACGAACCGGCTACCCGTGGAGCGAGGGGCCTGTGGAGGAGTTGAATTAAGGAGTCAAAAGTTGTGGTTTTATTCAAATCTGGGCGGGCAAGCCTGTTCAACACCTAGGTCTGCGCAATGATCTGGCTGTTCATTTCTGAAACAGCTCATGGAATAGTTTTGGGGAGACTGTTCGACCAACTGCCTTTAGTGCTGAAATGACTTTTCGAGCGAATATATTAGCGGTCCGGGTATTATTTTCCATGCATATTTCATCACACCTATTAAAAACCCCATTTTCATTCGGCATGCGTGGAAAATCATGAAATATTTGCTGAAATGTCTCAGTAAGCGTTTGAATGGAAACGATTGCTTGGGTGATCCTGCAAAATAGATTATCAGAGGGCATAATATCGAGCCACCACACATACACAGTGGAATACGAACTTTTTAGCGAGTATCTTTTCAGCCGCTACTTTATACTCGCGCGTACTTTTGCACAGGTCCTCCATGCTTTTATACATTAAATAATGTCCTATGGAGAAGATACAAAAATTTTCCAATGTATCTTCTTTAGAGAGGATTATGACTCCCTGAAATTCCGTATTCGGTCTGTAGTTGCGAGAAGTTTTAGGGAAATTGAAGGATTACTCGTACAGCCTACTATTTCCGGGTTTAATTATTCAATTAGGTAATTGCCATACTGACAGCCGAGCCTTAAGAGGTCTGTTTCGAAGGATTTACTGCAAGCTCGCGATAAATTTTCCCCGGAGTTAAACCTGGCATGTTTATTATTATTTACGAAATAGACTGAAACTTCTACCTATTGTAATGTTAACCTGGCGTCAGCGCGTAACTCAGTAGACCTATTTTGAGTATTTTTAATTTGCTTTGGGGGAAACACATGACATTTATTTCAGAAACCTTAATATCAACTTAAAGGCAGCCGCGTTTCCTAATACACAGTCAACAGAAAACTCTTCAAAGCCGAAATAGTTCCTCCTATTAAGTAAAGTGGAAAAATGCGTAAATTCCAGCAAACGAGTGCAATAAATAACTTTTTCTTTTACTTTGCCTATATTCATGCAGGCATCGAAAATCGATGGCAGAAGAGTCCGTTAATTAAGTGAATTTTTTTCGGAGTGTAGTTTATGAGAACAACTCAAAAGACACCCAATCGTTAGCCAAGCAAACTCTGGTCAGTAGCAACGCCTTGGTAAGCAAATTTTAATTGACTACGCCCCCTCTTCATGAAGACCAGCTCAGGTTATGGACCGAGTGTAGTGTAGTCGGGAAGCCGTGTTTCCCAGAACTTTAACGCATACATGCTGTCACAGGCTAATTTGCTGGGCCGTTCAGAAGACCTGAGGTTAGACATCCTGAAGGTAAAGGACGCATGTTTGCCTTTACCTAGCAGAGGATTTACTATCCTTGGAAAGATGCTTACAGATTGTGTTACCGGATGTGCTCGTCCTGTTGTGCCTTTGGGTTAAATCACCGGCCCCACGTCGAGGCGAACTGTGTATGGATGGTTGAAGACGGCCAATAAGTCAGAAGTGGCCATCCCAGCCTCCCTTGTTTTTGTCCGTACCCCTTTTCTGGACATGTTGCTGGAAGCTTTACCGTCCAGTTTTAACTTCCCAGTTGATCCATTAAAACACTCGGTCGAGATAGACTACTCTGGAATCGAGGCTATCCGCTTATAGGTTATGAATTGTTACGAAGACGAAGACGAGTGGAATGGTCATTAATGACTTATTTTCGGCTATCAGCCGGACAGAAAAACAGGGCCGACCCAAGGTTTAAACTCGGCCTCAGCTTCAATGATGAAGAATACTAGACGTCCGTGCTCTAAAAGGACTCCAAAGCAAAAGAGAGGGCCTTATTCCCTCCTACAACCAGGATAAACTAGTGAATGTCGTTAATGTGCGACTTGAGAGCTGGACTTGATCGAGCAGTATGATATCGAGCGATTTATAGCCTCCGTCGCCCAGTCAGTCAATGACTCACTGACGTCTCCGCAGATATGGCGTCCTGGCTATGATTCAATGGCGCATGTGTGTGTGTGTGGGTGCCACGGGTCTTCAGTCTCTGGAGATTTCGGACCCTAATAATCTAGGGGTATTGGGGAAACAGTTACGTATACTTCATATTGACCAAACCGTGAAAAACTCGGCGCCTCGGTAGGATTCGAACCCACGCAGTAAGGAGAAGGCTTTAGTACAGCCAACGCTCTAACCACTTGAGCTACGAGGCCCGCCGGACGACTCGAGTTTAATCACATTTGGGCCATCTCGTAGTCATCTGGTGGATTCTAGGTGAATTACTTAGGAAATCCTGCTTGGGCAGTCAACTTACTGTATCAGATTTGGTGGATTCCAGACGTTGCAGAAGGTTGGGCGGGTAACTTAACCCAACTGTGATTAAACTCGCGTTGTCCGGCGGGGCCTCGTAGCTCAAGTGGTTAGAGCGTTGGCTGTACTAAAGCTTTCTCCTTACTGCGTGGGTTTGAATCCCACTGAGGCGCCGAGTTTTTCACAGTTGGGTCCATATGAATTATTCAAAATTTGCCAAAATACATGTGAGTTACGTATACTTTAAAACCCAGACTTTCTAGATAATGAGAGAAGATGCATGGGGAGTAGAGTCGAATTAGATCGACTTGGAAACTAACGTATGATACACAAATTTTCCCAGAACAATTTTATTGGCTTTCTTTTCTGGAGGCTTGAATGTAGTGAAGATGTAGTTTAAACTCCGGTGCGTCTGCCTTGGTTCAGGTCCTCGTGATTTCCACCCACGCGAACTCCCACTAGCTAACAACTATTGACTACCGGTTAGGCCATTTCTAGAGCTACATGCACTCGTACGCGTGAACCGGATATGACTTCTGTCGGCCGGGGGAGTAGTCTCGTTGCCCAGGTAGCCATTTATTCTCAGAAGTTGCTCCTTCGGGACAAGCACTGCGTGGAGAACGTAAGCGTTAGCGGGCTAACACTAACAGCCTCCAGACAAATTTTCTCACATTCGAGTGTCGTTTGTTAACAATGGAAGTCCGAGTTGATGCATGACTATGATGACAGAAGACGTCTGTTTTGTAAAACAGTGCCAAGGCTAAGGGTTTAGTCCGTTTTATTTAAAAAAATAAGTCAGCTTATTTTCGACATGCTGGTATTGACTCCTGTTTTATTTCCCATGTGTATGCGGTGCGCAACGTCGTTCGCGACGCTCCAACTGTCGATTCGGACAATTCATCTCATGTACGTAATATCCGTCGGCCCGTATAGGACACTCCAGCCAATATTTTGATCTGCTTTACGAAAATCGAGCCCGTAGTATCTTCTTAATCCTTCTGTATCAATAAACGGCGATTTTCGCTTGGACTGAGCTGTGACTTCAACTAGCGTACAATTACGCCCACAGGGAACAACCGTACTGTTGCATTAGGTTATTTTTGCATTTGAGATCACAAATCGGCGGAGGTATGAAATTCATTCAGAGCATAAACGTACGTTAGCCAATCACTCATGTTGACGACGGCCTGTTGAATCTGGTATAACGCTAATATTGGTTACGTACTAACGGTTTGGTTAACTTACTTACTCGTCCCCGAAAGCACAAGCACCCAGCGGAATTCATAATGCCGTCAAACATTACCATTGTGCGGCTTTTCAAAAACCGACATTTTCACCCCCATACAGCCAGTACAAAGGTAAGCCGTTTGCACGTTAGTGGATCGGCCTTTGACTATGGACTTTTACCATATGTCCTTTTTCGGGACTTTGGGCGGACATTCTGGCTTGCCTTTGAGCAGCCGTCTAAAGTACACTGATCAAGAGGTAAAGTCTGCCTCTTCTCTGAAGGTGAACAGCGTAAAACTCAGTCGGTAGGGTCTGCGATTCCTCCATGTTTGTGCTCGAGAAATTCAGTTTTAAAAAGACATCCGAATTTTCCAGGGGGTTCTCTGGCAGTCAAAGTACCCACCAGTATTTCTCAACCCCCGCGTATGTTCATGGCACAAATATGCGACAACTGTCTCTCCTGCCGCAGCCACTGCTACAAATGCTCGCAATGCTTTGGCCTAGGCCGCCTGTCTTAGTATCTCCTCAGCCACCCACCATTAAGCCTTTATTATAACGTCGGTAGTAACTTGAAATTGGTTAGCGAGATAAACAAGTATTTCATGTTGTTGCGTGTATCGTTGGGCAATAAGCAGTTACGCGTCTGTTAAGAGCACGATTGTTTTTCCTTTCCGCCGGGAGAAACCGCATGGAAACTATTCCCATTATCAGGAAGTAATCCTTGTGTTGGCGCTGTGGACTGCATTTGAGGAGTTATAATTACTTATGACTTGTCTCCGTTTTCGTTCTCACATCAGCAGGGCGGCTTTTGATTGGCCAGTAATATGCCAGCGGCTACAAATGATTAGTCACTTGCCTTGCTTAATTTCCTCGGAAATTAATGCGCGAACTTGGAGTAACTCTTTCGAAACAGGCCTTTTCAGGCATGGTCCGAAATTTGATATGAATATTTGAGCTGAAATCCATCAGCTACTGCGGAATAACCGCTTAATATTCACAAACCGCCAACAGGCAGCCAGTAGTATAGCATTGTGCAATAATTTACCGTACTAACAACACAGGTATTAGCTAAAAGCCCAGACACGCGTGTTTCGCCGATCTTGTGCCGCTGCCTGACGCAGCTGCGAGGGGTTCGGCTCGTCAGTGGGTCCCCCAGCATTCCCCGGAAATTAAGCAAGGCAAGTTGAAACTGGAGTTCATATACCAGAAAACACACGGGGAATGCTGGGGGACCCACTGACGAGCCGAACCCCTCGCAGCTGCGTCAGGCAGCGGCACAAGATCGGCGAAACACGCGTGTCTGGGCTTTTAGCTAATACCTGTGTTGTTAGTACGGTAAATTATTGCACAATGATTAGTCACTGGTGAAGATCGTGCGCTTCTCGCTAAGGCTTTTTTGGTTACTAGCTATGAGAGCCCTATGATGTATTAGTTCTTCTTTCCTTCCGGTGTTAGTGCCTTTATGTACACCTGAATTATGATTTTGTCCAGCAACTCTCCGAGTCGTGCGCATTTCGAACTTCACAAAGAAGCGGGCTCAGCACATGCGCATATGTCCTACTAAGCAGACAATAATGACCTGATTATGCGAGTTTCGGTCGCCTACGCAAGCCAGCCCGGCCTTGGTCTTTCTTTGCATGTGTTCAGGCTCCCCCACCGCCTTCCACTCACATATAAGTCATACTACTACATTAATAATGCGTCCCTCGACGACCGCCGCCCTTGCAACTTGCAGGAATTGCGCGTCTTTGAAACCTGTCCCCTTTCCAGGGCTATGTGTGGATGTGCACGTTCATTCCCAAAAGTGAATGTTGTAGAGTCAGCCCTACGTAGAGAGCGAGAGAGGAAAAGGGAGAGACTGCCAAACTCCCAACATGCTGTGGCCTGCAAAATTTCTAAATAGGAACAGCCCAGTATGTGGTGTCTAGTCCGGCTACGCCTTCGGTTCCTTCGGATGTGGAAAAGAGGTCAGATCACTGACTGCAACCAGTGATGTTAACCAAGCCTCGGCAGGGAAACATGAGGGGGACTGGAAGGGGAAAATGTAATGGTCAACCGCAAGCACCATTCATCACCGAATATGGTTTAATTTGACAACGCACACAAGCTGCATTACGAACGGCATCACCAGAAAATCTCGCGCAAATATGTAGGCTATGTGCGACGGTCTGAGTTGTCGTTTGCTTACCCCCACGACCTTCAACAAACAATTCAGCATCTATAAGGCCTCCTTCTGGTTTATTGATATGGCAGCATCTTCAACAAACGTAGAGACAAGATAGTTGAGCAACCAGGCCTCTCAAGGTATTGTCAATCATAGCGTCTTTTAGACCTGCCAACCCTCTGTATTTTGATCATGCTATCAGGAAATCCGTATTTCTCTGATCCCGTTTGCCTTCCCGCTTTGGTACGCGGACTAAGGCAGCTACCTTCATTCTCACTAGGCACTAACCCTGATTGCTGCTACGAGAGCAGGGATGCAAGAGGGAAAAGGTGTGTGTGAAAGAGAGTTAATAACGCCGTCCAGGTAGATGTCCCAAAATCGACTCTTGCTAATTGTTTGATAAGCTGCCGATTGAGCCTTCATAGGGGTTCGCGATTTGCACAACAAGGTCTCCCTCTGGTCCTTTTTTTCTGCCGCCGAGCCGAAGTTTCTCTCTGCCGACCCTACCGTGCTGTCCACCCGCCCCATCCCCAAGCAGCATCGACAGAAAATTCCGTCCCCGTGACGCGCGACAGGAATGTCGGAAAGTTGAAACGATACTCAAGGCCGACCAGCCTGATTGGCTCGCAGCTGGCGGGGTAGGATGACAACGTGGGTGTGTGTGTGTGTGCGGGGGGAGAGGAGGACAGTCCGACTTCACATCACAGTAACCCGTCAAATAGCACCGGCCGACAACGCTGGATATGTAAGTACAAAATTCGCCCCTTCGGGATGACTCCCAGATAGCTGGTGTGTGAAGCGCGCGCGCTTCTGCATATCCCTCCCTGTGCATGACCCCAATATTTGAGACTGATTTACCGTTGACTGCCGCATAGCTGCCTCCGAAGGCTCCCACGACCCGGGATAGACTGTCAGCCTAAGCAGCAAACGCAAAACTTCTGTGGTGTGGTACGTACTTTCTCAGACTCCTGCTGTGAGAGTTGGAATTAGTAAAACATGTTTATGTTAGGAGGGGAATAGTTGGCGTTCTTCCCTAGCGCCATACTGACTACTCCTCGGACAGTGGATGCAAAACTTATTTTCCCATGCCACAACCACAAATACTGGTGCCCTGTAAAACCGTCTTCCAGGAACAACTGAGATTAGCCTTGGTAGTCAGATGGTGGGAACACAGCTAAAGCCAGTGCGATGACACGGCTGTAGCACATTTTGGTTTTGTGTACGTCGGCCGACGCCGCGTATAAGCTGTAGAGCCTCTGCAAGTATAAAATGCCCAGCACAAATTTTTCTCACCGGCTGAACTTAGCGCATATGTCCTTTACCAGGACTTGACAGGTGATCTTGTGAAAAGTACTACCAATGCCTAAGTGTTCGCTTCCAGATCGGCATTTTCGATCCTAGAGAACCATCAGCACATAGTAGTAGACCGTATAAATTTCGAAGAAATAATGCGTGTTGTTTCAAGGAAGCGCGGCAAACTGCCTCGGCTTAGGAACAAAATAGTGAAAATACATTTGTTGGATGAAGTTGCGATTGCTTGCCCCCTACGTCAATTGAAGATACTGGCCTTACTCTGCACCCCACAGTACGGTGACCTTTTCGGTCATTCAGTTGCAAAGAAACTGCATTATTCAGAAGCACTACCGACAAAGCCGGGGGATACTCCTGGGCTGCTACTTCTAGCCTGCTTCTCATCATCAACCAGCCATGCCCGTTGTTTGAATTCCACTGTGTTCAATTTTTGCGTCAGTACTCTACCGCTGAATCTTGGTTTCGTCCTGCTAGGTGTATCTCACAAGCTTACGTAGTCTGGGCAATAGCTAAATATTCCTATCCGCTTTCAACAAAACCTGCCCCATTTCGAAAATTGTCCTCCGTCCAAAAGGAAATTATTTCCCGCATGACTGAGAGAGTGGAAGGGGAAGGCGGTACTGGCTTGAGTTAGTAACAGGATATTTGAGCCCCCCTAGTGAAAAAAGAACATGCGCCAATTTTACCTCTTTTCTGTACGTATGCTAAAAGCCCATTGTGTTGGAGAGGGTTGACTTACAGTTAACTGAACTCAAATCATTTTCTACGTCCTTTTGTAGTGCGTCAAACCAATACGCAGTCGGACAAATAAGAGAAAGTTATTCACTTTTAAAAACGAGTAGGATTAACTCTCCGTACGTACGAGTCATCCTCGTCCTCCTCCCCTCTCCATGTCCTCCTCCTCTCCCCTCCGCGATCGATTACAGTTGCCGTAATTTTCATAATATCGATTGACGCCATACCCAGTAATGTATGCCTTAGCACCAACTCACGGTCCTATACGTTTGGCTTTTTGAGAGTGCACATGTATCTCTGCGTGAGGTATTAAGCATCACTATATCCATAGTTCTGGAAGTATGATTTTGTCCTGTTCCAGGCACATCTACGGACAGTTTCTACTTCACGCTCTCTCCGCAAAATCAGGATGTCGAAGAAGGTCAACCTTTGCGATTGGAGTGTGCCGTGAAGCCTAATCAGGACATTCACTACTCCTGGCTACACAATGATTCAATGATAAAACCGGAGTTGGAGAGCGGCCGCCGCTATCTCTCTGGTGAGAGCAACCTGCAGATCCTGAACGCTGATCGAGATGTTGATCCAGGCCGGTACCAGTGTCAGGCTCTGAACAAGACATCAAAGTTTGTCAGTGCCAGTCGTGAGGCCCTCGTCAATGTATATTGTGAGTGAAACTCTCAGCCGGCTGCGTTTATTGTTTGATTCTTTAGTTACTCTGTTCCGAAATAGCTCATTATTTGACTTGGATATACGCTGGTTTTTCGTCTTCACCCTTAACTGGTCGTGACCATAAGGGTAAGAGGTCATTAACTGTCACGAGGTAAGGCCGATGCACATGCTTACGGACGACGCCTAAGATGTGCCTATGCCCCGTTCGAGAAGCAGTGGACCTATTGGGTCAATGATATTCTATTCATACAACCGCTCTTGCAATGAAGGCCTTTGAAACGCATTAATAAATTTTCTTTTGGCTGGAGTGATTGTCTTCGACCAAATTGAATCTTGGCCCTGCAGTCGTCTAAGCTGTTGGGACGAGGTGCCATATGCATTAACGACTGTGAGAAAGTGCGAGCCCAGGGTGCGCTCCCTGCGCGGTTCTTCGGTCTGCCCGGTAGGTTGCAAACCGAACTTACCACCTCGGCCAGTCGTTGCACTCAAGGCCGCGATCGATTATGGCCTAGTCAAGTGAGCCTCGAGGCTTCAGGACATGCTGCCGCCTTCGCAGCAGCTCTTCCCAAAAGAATCCACAGCGTCACATGAGATTCATCCGAAATAATAGCATCGTTGATGTTTTTGCTCTGTCCACTTTCATTTAAAAAGAAGGACCGACAGAAGAAATGTGCGATGAATAGGTGACAGCTTCAAAAGGAAAAGCACCTAGTTCAATGCCGATACATAAACATTTCTAAGGAAGTCTAACGTCCGACCAGATTACTCCTGTTGTGATTGAATCTGAGTTTCAAGGACCCTAATATCCTGTTTTAACCTTCTGCAAGCCAAAGTTTTGGATACCGTACGGGAATGGTATACTTTTGGGCGTTCACAGGGACGTTATCGAAACTGCAAAGGACTATCTAGGCTCGATTTTAACCTCAACCCCTATTTACAATGAAACAAGTCGCCGAGACTATCGCGCTCAGAGATAGCGTGGTTATGATTGCGACGAGACTCCTTCGCTAGTTCTTTTATTGTGTTAACATATGGTAATCTCCCGACATATCAAATGGTCCACCACACGACCCCTGAAGTCTTCTAGGAAAATACATGCTAGAACGTCAATAAAACCTGATATCTTTAGTGTTTTGCTCTGTATGAGTACTACCTTCGAAGCAGCTGAACGTGGTCCTCGGACACTGTCCCGAGGCAACAACCCATCGTCTGCTCACGCAACCTGTAAACATGTCAACATCAGCACACGTTCAGAAACAGCAAAAGTAGCATTCGTTGATCCCTGGTCGCCAGTCACAATGCTACCGCCTGCGTGCACGTTAGGTCCGAAGATCCAAGACAAAACAGAAGCGTCCACTTCAATCCAGCAAGCAAGCTCGAGCGGTAAATGCAATTTCCATGTGACTTAGCCTGCTCCCGATCTCGGCCGTTAGAACGTGAGCGCAGCAGTCCATGTAGCGACGAAATTAGCATTAGAATTTTCAATGGACTAATGGATCGGTGTTCAAATCTTGGATGAACTAGCAGCGGGGTTAGGGTATTACTGTCTGATATCGACACAGACGTCAGAAATGGTCATTCCACTGTCTCTAGTATTTGTTGACGACACTTCCTTATGTTTCCAATAATATGCCGCGTTGTCTGTCCTATTTACCCGGCCACCTACTACGGTACGTTTAATGCAAAACTAATGACACGAATGCATGAACATGAATAAGAGTTGAAGCCCTCGTCGAGAACGAGTATCCATCTGCTGACCATAAGCCCCAAGTGGGCGTACTTAGCCAGTCTTCGGGTACGTGTCCCAATTTCAAGTACAGACCGATAATGGCTTTAATGGGAATCAGAATAAACGGGAAAATGACGATCAAGAGTTTAATGACTGGTATACACCACTTTCCTTCTCCTTCCCTCTCTCATTATGCTCTACTGAGACTAGAACTCGCGTACCCAGACAGTATAACCGCCAAAAACATTATGGTCATATAGATTCTCCGGGGCCAACCAGGTCATTGGCAGGCTGCAACACTTAATATGGAATATTTGTGACAACATGAACTTACAGATGTACAAGATGGTCGTCCTGACTACGATCTAACGGGGCACGAAATCCAAAGAAAAGTGGGACTACTGTCAGTTAAGTAGCTCCGAGAAAATCCTGAAGGCAAAGTGGTAGGAGGGGATCGCGGGCACTGAGGCCTTGGAAAGAACGGGCGTGCTGAGCATCTATGCTATGCCCAAGGAAATGCAACTGCCATGGAGCAGACATGTCACAAGTATTGCCAACGTGCACCTGCCCAGACGATTCTTCTACAATGATGTTCGTACGTGCGTTCACAGACATGGTAGACGGAAAATTCGGCATACAAGTACCCTGAATACTTCTCTCGCCAACACCTGCAAAACCAATCTGGAGGCCTGAGAGGGCCTTGTACGTGACCGGCTGGCTCGCTTTACTGCCAGCTGAGGAGATAACTCGAGTCTACTCAGGGCTGGAGGTCAGGTCACAAGGACCCCTTTTAGATCCAGCCTTTACAGACCTTTCGTTTGCGCTAGTTGCTAGCCCTCACGCAGTGTGAAGGACGGTACGCATTGAGTAGCCCGTGTGTGGTACGCGTAGACGGCCTAGTTTGCCTTGTTAGCTGCTGCTGCTACTGCTGCGCACGCATTCACCTCCAGTCGTCCTAACTCTGCTTCTCCATCGGAACGCAGCGCGGGTCTGCTTCACTATAACAAAATTCACGCGTAAGCCACAGCCCCGTCCACCTCGTGGGATATAGGTGAATTTCGACGTTTGCAATGATTGAACCATCCGTTATGTGTGTGTGTGTGTGTGTTTACGCACATTTGAGTGCCTCCGAGGAGGCTTGTTAACGCAGCACACAAAAGCACGCTCACACACACATGCGTCCACGACTGTACCTAATGCCTGCCATATGTGCGTCCCCCACCCACGGGCACATTCATATGTAGTCTGGATGATAGATGTTTCCACCGTTCTCGTCAACTGGCTTCGGAGACTGCGCAGTTTACAGCAGCAGCAGCAGCAGTAGCAGCCACTGCCGGCTGGCCCCGTTGGCTTGCCTCGACTCCTTCAAAAGTCGGGTTCCTATCAGGGAGAAGGGGAGAATGGGTTTATTCGATGAGTGTTTAGGTGTACATCAGCAGGAGGAAAGAAATGGAAAAAAAGAAGGCCATCAGACACCGCGGCTGTAGCATCTTCGCTGGGTATTCCCTGCAGCAACAGCAGCCGCCACGACGGCCTGCTACCTCAAAGAAGCGACACTTTGTGTCTGCATGATTAATGGTAGCCTGTGTTTGTGCGCCACTTGCGTGTATGGGCAAACGCATCTACGTGCCATACACAGAGGCGCGGAGGCAGTAGATGATAAACGGAGTGCGGAAAAGTTCACGTTGTCCCGCGGTCTTGGAGATCCAACAGACCCGTTTGCTAGCGGCCTCTCTACAGAACCTGGGGCACCCAGGCAAAAGTCCTTGGGCACTCCCTATCATAGATCTAAAACGTCACAGCAGAGGGCAGTCAGATTCGCTGTAGTATCAGACTTTCATTGACGTAAACAACTCTTATCTATCTGAGTAAATGTTTATTGGCACCGACGAAAAATAATCGATGCTTTTTCCGACTTTGCCGCTGTTTCAGCTACTCCGTCGCCATCGTTTTCTCCATTAAGCGCCTTGAAAGGGAAGATTTTCTTGGAGAGGACAGTTTTCTGAAAGACCGATTCTAGAATTCAATTATGTACAGGCTTGAGAACGATTGCACTAAGGAACCTTTGTGCGGCCCTGCTTTAAAGGCTCAAAGACTATTTGGAGGATTTATGCAGTTCTGAGCAAGTAATTTAAATAATCTTTGAATGGATCGGTGTCTACGTTTGTAAAAGTTTGATTCATTTTATATCGTCCAAGCCACGGAAGCATCCCAAAAATATTCTCCAAGTATTGTAAGAAATTTATGGATACGATAAACTCAGGTGTATCTCACCCTCGAAACTGAGTTCTAAAATCAAAACAGCGAAGAGCACACCGGCTAGAAAGTCCGCAGCTCATAGGGAAAATGACTTTCTTAATTCAAGATATTCCAGAAGTCCTCTTTTCTAATATAAAACATCGGTAGACGAGATGGTTGTTTAATTAACGTTAGAACACACGAATTTTACTGAGTTCTACATGAGTTCTTAAGTTGACAATTAATTCAACCTTCTAAATGGAATTGGTCCCTAAAGAAAAGGAGCATTTATTTCCGTCTACTTACTGCAACTTTATACTGTTTTTTTGCCGAAATCAAATAATGTATTCTATGGTTCTACTAAATCTTAGCTGGACGGATTAATCAAAGTGGCCATTGCAAACTGATTTCAAGTAAACAATGGGCTATGCACAGAGATGAAGAGAATAGTAAACATAGAGATTAATCAAGGAGCAGAGCTCGTAGACGTGCCTTCAGACAGAAAATATACCCGTGCATAACGGTTAGAGTTCACGATTTTCGTGGAATTTATTGAAGAGGCATGGGGTGAAATCTTCGGTATATATGTCTGTCTCCTGAAATTACGTTCACCGACCAGGTTACGGGACGCGTTCGCCCTATTGTGCCTTGGCGCCAAATCCAAAGTCCTCATAGGCAATCGTACAAAGGGGCCCTAGATTGAGCCCTGAGGCACAACAGGACGAGCATGTACCTTAACCCGATAGGTGTAAGCAGTTACAACATGGTAGAATTATAGATTTCAACCGACAGAAAAACGGGCCACTACGAGGCTAGTTTGTGTTGGAAAGCCAATGGATCGGTGTGTACCCATTCCTAAATGAGTATATATATATATATATCGCGTTAATATATATATGAACAATAGTTGAGGGGCACCCATCGATCTCTTTACGGGACACACTCTCCCTGCTGTCTCTTGAGGTCCACTCTCGAGCCTCGCCAGCAGCCGCTCAACGGATAGTATTACAGACAGAATGATATTAGCAACAAAAACAAGAGGGGCTGGAGTGACCACTTCTACATTATTAGCTGTCATCAGCTAGCCAGACCCACTCCCAACTTTTACAACCCCTGAGGCCCGGACCCGCAACCTATTGGTCGAAAGTCCAACACCCTTATCACCGAGCCCCCGACCCGTTGTCGATCGCACAGACTAACGATGGTAGAGGGGCGCCTATCGAGAGGACAAAGGGCCGCGGATCAGCAGTGAGGGTCTTTTTCTACAGAATAACGACTGTTTTATGGATTTTTACTTAGTCAGTTTTTCCCCTCAAGTAACTTTACGTCTTTTTGATTACGACCTACGTGAATGATATGTAACCCCTATACAAAGGGTCTGATTACTGATTCATATTTTATTTTTTATATTTGTATCCCAAACTCCGTAATGCATTGTGCCCGTGTTTCCTCTTCGACATTCAGGGATGGAACCGGACGTACGCGTGGAGCTGGTTAAACCTCAACGGCTAGAGGATATTCGCATGGGCGTCGAGGTCGAACTGGCCTGTCGCGTTCAGGCAAGCCCACCAGCCACAATGAGCAATATCCTCTGGTTTCACAACGGCAACGCGTAAGTTGTATTCCTTTTAGACGAGCAGCTGACCGTCCTAAAACAATTTTTAGAGGCCTAGTTCATCCCATACGCTTGGCTGATTTTCTAATGCCCAATGTGCAATCTTTTTGCTTAAATATACGGTAAGTGGGCTAACTCATGAGATGTCAACCGAAATTCACAAATGCGTTTTCGTTTCGAAAAGATTAATTAAATAGGTTTGTAAACTAATTATCGCGCAGCATAATTCTATGATAATTCAGTTACCCCAGAACGCTGGCTTTCGAAAAATCTTCTTTCCGGCTGCATCTAAAAACCATACTCGTGAAAAATGACTACTTAAGAAGCGTGCCTTTTTCTCATTGATTTTCGATGCCTTTAATGATTCAATTATATTTCATTGAAAAAATGCATAAAATATTCATTATTATGCTCATTCAGTAGAAAATTACGTCTTCTTCCAATTTCATACTCGAAGTAAGGGTATAATTTGGTTTTATAAAACTTTTCCAATTCCCGAATAATGTTGAACTCGACTTGCCGTTACACTAGCATTCAGGGTTCCCTAACTACAAGCCGTATAATTTCCGCGTAATGAAAACCAGACAGTTCGTATTAAGATTAGACCATATGGGGTTCATAAAAGTAACAGTGGATTTGATCCAACTTCTTAACCTTACGAGCCACATTGGTAAATGTGGAGAAATGAGGTTTTATGAAGGGCCATTTCACGGTATTAAAAATCTCACAATTAGACACTTATTAAAGCCGAATTTTACCCTTCCTTCGAGTATAAAACTGGAAGAAGACATAACTTTCTGCTGAATGGACAAAAGAATGAATATTTTTATGCATGTTTTCCATGAAATATAATCGAATCTTTAAGGGCATCGAAAATCAGTGAAAAAATGCATGCTACTTAAGTAGTCACTTTTTACGGAATATGGTTTTTGGACACAGTCGGAAAGAAGTTTGCTCGAAAGCACGATGATTAGTTTTACAACCCTACTTAATTAATCTTTTCGAAACGAAAACGCTTTTCGGAATTTCTGTTGAAATCTCACCAGTTAGCCCACCTACTGTAAATGATTCGAAAACTAACTCTCGCCGTCACCTATCCTTCGTGCCCAACATATACATGCTGGAGAGCATTTGAAGTCTCTGAGGCATTCATCGTTGAATTAACTAATTATGGCGTAATTATTTCTTCGCTTAACTTGAGGCTCAAATGAAAGGACAGTTGGAAAAGCATTATGAATGATTACTAAGCATTAGCAGAAAGTCAGTAAGGTTGGTCATGCATCAGGAGGGCCATACTTCGTTGCCTCCTTACAAAAGGCGATTGCTGCATTAACCCTCTCGGACATGCCCTCAATGGGTTTGGTAATCGCTGTCTGGGACAGCGAATTTCACACTTCTTAGAGAACGCCAATGCGACATTTCAGAGTGGGAAACGATTAGAGCAATTTTGACTGGAGCGAACTGGGCAATGATAACGTTACACATCCACAATCTGTGCCTTCACAGAGCTTTCATGTCAAATGCCATACCGATCACGCTATGACGAATATAACTGTCAGTCGTGCAAATTATTTAGTGCTTCCATATCAATGACGCACAAGGCGAGTCTATTTTTTCAGCCTGAACGACTGCTCCCTTGGGATTGCGAGGTACTCCTCCTGTGTGTTGAGGATAAATAGTTGTGCTTCTAATTAGAATGAAGTTTAAGTTGAGAGCCTAGACGGCCATAAAACATGTATTCTGGCCATTAAAAATCATTGCTTTCTTCAATCGTCTGCAGTCTAAGAGGTTGGAAGCAGTTAGACTTAGGTAGACTAACCTGATCTCTCAGGTAATCCCAGACATCTCCGAGGGAAGTTAAAGATGACTTATTAAATCATCGGGGCGGTCGAATGTTAGCTTCTGTTTTGAGTTTTTGGAGGGCGTACTTAATGTGATATGACATTGGCACTCCATAGAGATGTACCCTAACATAACGTTGATCGGTGATATCCTTTTTTATGCAGTATCTTCCGATAACGCTCGATCTAAATATGTCAGCTGAATAATTAAAACACGTCTTCCGTTGATTCAAGTCGCTCCCCGTAACTTCGCTGACCTTCCTTAGCCTTGGCGGGGGACGGGTAAGTCATGACTGTAAATCTTAGTTGATTCATTCGGCCATCTCTATTAACGAGGTCTACCAGTGACTCAGACCTACGAGATCGGTTGATTAGCAACCCCTCCCATATGCATTCCGCGGTTATACTTCCGTGGAGGGAGAGGAGGTTAATCTATCCAACTAGAGTTTTTTTTCTCTGCATTCTAAAAGTCTGTCGAAGTGCTTTCACCTTGTCTGTTGGCATTGTCTGTGTTCAGTCAAATGATCCTACTCGCCTGCATTCCTGACCCATGCTGTGTGCTTCAAGTCGGCAGACGCCCTTTATGCTTGGTCTATCCAAGACTTGGGCACTGCGTTATGGACGCCCCTTTTATAAAATTTTATAAAACAACGGATGACTATGACTCTTAAGGACAGAGGGAAACTTTTATTCCTAACAAAATGGTACATGATTTCTAGCATTTGTGCATGGGCAGAAATGTTTCATGTTTACCAGTACGACTACGCATCTGAAAAGCACTCAACTATGACTTCAAACTTAGACATACGTTGCTTATATGCGGTGGACTACGCCAACAGGCAAGAAGAAGAAACTTGGTGCAACCTCTAAAAGAACTTTGACTTCCAAGAGATGACTAGGAACCACATCAAGAGGGCTTCCCCATCCGTCAGTGTTCACTGCTAGAATTACTGTCTCTGTGTTCTCATGCCACCGAGGTATCATTCAGTCTGCATACGACTCCGTAAAGGTTGGAATCTTGATTTTTTTAGGCGACTCCCCAGTATGCAGACCCTGGGTAACGGCAACCTGCACGTCGCAGCGTTTGGCATGCAACATGTGGGCGTCTTTCACTGTCGGGTGATACACGCTGCCGGAAAGGTGGATAGCAGGCCGCCATTCGTCATTCAGATGGATGGTAAGTTAATGTTAACTGTCGAGTTAAAATTGTGTACACGCACATACCTAGAATCACATATTTTCTCAGTCAGGTAATAAAATGTACGCATTCCTGGGAAAATGGAAATACCGTAATATCCTTTTGCCAAATGATCCAGGAAGAACGGAAGCAGTAGCGCGAACCTGAGAATATTTTCAGGAAACCTTACTGCTGTAAGGTGGGCTAGTTCTGTATCCAGATGGCCGTGATCTCATCTGAGTCTTTCCTAACGGGAAATTAACGTCATTTGCATTTTTTTTATTCGGGAGTGTTGGTCTTTCCTCGTGTGGCCTTAGTCTCGCCGCTATTTCACACAATTTGCTGTCTGATGACTTACCTCGGCACAGTTGATTCGTTCGCGCTTGTGATCGATTCACCGGGAGAGTTGCCGCCAGTGTCGAGCCGGATAAAGATAGTGGCAGGTGGAAGGCCACTGATGCGACAGGATCTAGCGTACAGACAAGTAGAAAGAGGGCTTAAACAAGCACATCTAACTTCCTGATCATCCGAATTCCAGCAATATACCGAGAAAGTCGTTTTTAAAACGCCTCTAAAAGTATAATTTAGTAAAAGATATAGGTGCTTGTGCTGGGTACGGTTGGCGAGACCGAGAATAGATGTGGGCCTCAATTTTCTTCGAATGTTTGCGTGTGTAAAGGGATGACTTTCTTTACTCCTGCTGTCCGAATCCCCCGTTTGACCTTAATGAATCATTTCTGGTATAGTAGACGCAATTCCCCTTGGCGTTTTGCTACGCCACTGGCCATGGGTGTAATTCCGCTATCGCCGGTGATCTCTTTATGGGCACATGGTTTACCACTCCGATGGACAGTCACGCTTGAAGACACTGTAGTTGCACGCTTCCCGACACCACATTCGACAGACCCAAGAGCCTGTTTATTCAACAGTTAGCTATAAATGGGGGTCGTCCAATTGAAGCAGTGTTTTCCCGGGATAAATTTGAACAAGGCGAAGGCGACAAAGCATGCAGAATTTAATGACCGTGTGCAGCTGAATGAGAGGTCTCGAAATTTATGACGTCATTAAATTCTGCATGCTTGGTCGTCCAATTATCAACCACCGCAGTTAGGCCAAAAGGCATGTTCATCCTTCCGGATTTCCTGTCGCACTGGCCCATTAGAGGGCTTCTGTTACCGATATCGTGTACGCCCTGGCCTACTCTCGCCATGAGGGATCCACCCCATCAAGTCTGGATTCCGAACTTCGGACCACAGTGCCCTTGACTTATAAGGCGCGAGAGTTATTACTATTGACTGCACTAGTGCTTCAAAAAGGCAGGAGTTAGGATGACAATCTCCAGAGGACAAGTTTCATTCAGTCTGAGTAAACATGATTTCGGCAGCAAATGCTGGCAGAAGTAGGTGACTGACGTAAGCCGTAGGCACACGAAGGCCATGTTTCTGATGAGATAGACAGTAGGTGACCTCGAGGCAGACAGAAAGCGCGGATAGTTCGCGGATCCACTAAAGTGAACTACCACAAAGTGATGCTTTAGATACCTCGGTCACCGCAAGGTCGCTTCACAGCGTATGCACCGGAGTATTTCCCGAAGTCAGACTTAGTTGGTTACCTGTTTATACTATTGGAATCCCTCTTAATTCTCAATTCTGGTCCAGTAAACGCAGTGGCTTACTACAGGTACCACCAGTTGTTCACCTATACCATATACGACCCAAAATCTAATTTTATAATACGTAGTCTTTAAAAAGTACATAGGTGAAAAACGGGACGCTCTGGAAAGAGCACTTGTTAAAAAACACCGAGGATACATTTAGGCGTTTGTTCCTGACTTAAATTAAAATGAGAATTTAAAAAAATGGTCTTGAGGTCAGTCGCAGGCATAAAAAACCGCAGGATCGTGAGATTTGGGTGTCGGAACTGAAAATCCTTAGCTTAATCACAAAACCAAATTAAATAGTCCGGAGGGTTTAGACCCGGGTTGCTGTGTGTCTGGATGTTAATGTATTCTGATAACCCCTTTCGGACCATCGTGCTTGTGTGACAGGGGTTCCACTCAGTAAAAGAATCAACTCCAATTGGCTCATAAAGTTCAGCTAGGACAGGGGAGGTCGTGAGACTGCCGGATGATCTAATATAAGTGCATCCGGAACCTTCTCACAAGAACATAAGTGGCGTCCTCCTTAAATACACCATACCGAACGTCAGCAGTTAGAAAATGCGTTTGACTTTGCCCCGGCCAAGCAGTTTGCATGCACCAAAATACGATAAAAATCACGCATGGCATGCTGGAAAGGTTGATCAGAGAAAGAATACAAGGATTGCACTATCACCAAGGCAGAGGCTGCAGAGTGAGACAGGAAAGCCGACGTCATATGAAGTACACTAGTATTCGTATCCTTTTAAAAGGAATCCAGTATGAAGGACCCAGGAGATTATCAGACAAAATATCACTAAGATGGGGTTACTTGGAATGAATATTGAAAAACTCAGCAGTAGACGATCATCGCACACTGGTGATACGGCAAATTTGTGGACCGCTTTTGTGATGGCGTCGAAACACCAAATCCAGATGTTAGGCACCAATACCTATGAGAACTCTCGAGCATGTGTTAAGAGCCTACTTCGCCTGACGACTGTGCTTCTGAGATTGCACTGTCTGAGTAAACGTGTCTACATGTAGAGGGCCAAATATGAGGGGGAGTTGGGGCTTTACCTCAGTCTTCACCCGCGTTAAGCTTGGACTAATTGGCTGGCGAGTTGATAGTCATATGTCTGAGTGGAAGGATACCTGACTTACAGTAGATGTGCCAACTCATGAAATGTCAACCAAAATTTCGAAATGCGTTTTCGTTTCGAAAAGATAAATTAAGTAGTGTTGTAAAACTAATCATGATGCAGCATAAATCTATAATGATCCAATTACCTCAGGGTGTCAGCTTTTAAAATAACTTATTTTCAGTTGCATGCAAGATCTATACTCTGCAAAAAATGACTACTTAAGTAGCATGCAATTTTTTCATTGATTTTCGATGTACTTAAAAATTCAATTATATTTCGTGGAAAACATGCATGAAAATATTCATTCTTCTACTTATTCGGTAGAAAATCACGTCTTCTTCCAATTTCATAGTCAAAAGAAGAGTATAATTTGGTTTTAAAAAAGTTTCTAATTGTGAGATTTTTTAATACCGTTAAGTGGCCGTTCATGAAACGTCATGTATCTGCATTTACGAATGTGGTTTGTAAAGTTAGCAATATTGCTTAGATCCACTGCTTAATTTTATGAACCGCATATGGTCTCCTCTTAACACCGAAGAGAAATGAATGGTTTTCCGTACACGGAAAATATACAACTTGTAGTTTTGGAACCCTGAATGCAAGTGTAACAGTAGGTTGGGTTCAAAATTATTCGGGAATTAGAAGAATTTTCTAAAACCGAACTATACTCTTCTTTTGACTATGAAATTGGAAGAAGACGTGATTTTCTACCGAATAAGTAAAATAATGAATATTTTTATGCATGTTTTCCACGAAATATAATTGAATTTTCAAGGGCATCGAACATCAAAGAGAAAATTGCATGCTACTTAAGTAACCATTTTTTGCAGAGTATAGATCTTGTATGCAGCCGAAAATAACTTCTTTCGAAAGCCGACACCCTGAGGTAACTGGATCATTATAGATTTATGCTGCATCATGATTAGTTTTACAACATTACTTAATTTATCTTTTCGAAACGAGAACGCATTTCGAAATTTTGGTTGACATTTCATGAGTCAGCACATCTACTGTACATCTCCGGTAAAGGGCGGTCGTCATAAATAACAACGCCTAATAGTTGGAGCATGGCCAGCTGAGCCTTGCCGATAACAGAATTCAGGATGCAAGCCCCCCCAGAATCAGAAAGAGTGGACGCAGCAATGCTGACCGGTAGTAGCAGCACCATTAAGACGTCTTCAAAGAGCCCCCCCCCACTTTTCTTGAAAATTTTTCCAAATCCCTTCCTGAACACTTGACTTCTGCTTCTCCAAAGCCAACGAACCCCCCAGCCTGGACACCAGCGTGAGCGGCGAGCAGCTGCTTGTGTACGCCCTGCCCGACAGACCAATCAAGCTCTCCTGCCCGCATCCGACCCTGCCGGAGGATCTGCGTGACTCCCCAATCATCACAGTGTGGGGTTTCATGAAGAAATTGGGCGAGCAGCAGCAGTCCATCACCCACCTCCCTGCCGTTCATCTAACGGACCAGGACTCGACACTCACCATTGAACGTTTTAAACACGTCCACGCCAACTTCTATACCTGTGAGATCGGTTTCCCCGGTTCGGCTGATCGGTACTTCTACGTCTTTCAAGTCTATCTGGCAGGTGAGTTTGCTGTATCTCCCGTTTCTGTCACTTGGATCTCCCGTAATACGGGCGCTTTTGCGCTAAATTCTAGGGGATACCTATTCCCGTGTTCAAACCTTAACGTTAACACTAACCAAAACCTTAACCCTTCTAGCGGAACTCTAAACCCAACCCTAACCCGCGTGGAATTTAGGACAAAAACATCTGTGATACGAAGATCTATATTCCCGTGCCCAACGCAACATCAATTTTTGCTCAGAAGGCACACTTTCAGCAAGCCCTCTCGGAGGAATGATTAACAACAAAAAACATTCATTTCTTTAAAAAAATTGCAGATTTCATTTACTTGATCGCTGAAATACAGTGGCCGATCTCATGAAATGTTAACCACTATTCTGTAATTTGTTTTCGATCAGGAAGGATTAATTAAATGGCGCCGCAGTATTGATTATTTTGTGGCATAATCCCGTGATACTCCGGACACGTTAGAATGTTGAATTTGGAATTATCTTCTTTTTGATCGACTGCAAAAACAGCACTTACAGAAAATTAGCGCTTAAGTGGCGTGCATTTACTCTGTTAATTTTCGACGCCCTTGTAAATGCAAATGTATTTAGAAGAAAATCTCCATAAAATACCATTTTTGCACCCACTTGTTAATAAATCACGTCTTGCTTAAAGTCAATACTAAAAGAAAGGGTGCGTTTTGGTTTTAAATTTTTTTTATAATTATGACATTTTTCAAGACTTTGCAATGTCCATTCGAATACCATCTTATCTGTCTGTTCAATATCACTCCTCGTTAAGCATACACCATAGTCCGTTGCAACATTTTATGAGTCGCGTATGCTGTTTTCTTAATGGCACAAAGAAGCCTATATTTCGCATTATACAGAATGCATCCAGCTTGTAGACTGAGAACCCCATTCAAGGATGAAATGGCAGGTCGGGTTCAAAATTATTCGGGAATTGAAAACTTTTTAAAACCGGTCTGTACTATTCCTTTGAGCATGAATTTTGAAGAGGACATGATTTGCTGCTAAATTAGTACAAGAAATAATATTTTTCTAGAGGTTTTCTTTAAAATGCGTTTGAATCGACAGGGGTGTCGAAAATTAGAAGAGGAAATGCACGCTACTTAAGTTTTATTTTTTTGCGAGTGCGGTTTTTGCTGGCGGTCGACAAGAAGCTCACCCATAAGCCACCATCCTGGCGTGTCGGAATTATCACGGGTCTATGCAACACAATAATCCATGCTACAGCCCCACTTAAGTAATCTTTCCTAATAGAAACTTAGTTTCAGAATTTTAATTAACATTTCAGGAGATCGGTCACTGGCTGTGCATGTATTGGTTCGCTAGAAATCTTCAAGTGCACATTTAGTGAGTGAAGACTGATTGGGCAAAGTTGCAATACTGATTTACATGAAGCATACTTTGGGGTGACCTCTTTCGCTGTGGCACGTTGACTTTTGCTTGACCATCTACGTCCCCAACCGTGTAAATAGCCCTTTAAACATACCATTCCGACGGTGGATTTTTTTGCCAATTTATTTCGGGAGCGTATTGCAATCCAACTTTTGCGCCGCATGTGGATCGCGCAGACTCTCTGGGCTGAATTAGTACATTAGGTGTAATTTGCCACAAACTAAGTGTATGTAATGAGGCGTTTGCGCATTTTCTCTCGAAACCATATCGTGCCCCATACAAAAAGCCGCACTTTAGATGCGCTGGACCAGACAGGTGAGACGGGGAGCGGGGGGGAGGTCGGACTGACTCATTTGGCGGGTTGCAATGCTTCCGCGCGAGAGCTCATCACTCCTACCGTTCATGCGTGTGACATGCCTTGGACGGAGGCCTTCACGCCCCGTCAGCCACTGCTCCCAAACCCATCACCAGCTAGCAGCGAGGCTGAAGGAGGGACGCGGAAGGGAGGAAGTGAGGACGACGCTGAGGACTCCATACCCACGCAAAAACCATCTTTCTCCTCACTATTATACTCAGTCTGGCACGCCTGGATCTGTCACGACGCGTTACTAATCCTAACTTGGGAGGCCGCCGGCTGACTAGATAACTCGGTCCTTCTCATGACCCATGGGCCAAGCTGCAATGACCCCTTCTTTAATAAGACTTCTGTGCACCCTCACCCATGTGACATTTAAGGTGACCCTACAGTATTCTGGTGCCAGGTCGCGTGTGGCCGGCGCACCCAGATGGACTACTTAGCTTTAGTAGTCACTGCGCTCGAGCCAACCTCCGGTCATCTTGGCTTTATCCTGCCATCGGAGCGCGGTGGGTGTGGGGGGGGGAGGGCGTGAGGCAGGTGCACCGCCGCCGCCGTCTGTTTTACTGTAAACGACTTCACGCGTAAGCCGCCGCTGCTGGGCCCACCTCGTGAGCGGCCATTGACGTCGTCGCTTGCGGCCGTCCAACTGCGGGGGGGGACTGTTGTCGCATTTACCCATTGGTTGAAAATCGATGGAAGACGTGCACACCACCTAAGTAGCGATTTTCTAAGGTGTCATGTGAACAGAAGGCTGAGGAGACGCATGACTAACATTAAACCCTCCACCGAGCGCGAGTTAACGTAAGGTTATGTATGTGAAAATTACAACTCATTCGTGCATGAGTAGTGTTCCCCTTTAAAGAATTGCTCAAATGTTTCATTCAGTGCTTTCTGCTCATACGCTGTACGAAGCCTACGCTTCCCAAAACACGCAAATTGGTGAAGCGTGTGTAATACGGTCGCTGATTTGCTTTTCAACTTCACTTTCATTTATACCATGACCAACTCCGATAGACGTGGTTGGCCAATATTTTTCTTGTCTCTTTTACCTTTTTTCTTTGCATTTAACAGAGTTATATCCCCCCAAACCGTTCAACTTCTCTCCGCGTCCTCGCAAGAACCAGCCTCATGCCGTAAGACTTCACGAGACCCTTATTCTCCGCTATTATTCCGACTTAACACCATCGACTTCGTATACGGCCGAGAATATCTCTAATCCTCCGCCGCGAATTGAGTGAGTTCCCGAGATCTTAACCGCTCTTACTGAGCTTATTTTAATGGCTGGAATTACGCAGTACCCTAATAAAAAGTGTAGCAACTAACTCACAGAGCGGTTAACCAGATTTGCTTGTATAAGATCGTCTTCTTGACACTGTGTTAACCACCGCATTGTGAATTCCTCCGTTGTAAAAAGGTGACGTATGCTCATGAAGATTTTCCTTAGTGCCGAAACAAACTGTGAGTAGGATCGTCTAGGAACTATTGCAGCAGGTTTCCAACTTGTTTTCCCTCGACGACAGCTAGACCGTCCTGAACGAAAATGTCCGCGGGCGCAGGAAGTTGCCTTTTGCCCGAGTTACTTTATAGTGATGGCAGACTTGTGCATCCTCTGCCGCATTCACTCCTTCCTCTCCCCTGTAGCTAGACGAAAACAGAAGGACCGAGGCCGGAGTCGGGTGCAATTGCCGACAAAGATAAACAGACTGTCTGCGTATGTCATACACGACCTGGTTCCCGCACAATGGGCCGGGTTTTCACAAACAAGATGACGTCTCGGATCTCATCTGGACGGGAGTGGCATAGAGGCCACACTAGAAATGAGTCATTGCAGCCTGACTCTCCATCCTGAGAAAGGAACCTTCTTATCCCGTCATTTGGCAGCCCTCAGAGCCATGACCTTCAGCGCGTCGTGATTGGTCCAAACCACCTCTGATGTTTACAGTGAGCAATGCTCTGAACCGCTGGGGGAATATATTTCACAGTATCCGCCCCACCCTCCCTCTTCCCTCACCAGCCCACTGTCCGAGCCGGCCAGCCATCTGATGCGGGGACTGGGCACTAGTTTCTGGCGCGGCGGGAGATTGCGCCCAAACGTGGCACCACACTCCCCCATGAGTGTCATTTGTCGTGGTGTGCTCGGACTCTGCCCAGCCTCGATAACGCGAGTTGTCATAGTGGTCCGAGTTGCCCCGTCAGTTCCTAGCCTTCCGAGCCGCATAATGACTGACTGTATCCCAATGCATAACTCCCTGTGGGGGTGTTTTTACTGAGCAGTCCTTGGGTTTGTGGCGTTACCTTACCATGGTTCCTCCACTTCACTTTGGAGGAATTACAAGGTTCACCAGGGGACGCTCGAACGAGGAGTTAGTCGTCCTTCGAAGTCCACGCTGTATGATGATGATGAACGCATACTGCTTATGATTATGGGGAAATGACTGATACTTCCTAGCAAAGTAAAAAAGTTTACACAGTTTACTCATCAAAAATTGTATACTCACCTGCAGAACCGCAATTACACGAGCATCTTTAAGTGGCCTCGTTGACCTCGGGATCAAAGAGGTTTCGCCCTTTGGGAAGACTCATGACAGGTGACCTTGCGGTGTTGACGTATTTTACATAGATCCCTAACCTCAACACTTCGAACTGTCAGTTGTTTAGTTCACCCAAAGCAGCTATGAGGAAACGTTCCTTTACGAAGGCAGTATCTTCTTGACTCGCCTTTCAGTCACTTTTTGCCTACACAGACAAGCCGAGGAAATGTTAATAAATCAGGCGCATGAAAAAGGGAGGGTATTATGGCAAAACAGTATGCTCATGTGGTGTTTTATTGTTTCTGCGGTGTACTGTACACATTAAATGTATATTATGCACTTTTATTCTAAAAAGGGATATGCTGTTGTGTAAGACTTAAATGAGGCCATTCTGGCTCGTGGTGCGCCTTGGACGACGGCCTACACCGCGTCAGCCATCACGCACCGTTCAGTCTCTAGTTGTCTTGTCTTCAACTGGTAACCGGTGATGGGCGGTTTAAAGCGGCGAGGAGGGACGACAGTACTGTTTCGGGCTTATTTTGCCTTCATTCAGCCAATCATAACCCTGACCAGCAGCTGGGACCAGAAGCACAAACATGCGCACAGAAGCACCTGGCGCAGTTGGTCCAGTGCTGAGGCCTACCAGATGGGTCATAAGCACTTCATCGAACCAAAGTTCATCAGTGCCTCGCCACCTGTCATTATCTGTCGGCCTGGTAATCGGTTGCCTGTTCGTGACCCTTGCCACGTATACGGAACTTGTTTGCTTCGTGAAGCCAATAGATCGGTGTGCGCCCATTCCTGATTGGTTTAAAGCGGATCTAGCGCACCCCTTTCTCACTTTTGAGTAACCACAAGAAGACAGTACAAGTCGTAATTACGGGCTGTTGGGACAACTCCGTTCTGCACCAGATTTATAATCAGGCCATAGTGACTCCTTAATATTACTTTTATGACAACGCTCGTCGGTGACAGATCTGATTCCCCACTTGGGAGCCAAATATGTCAGCATTTGGAGTCCAGCGCCTGTACGGCACGCACCGACGCGAATTTAACCACTGCATCCACGTCTATTTCCTGTCAGGCGTTAAGCATATGCAGCGAAAGTCCCCTTCACTACAAAACGACCTATACTCCGGTGCGCACTCGGTCCAGAGCCGGTCCTCGTTGCTTTCCAACTGCGAACTACCTCCGTATGTAGTGAAAAACAGGTATCCAAAGAGATGTAGCTTGAAACAAGTCAAAGCCTTTAGGGGGACTCGAGCGGTTGCTGGCAAAACTGTCAAGACTGCTAGCTTTGCTAGCAATCAGACATAAGATCAAAACACAAAAGCGCTTAACAGAGAATTAGTGACTGTCCTTCTGACTTTATCGACTTGCACACTCGAACTTGTTCCTCCGCTCAATTCTCTTTTATAGATGGTTTCGCGTTATGCGAGGTCGGCAGGAACCCCTGCGAATTCCCCCACTGCCCAGCGGACAGGTTGCACCCACTACCCGGGTCTTTGTCATGCACGGACGTCACCTCGTTGTGCGTGATGCCGAGGAGAGTGATAGCGGCTCCTACGAACTCGTACTAACTAGCACTGCGGGACGTGTTTCTGTGCCGTTTGAGATCATGGTCTCTTGTGAGTATCATTTCCATTCTCCTTCTTTCTCTATCTCTTCCTCCCGATCTATCTGCTGATGCCTCTCCGTTCTCACTTTATGATGCATATATATATATATATTCAACTGAATGATTTCAGAAATTACTCGGTGCAGGACACGGAGTTAAGTCTCCGAAGCCTAACTTTTTAGGGTCAGAACCGAAATTTCAATGAAAATTTGAGTCGGAGACAATTGACTACTGCGGAGTAACCACGTAATGCCCATTCTACAAACAAGTAATAATACCAGTAGTATGAAATGTACACATCAAACGCATTATACCGTACTCCCGATATAGGTACTAACTAAAAGCCCAGACACGTGTTTTGCCGATATATATATGTAATGGTAGAAGGACGCTCATCGATCGTCCTTACGCAACTCACTCGTTCCGTTGTGCCTCACGGGCTCTCTCCCGGGCCCAACCAGCAACTGCACAGTGGTCTGTAATACCATTCTGCCATATATATATATATATATATATCCATGGGGAGACAAACATTATACGAATTATAATGAAAGCGCTGGAAGTCTTTTGATAGGCAACCCTTTTATTCCCTCCCCCAATTTTTGCTATTTGTTTTTCATTTCATCGTAAACTTGCAGAAAGCGGAACTTGCACAGCGTCAAACAGCGGTCTGTTTGAATAAGTAACGGTTGCGCCAGCATAAATCTACTTAACCTCATTATCTGCTTGTGGTCGATTGAGCTCCCTTGCTTGTAGCCTCGATAACTGCCCATGCGACATGTGAATCAATATGTATGTTGATGCACTGACTTAGGGGGTCGCGCCACCTTTATTTGGCATGGAGCCGCCAATGTGAGCTTTGTTCCCGGGGGCATTTCTTCCCCATGTCCCAGCGTCTGCGTGGCCGCTTTGGAATATGTAGTCACACCTTTCTGCCGTTAGTATCGTAGTACGTGGGTTGAGACGGACTTCCCTGTTTTGAGGCGATAAATTGAGTAAAAACACTGGGGGAATTTTGCGGACAACCTCGCGTCTAAATATGCACTGCTGTTCGGAGGCGCAGGATTCAGGTGCGCAATGTATTCCAACCTCGGATGCTACGGCGTCCGCGGTTTGAATCCGGTCTCAGCTGGGTCATTTAATGCTTAATGTTTGAGTTCCGATCTCTAGGTGCTCCAGAATCTACAGCTGAAGTAACACTGACTGATGGCGGTTAAAAATCCAAAAATGGTCACTTCAGTGTCCTTGTCGGTAACACTTCTGCATGAGTGACTGCTCGTCGCCATGCGACTGTCAGGTTGAACTCTAGGTCCTGAGCACCCAAACGAAAACGGAAGTGCTCTTTTCCGTTCTGCGACCGACATAGACCTGTGGACATCACTCCCATGTGAACCCAAGTGTGTCCTCAGAGCCGGAGTAGACTGGAGTTTTGTTGCTGCTGTCTCTGTTGCCAGTGGACAGCAGGTAGCAGTTGTGGCTGGGTGGTCTAGCTGGATGTTTGGCAGGCGGAACATGTCCGGAAGTGAGATTGTGGCAAACGATGAGGGGATGAAAGTGATATCTGCGACCGGCGTGTTTTGCTGCTACTACCCTGCCTCTACTGGGTTCCACGTAGCATTCACATTGGCGTGATTCGGTCGCTGTTCCGTCCAGTTTTATGGACAGAGGTCACCTAGGTTGGGCGGTTAGGGAGCCTTAATTGGTAGTTGCGAGATTGGTTCGGCGCGGAGATATCCAACCAGGATCATTCAAGACTCCGAGTGTGCGTTCAAAATGGGGACACGAGTTGAGCGCTTGGTCAGTGCCTGCGATGTTGCCCAACGTCAGCGTTTCTGTTGGTGATGCGGTACGACATCCTGCAAGACTAACAAGGCTCCTTAATGTGTGCTAGCAGTGAGAACAGGCGTGAAGGGGTTGGCGTCTTCATCCATCGAGACCATGCTGGCAGCATTGTGTATCGATATCCCCAGTATTTCATTCCCTTGGCTTTCTATATTATGCTGACTTCGATGATTGCTGCGCAACTCGTTACCGTAGTTCGGGAGGCCTGCCAATCCTGTTCGAAGATCTCCGGAATATTTACGTGAGGTTTGAAAATCATTGGCATCGTGGGGCAAAAGTAGCAGTTTCCAGCATCCTTTGTTAGGCGGGTTTTTAGGTGGTATGCATTCCGAGCCGATATAATCAAAAGAGGAAGAGGTTCTTCGGAAACGTCTAGTTGTACTCGTGAAATTCCGAGTTGGTGGCACCAACCCGTCGTCGGACGAAATGAAAACAAGAGGGAGCGTTAGATTTTCTCTCTATACCAGTTGACGCAACAGGACAGACAAACAATTGGCGTGTGAGAGGGGTGGTCACAGAGTCATGGTAGGTTTCTGAGCTACGGGCGAGGGGACGCGTAACAATTACGACTACCTGCGCTTGAGGGGGAGGGTAAGATGGTGGGTTAGTCAAACTCGGGACCAGCGATCATTGATGTGGGATTATGACGGTGGTCAAAAAGTCGTGAACTTGGGAGCCCTCGTAATGGGCGTCCAGGTCAACATGGCGGTTGATACTACCTACATTTATGTCCCGAACCTTGAGAATCTCTCTCGCCCGTTCAGTGCCATCCTAATTGAATCGGTGGTCGCACTCGAGTGCGCGCGTAAAAATGAGGTACAGAAGGTCTCGGCAACGCACAGCTAGTTTGTGTTCATTAACAAGAGTACCCAAGCGTCAACCCGTATGACCAACATACACACAGGAGCGATTTGCGCTCAGAATGCAATAAAGTACGTTTATCTGTTACTCATTGGAGATGGGATCCTTGATTCGAGATAGTGCTGCGCGTGGTGAGAATGCTGGCTTGTGGGCAAGGTGAATGCCAAAGCGATTTTACCGCCGGAAAATTACTTCAGAGGTTCCCTGTATATATGACAAGGGGTCGAATTTTCATGCCACAATTTTGCTGTTGGAGTTTGCACCTTGCAGTCGTGCCTGGTGCTTTAGGCATCAGATCGAAACAACCGATACAGGCCAGCAAGCTCATTCCTAAGGAGATCGTCACTGTTGCAATAACGTTAGGCTCAGTGAAACGAAGTTCGGACGCAGCTTCTTTTGCGAGCTGTGGGGTGATTACTTCCATAATTAAGGATGATCTCGGAATTATATCCTTTTCTATAGATGTCTGTTGAGAGGCTACCATCATTTACCCTTTGTATTCTCACGTCCAAAAACGGCAGGCCATCTCCTACTGCCTCTTCATAGGTGGACTGTATGGCTGGGAAGACATTCGGCCTCTAGTGCAGCCGTGCGGCCGTTTAGCCTTGTCAGCCAGTGAGTCCGAGCCCATCTCCGGTCGTCTTAACATGGTCTTGTCACCGGAACCTGCGACTACCAAATTTCTCTCTCGTCACATTTAAAAAGAAGCAGAGCATCTTTTGCAAGAAAGACCTCCTGCCAGAAGGGGTGCTGTAAATAACTCCTACCTTATTCTTGTTTCAATAATCTGGACTGTAGGTTGCGAAAGTTCCTGGTGTAGCACAATTTCTTGACATTCTGCAAGAAACGCAAACTGTAGGGCATGTGTGTAACGCTTCCCCATTTGTGGACAGAATCAAGATCTCTGAGATCTCCTTGGTCAACCCAATATCCACGTTTATGGAAGCAATCTGACGCGCTCAGCTGACCTAAATTTAGCTTCCAGCTGGAAGCGTTGGCTGATTTTCGGGCTGACTGTGCGCGTTAATCGCTTCCTTAGCAGTCATGAAATGGTTACAGACCTGACAGAGGTATAGGACTCGGTCGGGTTTTCACGTCCATGAGTATGATACCTCCGATCACATCAACCCCCCTTGACGTCAAGTCACTCACTCGGCTCTTCGATTTTTTGATTTTACATAGCGCTTTTAATTTATTCTCTAGTTCCACCGGAATTCGAGCCGCAACAGGACCCACCATCTCAGACGCTGGACGAAGGAGAATCAATTTTACTCAGTTGTCGCATCCGACGTCGAGCCATCCCAGGGAGTCGTATTTACTGGGAAAAGGACGGCAGGCCGTTGGTGAATTACGGAAAGGTATGTTGAAAACATCCACCCACTGAGTTATGTCAGAGGTTCCCAGAAAAGAACAGTTTATTCGGTCGCGTCGCCATAGTTCTACCCCAGGCTGTCGACACACGAATTATGTCTGACTGCTTTTGAGCAAACGTCAAAACTACAAAATTGGGTCGCTAAATGGCCTAAAAAGTACAACTTTATTTTACACGTTGCAGCGGATAATTGAGACATTTAGATAGCCGTACTGTTCTATACGTAATCTGTTCTTTGGGACTGTGGAAGGTCTGTTCTTCACCGGCTTACAGTTGACTCCCTCTTCCCAACTGTTATTTTGAAATCTTCTGTTAGGCTCTCAGTTCACTGCTTTTAGAGTACACCGTTTAAAACGACTCTCTGTGTATTCAGTACTCTAATTGTAACAGCTTGTGAGTTTGGTGCTCACAAGAAAGTCAAACTAGTTTGTATTCGTCTCCGAAGGACCGGATACGTCCGCTTGACAACGCTACTCATCTGCTGATTCTACTCCCCAGTCATCCATCTCCGTCAAATACCGTAAGAACTTTACCCTGGGGAGTGACATCATGCCTCGACAACGGCTCCTTGTAGTGGGTGAGATCAGATAAAGGTAGCCTGTGAGCATCTCTAACTAGCCTTCTTGATATTACATTAATCGACGACTGGGTGCTCAGTACCTTGCAAAAGTCTCATATACGGTGACTGCAGTCTCCAAAATCGCTACAACTTATGCCTGTCATTAGAATATTTGGTGCGAAATCATTGGGTTTGTCCTGAAACATAACTTCGGAGCTATTCTGCGGCATTTAAACATAGACAGTAGACTCCACTCATGCGATAACACGCAGGCACTGCCATATGAGCTATCAGTTGGTGGATCTTGAAATTGAAGTGACCATAGAGGGTTTTGACTGCTCGAACTTTTACATCTGAAGATACGCTGACAATTTTTGCGATACTGAAGCATACCCACTATTTAGAGAGTCAAAATGGAGTCGGAATTTCATAGTAATGTCTTATGATGATTTTCCTGCTCTTAAAGAGAGTGATGGAAACGACGTTAAAGGAGGACAGCTGGGTCCTTTGTTCAATTTTCTCAAAATCGGCCAGAAATTCTAGGAAATTCTTGCCCGGAGTTGGCGGGCATGACAAAGCCTACAAAACCTACGGGAGACAGCGAACCAGGCTGAACAAACAGAGATGCTGGATGTCAGCGATACCCACGTTTGACCCCTTTCTACTTTGCTCAATTGCCAACACACATTGAACAGCCCTGTTGACCAGCTGTTGGGCAGCTGTGAATTCACCAGGAAGAGAGCACAAACATGATGCAGATGAACAAATATGCCACAAACAAGTCCCCCCAAACATATTAACATTGTTGATATGCACCCAGGTCTCGGCTTTGCCCGCCTAGACAGTCGTTCACTTATCGTAACAGCTGAACGGAAGTGACTCGAACGAATCCTATAATAAGGAACCTATTGCTTTCCATCTGTCCCAAACAGAAATCACATTAAGCACTCGGATTGGTCAAAGTAGATACTACAGTGTCCACCGCAACACTGAAAACATTAGCATGCCACACACTCAACGCCCACAACCCACCAAAATAGTTTTGAGGGCGTTCATCGGCGAAGATGTCAAGCTACCGGATACATTGTTACGCCAAAATATGAAATGCTTGTATATGCCCTGAGAACAGAGGCAACATTGGCTAGTGGAAAAGCCGGAGGGCATTATAAGTCAACGACTAGAGGATGGAGTCTGCCAAACTGCTCATGCCATCTCACCTCCCTGAGTCACCTACCCGTCTCTGCCCCCTCAAACCTCTACCGCTCTAACTGTATCCAGGGTTAAAATAATAACCTAAGAAGGGCTGCTAGTCCTCCACCACAAGCCAGACTGCTTTCGCTAGTCTTACCCCTTTTCCCCGAGTTCACATCTGCCCTATTATTTGATAGAAGCTGTGGGCAATCAGACGAAGCAATTTTTAGCCCTCTTGTATACTGCACAGTGTCTGGCCATCCGGTTTTCCTAACGAGACTTCTTTTTTTAATTCCTCCTAAAAAGGATATCATTCTCGAGGGCGAGGGTGAACGTCTAAGGTTCCCGCGAGTGACTGTGGACCACCAAGGTCTCTATCAGTGTTTCGTCTTCACCGATGGCTATCCGAAGAAGTTCCCCGGCCAACCACAGAAACTGGAGGTTCGAGGTGGGTGCATCTGGTTTAGTGGTCCGCTCCATTACCCAAAAGTCGCACTCCCATTGCCATATATACACACATATATTTTATCCACATTCCTCCTACAGGCCGCCTTCAGTTTCTTCACCAGATGGACGAACACTTTCTCGAGATGAATGTTCAGGGCAAGTTAGCCTGCAAAGTCCGGGGCTACGGTGACCTCTCGGTTGACTGGTTCCGCAAACCCGACCCAACCAGTAACTCCCTCGAGCCGATCCAACCACCCAATCAGGTTGATCGCGGAGTACTCATCTTCCAGTTTGTGCAGAAACAAGATGCCGGGGAGTATGTTTGTATCGCCCGATCCACATATCGTAACGCTCAAATAAATATGACCGTCAAGGTCATTGTTGGAGGTGAGCACCTTGGGTTAAGATTTGTCATGCCTTGTGACTTCAGATAAGAGCATTCGAGAGAGAGAGAGAGAGAGAGAGAGAGAGAACATAGGAAATATAACTGCTGCCTGTGCCTTTGCAGTAGGGTTTATGGTAGCGAACTAAGCTTTTGGGCATTTTGAGTCTGTCATTCGTAAATGCATTCCTGTAGTGATAGAATTTTCCCGAGAGACATATTTCCCAAGGCTTCTGGTACCGTCTAGACTAGACGCCTTCCGCAGAATCGTTTTGCCTCCCTCAAGCCTAATTTTGGAAAGCACCTGTTATGTGATCAGAAACTCTCGAAACAATGTCGCTGTTGGGACAATTAATATGAACGAAAATGAGACAGCAACCGGTTCTTCCTTCAGCCAACCCCTGGTATCGTTTAACTGATCGACCTGCTACCTGGACGATGGCTCTCTGGTCAGGGTTCCTGTTTCCAGCAGAGTGAGCTCTTTGCCTCTGATGCCTCAGCCAAATCATTGAGTATAACCACCTGATACATCCTCACAAAGACCGACTGGCAGAGGCGCTGATGGGCCTTTATTTTAACCCCACTTTAGACTATTTACGTTTGGTATGTACAGACGCACCGGTTTGTATCCGGTCGAAGTTGCAGGCGGACGGCATGGCTGACTGAAGGAGGCCTGAATAAGCTCCAAACCGGTGTTATTCCAGTCTGCTATTCAAAACTATTATTGGGTGATGTGGTATCTTCGTGCACTTAGGCATGAGCCCTAGGCATTACTTAAATCATGCATCATGCAGAGGGGTTTTCGATGGAAAATTTGACCAACCACTTATGGCGTGCCGACTGTAAAAAAATACTTTTTTGTTTGGTTCTGCGCTATTTCTATAAATTATGGAATGCATGTTGATCCTATCATCCACGTAGTCAGGAATCATGAGTTACGTTTCCATGTTATGTAATGGAGTAATTCATTTGTAGGAACATTCTTCTGTAAGCGCTTCTGTAAATCTCTGAATAGTGTAACAGACAGATGTTCTCGAATTCGAAATATTGGAATTTATCCGGAAAAAAGAATCAAAAAAGTTGAGTTTTAGAATGCACACAAATTGAGACAGCCACTATACTGAGTCTTAAGTGGAAAAAATCAAATCCAAAATAGTCCATTGCGTTGGGGATCCATTTCAAAGAAGTCACGCTGTCAGACTGTTCGTCAGTCATTTTATCAAAGAAATTCATCTTAAGAAAGTGTAGAAAGCCCTAGAAACAGGTCTACTGTCTGTGTTTTCTCCCAAATCGCCTCCTCCCGGATGGCTAGGAGAATTTTGCATGGAACGTAAACTGCCGTAGTTTACAGATAATTTTGAGTTTTTTCCCTACGCACCACACCAATCCCCATCCAGTAATCTTTACCGATCCTGACAGCTCATTTAATGGCTTTGATCAATGTTATATGGCAATGGTAGTCCGGATCTGGTCGGATGTATCATTTTGCTCTGGAGCTCCCGCAGGCGGTCGCATAGCGCTGTGAGATCAGTAACTGTTGTTTATACGCCAACTCCGGGCTGGGAGATCTCTAAAGCTCCTACCTGCCTTCGGCTGCCCATTGAATTAGGCACTGCACCGGTTGAACCAGGGGCACGCGCCCTGTCTGCTGGGGTCGTCAATATTCCAAGCCAGGTGAAAGTGGCATTCACGATCCGGTCAAACTGCAAAACAGAATATAGACGTTACCTTTTGCCTTGGCGTTCAAGTCTCCCTATATCTGTCGGCAGCATTTATCTACTATTGATTTATGGCAGCGATGCGATCGCTTGTGGGGACTCCAGGAGGAAGACAACACGCACGTATTTCGACCATTAATCGGGTTTGCTCCAGGATCTCCATTTACACCGGACGCTAGCATGGCACACATTGCCATTGAAGCCAGAAAGTGCGTGCTACATACTTTCACGCCCACATCAGATTACCAAAACGTCAGACGGCACTCACAATAGCAAAGGTTTTGCATTCTGTGTAGCTCACGCAACTTGTGTAAGTTAGCCCTCGTTGATATTTTTGCTCTGATCCAAAACGACTAGACTAGGGGATTGTAGGTGGAAACCTGTAACTACAGCTCCCTGATGTCTTACATCTGCTGTCATGTATACTGGATCGTTTGTTGCAAAAAATCCTGTTTGCACTAAAACCGACCAGGCCACGCGAATACTACCTTCTGCTCAGGCGTATTGGTATTTTTCCCCAAGTTTTGACTCTCCCCCGCACTCCTCATCCTTGCTTTTTTGACACTCTTTAGAAAAACCAAGAATATTCGAAATCAGTTCGAACCAGACCATTCGCGAGGGCCAGCGTCTTGTGCTGAATTGTAAGGCTTCTGGCGATCCGAAGCCGCAGATTAGCTGGATTGTCAAGAAACCGAGCCTCAAGTACCCGACAGTCTACTCGCCCCTAATTTCCGGCCCGGCCACATCAGAGATGCTGGAGAATGTCTTTGATGTTGCAGCTGCCGCCTCTAAGGGAGTCAGCGGCAGTGGCGGTCCCGGCAGCAGTGATGGTAGCAGCAATGATGGAGTCCGAGATCGTATGTCTGCCAACAACGGGGAACTGTCACCCACGGCAACACTAGGGCGACTAGAGCCTCGCAACACCAAGGACGAACGGGTCCAGGTCTTGTCCAATGGCAGTCTAGTGATTAACCAGCCCCTGCTCATTGACGACGCGGAATATATATGCATCGCGGGCAATAAACACGCCATTGAGACCCGGCAAGGTGTACATGTGCGTGTCTTAAGTAAGTCTTTTTGCCGTTTTGCTTTTAACTTCTTACGCCTCCACATACGCACACTTTCCGTCAGCTCTCGAAATTAGAAGTAGAGTTCTGACACCTATCCAATGTGCTGGATATAGTTGCATGTTTTTTCAGCCCCATAGATAGTTTGCTCGCGGGGTGGAGGTAGCCACTGCGATAATACGTTCCCCAGCAGACCCCCACCTCTCAGCTGTTACGCCATGAAAGTCTTATGGGTGCGGAGACAACATCCTCCGGTAAATGCTTCTAGTAGTGGTTGAAACTAATTGAGAGAGGCCAGCTTGCCCTGTCAAAACCGGGAACTTTTGTTTGAAGCCTAGTCCACTCATATAAGAAGAGCTGACTGTATTGAAGTACGTATAAATGGGAGGATTATGTCAGGTCAGCCTCTAAACCCAATCCGGTTTGCTGCGATCCTGTGACCCTGTCTCATCGTTGGATCACGATGAGTGTGGCAAGAAGGGATGAGGTCGTTGTTCCCCTAATCCGCGAGCGAGGGGTATCGGTGGTCACCCTGATGCTGGAAGGGCCTTCAGATTTACCTGCTGCCACAGAATTCCGCAAAAGTGCGCCATATCCGGGAACTATCGAGTGTCCTCTACTAGGCATACCAACTTCGCATTTTCAAGTCCTAAGCCTCCCTTCTAGGGCTTCTTATTCTTTTTTCTTTTAGCCTCTGACGAATACGCCCAGTACGAACTCGGTGATGAGAGTCTGAGTCCAAGCATGTTAAAAACAATTGTAATTGTCGTCAACTGTGCCATCGCCTATCTGGGGCTTATATTCGGTCTGACAGTTTACTGTAGCCTTCGACTGCTGAAGAATCGCAGGAATCGCGCTCAAAATGGTAAGTAAAATGGTTATTTAGTCACCTTTGTTTGATACCCTGCTCTACTGAAATAGAGTGATCTATCCGCCCCACTATTCGCTATTTCTAGGCAAGACACCCGAATCAGGACATCTTATCTCCCAGGCTAGTGGACAGGTTACTCAGGAGAACAACTGTGCCCTCCTATTAAACGAAGATGTCATGAATACGGGTTCGAGGGCAGCAACAGGATCTCCAAATGATACCAGTGCTACCGATATTGCCGTGGCGAAAAAACTTGGAAGTGCGGCTTCACAACAGCAAGTGTACCATGGGGGACAAAATTACTTTATGCCAGAAGGCGGCCACCAGAACAATTTCGCCATGTCCGCCGGTTACCCCTCAAACGAGATCGGAGCACATCAGATGAATAAAATCTACCCCAACCACGGTGGTGGTGGTGGCGGTGGTTCGGTAAGCGTTGCCAGTACAACGACAGCGGAATCAAGTGGAAACAGCCGACTAGTGGTTGCACCCCCACCAACGCCGTTGGATTCCAGGTCTCATTTAAGTGGGCTCTCCTCCTCGGGAAATTCAGCGAGCGCATATTCGCGTTCCCTCATAAGTGGTGCATCTAACAGCACAGGTCCTCCATTCCCTGCTGCCAACTCGCAAGTGGCGCACCAAGTACAAGGTATTCCCGGGCTTCAAGGGGTGTCCGGTGGACATGCACAGTACCCGCAACCAACACCTGCTGATATGATGACTTACACCCATTAAGACTGACGGAACACAGGGCATACACCGTAAGTGAGCTCCTCATTTTTAAAACGAAAATGCAACTGTCGCCTAGTTTCAGTCAACATTTAGAATTTTTTTCCTCCTCTAGGCTTGGCCCACATAAACAGGGTTGCACTAGAAGGAAAGAGAGAGAAAGGACGTTTACAGACGCGCAGAGACGTCCTCCCGTCACAGTACACAGATCGCTACGACCGTCAGTGTGGCGATCCCACCAAGTACTTCAATTTTTTGCGCCTGGCTGACCCCCCCCCTGCCTTTTCCCTATCTCATCTTTACGTATGTCCTCTTGCAAAATTGATAAGTCTGTCTTGGAACGTCTCCATCTGCTGGGCAAACAGTAGAAACCAGAATTCCCGTCCCTCCCCATTCTCCTGACCATCACATGCGAATGCTTGTGCAAACTCCCGAAGCTGCTCGCTTTTCCTTCCATCAAGTGGTCACTACCCAGTCTCGGACTTTTCCCACTCTGTTCAGCGTTCTGCCATCCATTGTTAATGAGATGGCTACAAGTCTGCCCATTCTCGTGGTACAATATCATTACAAACTTTGTCCCCACAACGGCACGGACGATGTTCTGCTTATCCCTCCTTGCCAGATTTTCGAACCGGTGCAATGATTTTCAAGGAAACAATGAACACCGTCACCACAACAGAAGACCTTTTTGAGGATCCTTTTGAACATTTCCCACTACCAAAGCTACATCTCGTACGTATACATATATATCTATAGTACCACCCAGTAACGGTCCTTTTGAAAACCCGAGTATACGTGACTGCTTCGGTCTGGCCGGCGAACGCTTCTCCCTCCCACCGCGCCTGCGTGCGCACCTTGCATTCTTACTTCATTGTTCTTTTTCAGTTTACATTACTACTGAAATGTCGTTTTAGACTGAGGAAGTATATCAGTGGGCGTCTCGCAAAGTACTTTGCATTATTTGCCTCCAAAATCCACCTGATCCAGCGAGTCGTTTTTGGAAAAGAATTTCACTGTCTTCTAAGTCGGTGTTAAGAGAAGTGAGAGGCAGGGGAGCGGGGATTCCTGTGTTAGAATGCGAGCGAGACGTTTGCTCGTGTCAATGTGTGGACAGAAATCGATGGTGGCCGCACAAAGCTCTCCTTACTTGTCCACTGAGCTTTTAGATTCCTTTGGAAAACGAGTAAATTGCTTTATCACATGATAAGCAAGGCCGTTTCCTTTTTAATGATCCAGCCCCTGTCAGCTTATCCGCTGACCTCCTTGAAGCATGCGGGTTTTGTTTATCTGAAGCTGGTTCCCGTTGCAATCATCTTCGCAGAGAACTGCTGAGGCCTTTCGGCTCCACTTGCTCGCTTCCGCTTTCGGGTCGGTTGTTACTGCCCCAGTTAGTTCTAACCAGGATACGATCACCCAGTGCTGTGATCCTGACCTCTCTGCTGTGTGGAACTCTATCAACGCCCTTCCCACCCTCATAATGCCATTATAGAGATAATTCAATAGGGCTCTGCCCTTGTCTGCATAATCCTCCAATCGAGTGTTTGCCATCAGTGCAGAGAGATGCTCGGTGGTGGCTGGCGCGTGTCGGAACTCATCAGTCATCAATTCTCTGTAATTTCCACGATAGTGTACTAGTAAATAAAGTAGTCGCTGAAGACGTATTTCCCGCCATAAAACGGAGCTCAGTGGTGGTCTTGACGGATTTACACTCTTCCTTGTGAGACGGTTTCCGAAGTCTTGCTTATGATCTGGTTTCATGTTTAGGAAAAGTGAGCGTTAATCTCTGAAGGCAAGTCAGGTGACATCTGTGGGGTTTACCTGACGGATTAAGGATAGGTAGTAAATCCCACATGATGGAGAGTAAAGTATGCACTTGATACAGTTCAGTAAAAAATGCCTGCAGGACCTTCACTTGAGTGGGCGAACTGTTGACACATCTCTCCTGCAACCGGTTCAATTACAAGTGGAAGCGGAAACCTGGATAACTTATGAGCTTAACGAAAAACCAAAACTTGAAGGCACAAAATAATTCTTAACTTTATGCCATACTGCTTAAGAACCATTCATTTTCAAGCTTTAGAGAACACTAAGAGAAACGTAGAGTACTATTTGCACTTTGTATATTTCACGAATAGGATTCGAGTCATTATGAATGACAGATTTATGCTGACATATTGTGCTGAGTTGAGCTATACAGAAGACGGCAGAGGTCGACTGGATAGAGTAGAGTTGCGGATAGAGTAGTCACATTCAGTACGCGCGTGAGACAGGAGTCTACGTCGTCAACCAAAATAATACCCACACACCTTGCAGGAAATAGTTGAGAGTTCGGTGTTCGCCATCGACTGCATTGGGACGTTCATGGCTGAAGAGACTAAGCATCACTGAGAAAGCGAATCTGCCCGTTGCCGGCTATACAGCACGCCTACGCGTAGTGGATAATATAACTGCCCCCAGCTTCAGTCTAAAAACTCTCAGGCCTGACCAGCAAACAGCACCATAGCAACAACGACGGTTGCTAACAGAGCGGGGAATACTGAAGCCGGGCATTTCAAACGCCCCACGAAATTTCTGAAAATCCGAAGGCACTGTGGGTAAGATCGCAGTTGGTTGCCAGACACTATACGTTGATACTGTCAACGTACTTACTTGTTATCTGTAGGTATGCTTACCTTATCTAGGGAACTTGTTATCAGTAGGTGTGCTCCTGCTGAGTTAGGCAGGTCGCCCGTTTCGGTCAGGCTGGTGGGTTTAGTTAGGGTTAGGCTTAGGTGTAGGTTAAGTTTTAACATTAGGGTTTGTGTTTTAGGGTCAGGTTTCAGTGTTAGGGTTAGGGCTATGCTTAAGGGCTACGGTTAGGTTTAAGATTTCGGTTAGGGTTTGGGTTAGCACTGGGTTTTATGATTTGGGTTACGTTTCGGTTTCAGGACATTGGTTTAGGCCCTACGGTTACGATCAGGGTTGGATTTTAGGGTCAAGGTTAGGGTTAGGTGTCCGTATTAAAGTTAGTGTTTACGGTTTGGCTTAGGGCTTTAGGGTTAGGTTTTAGGTTTAAGATTGCAGGTAGGCTTTAGGTTGAAGGCTAGGGTTAGGATTAGACTTCAGTGTTAAGGTTGAGATTACGGTTTAGCATTACGGTTAGGGCGGCGGCTTAAGGTTAGGGTCAGTGTCAGGGTTAGGTTCTAGGATTCCAGTTACGGTTGGGTTTTGAGGCTTAGGGTTAGGTTTTGGGGTTAAGGTTAGGGTTAGAGTTCAGGTATGAGGTTAGAGTAAGAGCCAGGACCTCGCCGTCCGCTCCCCCCTTCCTGACTACCAACTGCGATCTAACCGCACTGTGATTAACCACCATTAACGTGTCGGAGGGTTAAATACGACAGTCTGGGCGGTTGCTCGGGCCCCACCCCTACCGACAATACCCAAAACAGATCATGGCAACTGAGGCCGGCTAGGTCATGTATGATCCAAACGGCATGAAGTACATAAGTAGAAACATGTAGGCAGACACTGTGTTGGACTATGGTGGGCAGTTAGCCGCGTAAGGTGCGAACATCCCAATAAATAACAACTCAGGAACTCAGTCCATAGATGTTGCCCCAAAGCGGTGGGATTAGTCAGCCGACCGGGTTTGCCAACTGCGCAGCTGACTGTACCTCCATTCATGTCTAGGCTTTCACTGCCGGAGATGACGTATTCCACCCTATTAGAAGTGTCACCGAGTCTTCATGACATGAAAGTGGTTTGCGTGTTAAGAAATTCTAGGGTAAGCCTGTCGCGTCTCCCTCTGCACATACACACACACACTTTCCTATCTCACCTCTGCACCTAAAAAGCGATCAGCCTGCTCAGACTGCATAGTCTCATTTTTAACCCAGCCAAGCATTTGGCCTACTCAAAATATCCCATTCGACGATTGAAACCTCGCAACGTCATCGTGTTTGTCATATAATCGGTCCAGTTCAGGGGATTGTCACCCTGTGAAATCGAGCCACAGTGTGAAGGCAGTGTCCATGCATGCTCGATCCAGTAAACATCGAAAATAACGATTGACTGTGTACGCCCTGGAGCCGACGAGTAATCAGCTACTGTCTGTACTGGTGTGAGCGGTTAAGTGTGCTGGTTTCGTCTCTGAGTCCAAGCCTTCAATTACTTCTGCCTGACGAGCCAAAATGCAGCGATTTGCTGCAAGAGAACAGTGTTCTCAATTTGATAATCCTTGACAGAATTCGTCGTATAGACACTGAGCAACAATCAGATTCTTACTTTTAAGAACTGTGTAGATTAGGGCAATCTCACTGACATCCGTATTGATAGGAAAAATGCATCACTGTGACTCCTTCTCAGCACCAAAATGGAGACAGTCATCTTACAGACTAGGCTTTTTTACAACACTGAGGTCTGAACGCTCAATCAGAGTCGAGTATACAGGCTGAAACAGTTTCAACTCGCAGTTTTCTAGAGATATGAGACGTCAACAGGGAGCTCCGAAGATCCGGATCCTGGCACGTCCAGCGGCCTTTCAGTGCTGAAACGGTTCAAACTTCGCAGAAACAGTTAAGGATCCCGGACCTGAGTGAGACCCACAGTGGTGCCCCAACGGACGCTCACAGCCAAGGAGGAAAACCACAGCAGTGCAAAGCTACTCCTTGAAGACACCGTTCTCTCGCCGGCTCAGCAGGAATGACTGCTTCCTGAAAAGACTGGGGATGTGACCGTTGAAACCATGCAAAGGCGACGAGAACCGAAAATGTGGACATGGGAGTTGAAGTCTACTCACGAATAACCCCTTCCAATGTTCCCCCTTCATCTACACAGACTCAAGGTCAAACTCGGTCCTGTTAGCTCCCCCTCCAACAAGCCAAAGCAACGAGACCTTAAGCATAACGCCAAAATACCCTGTCACTTTCCATTTTCGCACCTTCCGGCGCCCAAATTAGGCTGACCGGATGATTCCACAGTGAACGCAACATTAATAACCCTAACAAAGTATTCAACACCCAGATCGTGTCATCATGCTACGATGATGCACGGCTGAATGAAGTCGGATGGGCGAAAGACGCTCTTAAGGCGCCACCTGCATTAGATGGCGAGCTTTGACGAGAAAATGAATCAATAGAAAAACCGCCCTTGCCGAATAGCAGAATCTGTGTGCATCTATCACAGAGCTGTATCCAGGGCCTCTGGAAGGCAAGGGGCTCTCTAGTCCGCAAACAGCGTGCGCGGTCAGACCACTTCTCCAGCGAGCAGTCCATTAGTACGCGACGCCTAGCGTATTCTTCACAGTGCATCTCGGAGTTCTCCACCCTCCTAACTGCTGGCACAATAAGACCTCATGTGGCCGTCGAAAAACTAGTTTGTCACATACAGTAGGTGGGCTAACTCATGAACTGTCAACCGAAATCCCCAAATGCGTTTTCGTTTCGAAAAGTTTAATTCAATAGGGTTGTAAACTAATCATCGCGCAGCATAATTCTATAATAATTAAGTTACCTCAGGATGCCGGCTTTCTAACGAACTTCCTTCCGGCTGCATGCAAAAACTTTTCTTTGTAGAAGAATGAATAGTTATGTGGCATGCATTCTTCTCGTCGATTTTCGATTCCTTTGAAAATGGAACTATCTATGATGGAAGAAATGCATAGAAATGTCCATTCTTTTGTTCATTCGGTAGACAATTACTTCTTCTTCCAATTTTATACTTGAAGGAAGGGTAAAATTCGGTTTAAAAAAATTTCTAATTGTGCGATTTTTTTAATAGCGTGAAATGGCCGTTCATAAAACGTCATGTCTCTGCATTTACCGATGTGGCTTGTAAAGTTAACACTATGGCTGGTAACCCATATGGTCTCCGCTTAATACCGTAGATAAATGCATGGTTTAACGCAAGCGAAAAATATGCGGTTTGTAGTTTTTCAACCCTGAATACAACTGTAACGGCAAATCGGTTTCGAAATTATTCGGAAGCTGGAAAAGTTTTTTAAACCCGAATTATACCCGTCCTTTGAGTATAAAATTGGAAGAAGACGTCTTTTGCTACCGAATGGGCAAAAGAATGAATACTTTTATGCATGTCTTCCATGAAATATAATTGAATTTTTAAGGGCATCAAAACTCAGTAAGAAAAATGTATGCTACATAAGTAGTCATTTTTACAGAGCGTGGTTTTTGCATGCAGCCGAAAAGAAGTCCGTTCAAAAGCCAGCATCCTGCGGTACCTGAATTATTATGGAATTATGTTGAGCGATAATTAATTTTTCAGCCCTACTTAATTAATCTTTTCGAGTTGATAACGCATTTCGAATGACATTTCATGAGGTAGCCCACCTACTGTACAATAGCAAATCCCTCAGACCTGGGGACATGATGCTTTAGTTGATAAGAGGGAGACTGTCAGATTCATTGGGGTCCTAAGGATACTGAGGAGATGTGTTTGAAAAGGCAAACTGTGACAATTATTTCTAGCTTGTCTGTCGCTCTGACATACTGACAGTTTGAACGTCGTGCCCGAGTATGTCCATCCTGTGCTTCACAGAACTCTGAAGCAGGCATGATGACCTGCGCAGCATCTACCACACTATTTCCTCCCCCGAGCCTGAACGAGTGTCAAAACATAGTCAAGAAGACCGTTAGCGAGAGAGAGAGTGCGCAGATAGTAGACACGACCGGATCCGCACCTAAGTGTACCAACGCACCCCTGGTCCATAATAAGCTCCTGACCAAGATTTTAATCTACAACAACGGGTCAGAGACAGGAGAAGGAGTGGATAGCCGTGCACGCGGCCTGTATAACCAACGAGGACACAATCGCATTTACCGACAGCGACAGTGCCAGCGCACACCAGGCTGCGAGAGCCACGGTTTGCTGAATCACGGCACAGCAGACGCATGCAAACCTTAGGGCCTGGAAGGGTGATACACAGCCCTGCACTTAGCCCGGGCCATCACTCTTCCAACGACGGGTAAACATCCAGTCATCAAATAAGAGGCACTACCCATAAACTACATATACACTCCTCACATGCGTGAGAGTGCCAGAGGTCACGTTAAGAAAGAGTCATGGCAGCCTGACTCTCAGCCCACCAGTCCGCAATTCCACACAAGCACTCGCACAACTGGACTGACTGCGTTGACTGAGTTGGGGCGTCAGTCGGCAGCCTTCCAAGCCACGGTGCCTGTCGTACTCTGATAGTCTCAGACTCGGATCACTCATGCAGCAGAGGAGCCGCATTAAGAAGTAGCTAAGAAGCACACCCCGCTTTCGTGGGACGTGGCAATCGAGTGCTGACAATGCTGATGTCTTTGTGAATGCGCGTGGGACCTAGAGGCTCATGCGGTTGGTGAATTACTGGGGTAGTGAAGGCAGTTGAGGTAGATGCGGCGGGTGTAAATAGGTGTGCCAGGCACTGGTTCGCCAATTTCTGTGCGATGGATTGGCAAGTGACCGATCAGGACGATGTGTGAGGTCGCAATGGGGAAAGGTATGCACCGAGTCCACAGAGCTGGAGGTAGGGGTGCTGGTGGAAATGGTAACGGCTGATGGGACGTCTTTTGTCTTCCCATTGGTGGTGGGAGCGCGTGATGTCGTCGTGTTGGTGGAACTGGTCGCTGTGGTGGACACGGGCTGGGACAGGGCGGACGATGTCGGTGATTGACAGGAACGGGACAGTAACCGTGTGACCAGCGCTGACGGGGGTGGCGGTCGGCGCAGGGTTTGTGGCAGGGGGCGAGGGTGGGAGAAGAAGTAAGCGTCGTCGGGTTGTTGACGCATTGCGTCCAAAGGTGTCTTACGGGGCCGATTAGTGTCCGGAACATCCGCTGACAGTGTGGGCAGGTCGAGGGTGGTTGAGCGTTGGCACTGCCAAGTGTAGGTGTTTGGGATTTGCGAGCTTTGGCGGCGGTGACGCGATCAGCTTCGTAGATCGCTGTGCCTGTTTTCACTGTGCTCCTCTAGGCCGGTCGGTCCTGGGCTAGGTCTTCTGATTTGGCGGGGTTGATCTGCAGAGGCTACAAGGAAAACTTCAGGGTGTCCTTGTGGCGCCGAAGTTGACTTTGTCGGCGGGAACCCGTAACGACATCTTCATAGAAGAGTCGGTTGGTAGCCGATCTTCGTCAATACGTACGAGGTGGCCGCTCCAGCGCAGTCGCAATTTTCTCAAGATGGCGTGGATGGTAAAGATTCCTGTCCGCGTCCGGGATCCGATCCTGCCACCTCAGCTTTAATAACCGCCGAAGACAGCTGAAGAGGAAACGGTTGAGCCTCCGCGCCTGCTTCTTCTACACCGTCCAGGTCTTCGCTCCATACATTACCGTCGGCAGAATGTCCGCTTGTACATAATGAGTTTGGTGCTGAGGTGGACACCAGGACGATTCCAGACAGTTTTCTGCAGGCTACCGAAGGCTTGGCTAGCCTTACAAACCCCGCGGGCCATTTCATCGTCGATTGGGGTGCTGCGGAAAAGGATGCTGTCCAAATAGGTGAAGGTGTCCACGGATTGCAGTAGGGCGCCATGCACGTTGGTTTGTGGTGAATTGTAGGCGGCTTTAAGCGGCGGCTGGTGCATAACCACCGTTTTCTCCGTGCTGATGATCGGGCCGAAGTTGTCGCGGACGGCGGCGAAGAGGTCCATGCTTCTTTGCATGTTTCCTTCTGAGGTGGTGTTGAGAGCGTAGTCGTCGGCGAAGAGAAGTCCGTGGACTAAAGTTGCGGATACACTCGAGTGAAAGTGCATCCGCCGCTGACACATGCATACACACCCTATGTCTTAAATTGTCCTGGTTTTATTGTTGATGCATCTCACTGGAGGACAGAGGTTAGGGAAGTGTGGTCTGAGTCGCCTTTAAGTGCAAGAGAGGGAATGAGTGAGACGGTGAGGGAAAAAGTCGGTTTCTTGAGGCTATGGGCTAACTCTTGCATTCGCGTTGGTCTCGACGATACGACGCTTCATGTGCGCGTCCCACTGTGCTCCCTCAGTGGGTTTAATTATTTCGAAGACTGTATTAACACGAACTTGCTCGTGCACCATCGACGCGGTAGTGTTGTCTGACTTTGTGTCGTCTCCCCTTGCTAACCCGCCAGGCAGAAGCGACCAATTTTTTTGTCTTTTCCCGGCCGAACACAAAACTTACTGACGAAAAGATCTCAAAAATGTGAATTTATTGAATACTGCTTGGCCATAGCGACGATAAAACCCTGTTTCATAAAGGGTGAACGCACGTTTCTCCTCCTAGTAAACAAGTCTTAACGACCTATTATAAACCGGGACTGCAAACGAAGTTCTTATGACTTCCCATATTCTGCTAGCTTAACTCAGACATTCGTATTATTTTGAAACACTACTGGCGAACTCATAGCAACAGTATACATAAAACTGGCAAAATTCCTCCCCCCCCCTTTACTGCTCTGAATCGAAAAACGTACTTTATTTTCGTCCGCGCATGATTCTGAACTCCCAGAGAAGAGGTCTAACTGCAAAAGTGACACCCTTTCAAAACACAGCCGTTTAGCCCAACTGGTCGTCTTGTCACTAAGGCCCGGACAAAGATTTCGAATCTGATTAAATTGGAATTGAGGATTTATCCTGAGCTCAAGTTTATCCTCCAGGTCACCCATCAGTTATGAATGGAACCACCCTTCAAAACGGAAACTGTACATGAGGAAAATTAACGACGCTCTGTCCTGTCGGGCAACCATGCGCTATGTACAGTATGCGGCTTCTCCGTTGTCCTATTTTTAATGGTCCGAGTACTGACAGTGAATTCATTTGACGAAAATGTAGAAAAATGAATTCCACCAAATGACTACTAGGATCATGTAACTAATAAATGTTTCCGCAGAGTTGAATAATTCATCCGACCCAAGTATGAAAAACTCAGTGGCCTCAGGAGGAGTCGAGCCCGCGAAAGCAAGAGCAAGAATTGAGTACCACCAGCAGTGAATTACATGTTCGATAGAGCATACGACTTGAATTCCGGTTGGACTTTGAAGACAATGCTGATGTAAAATTCTGAGGCAGAACGGGCTGTAAGTGAATGCCCAGAACTTGCTTGGTTGACTGATGCTCCCTCCCCCCCCCCGCCGTATTACAGGTGGATTTGCGCTGAGGTTAGGGTTTCGGTTGGGGTTTATGAGGGCTGTTGTTAGAATCAAGAGTTAGGAAATAGATAACCTTCCTGGAATTTAGCGCGAGGCCACCTGCAGTACGGAGGGAGTCTAGATCCCCGTGTTCAAAGCAGATTAATATTGTACAGCCTACCATAGGCTTGGGAAACGGTTGTAACTCTGAAAACGGCAAAGTTTAGGTCTAGTTAGAGAATATCTGGGAAACCGGCTGAATCACAGTTTCGTCAAAAAGAAGGTCGATAAAATACCGAATAAAGAGTTTGTCCATTTCAGAAAATAGATGAGGGCGAAATATTAGCGGCGTGGCTGCTCGAACGAGACGTCGGTGCCGCGCATACTCATGTGCCGTTCCTGAATACTTTTCTGCCTTCTATACTGCCCCGCGCCATCTCGCCCCTAGCAAAACATCTGAATGCGGCTCTCCTGTCTCGGATTGTCTGATGGCTTTGATACTATTTTGCCTTCCGCACCCAGTTTGTCGAGTCTGATACATGGAAATCTACCGCGGAGTCTTTCAGCGTTCCGTCGTATCCGCCCATCTCTTCTCACTTCACTCTGATGATGTGAGATCGTCGAGTGGCTGGTTGTATGTCATTTATGCTGATGATATGGCTATTCGTCACTACTAAAAATAACTCATCTTCAGTTTCTGATGGATGACTTGGATCATGCCTCACTGCAGGGTCTTTGGAAAACCGTCTTGTGCTTAATACGCAGAAAGCCTTCCAGTGTGTTTTGGGACTACGAACCTCTCCTATTTCTGACTACTTTAACATTCTTCCAAGTTAGGTGTCACCTTTCCGGTACCTTGGTGATACTCTGTCGTTACGTCTCTCGTTCTCACTTCACACTGAAACCCTTTTAAGAAAAATTAGCAAACACGTTTATTGCGTTCGATTTTAACCCTCCTGACACACACGCACACCTCAGCCCTAATCTGGAGATTTAAAGATGCCAACATTTTCCTTCTCCTTCTTTATCTTTCACCGGCTACTTTTTCGTCCTTGCTTTAAAAAGATATGCCCAGTTTAAAACGTGTCATCCGAATGCTCTCTTCTGCTGCCGATGTTTCTTATGTCTTCTTATCTGATATCTTGATATAACGGGATTTAATTATGGTCAGGCAATTTTTCGGCCGAATTCTCGATGATGTTGTCCGTCCCCTCCACTCTGACTTAACTGTTGCGAAGTCATTCCGCCCCATGCGCCGGGGCTTCCGGTATATTAACTGCCGTAAATCGGCGATATCAACGTGCGGTAGTTCCATTTCTGACGCGATGTCCAGCGTGTAGAGTTCGGAAATACAGAAACTGGCACTCGTACTGTCCCCATGATAGTTGTATAGTTTTATGCAAAGCTATTTACTCCCTCCTCATCTATAAATTTGTATTCTGACAGACACTTTTGGAATGATCCTTCCAAAATAGGGCGTATTCCTGTCTCTCTCTTCCTCTTCATTCCTTTCTTTCCTTCGTTGTTTCATCGCTGTCCTTCTCTCCTGTCATGGTCTTACCAAATGCACTTCTATTCTTGAAAAATCTGTTGAAATATGTCGAATAAATGTTGTGCTATTGATCAGTAGCCATTCAAAATAAGGTGTTGTTTATTGGCCAGTCACGTCATAGCAGAAACACGTGATCTCGCATTCTGGGGGGATCGGTGGAAATGCAGGCACGTCTGTCGGGAGACCTCGCTTCCGAGCCACGAGAACAGCTGAAGCACAATCCGAATTTTTGTCCACTTTCAACCATCCACCGGACCGATAACTTATGCATTGCGCGGACGGTCAACACAGTTCAGTTATATACAGCTCAGGTGGACACGATCGCCGAACTCCACAAAACGAGAACAGAACAAAAAGGTAAGACGTTTACTACCGATGGCCTGCCAATCACCTCAATCACCGTGACAGGAGACAGTGCGAAGTTACATAATGATAAAGAAGAGCGCTTTGACAGTGATTTGGAGAAGAAAACCACAACGCAGGAGCCTCCAGCTGACTTCGGGAATATCAAATCCTCAGAAGGGACAGTGAGACAGACCTCCTCCCAGTTCCTGCAGCCCTGCACTTCGAGAACCAACACTGAAGAACAGTCAACTACGGTTGGATCGGAGGTGAAAAAGCAGGAAAACATTTCGGCCACAGTTAACACGCAGTTGCCTGTTTTAAAGACGAGACGTGACACCTGCAAACCCGGGGCACCGGGACGACACGGCGTCCTTGTGTGCAAACATCCCCGACCCCTTCCACCGTATTACGCTCCAGCGCTACTAAAACGGTTGCACGACGAATACCTGGTTCTTCAGGTAGGCTCCAAGAAAAGGATGGTCCACTTCAATCAACTCATTGAGCCGTGATTCGATGACAGTATCCTAATTTAGGATTTATCTCCTTTTTTAATCTCCCTTTATGTTTTCGATATTATGAGGTTAACATTTAGTTCCCTTTTTTGTCCGTCATTTGAGCTTCACATAATTAGAACTTTGCATGTTTCCGTTATCCAGAACACATTTACTGGGAATATTTTTTGTGTAGGCGACGTGATCATCAAAGTGCATAGCCGAGCTGACCGCATAGAACGATGTATGCTAAACTGTGTGTCGCGGAACAAACCCAGCATTTCACTCTCCCGTAAGATTCCTTTCATAAAAACAGATAACGGGTGATGACATGCATGCCAGCGTTAGCCACTGAACCCATTTTTGCATGCCTGCCATTGGCTGGCGGATTAGTGCGCACGTGGTCACAAGTGGCTCAAGCCCCGGAGCGGCAAAAGCGTTTGACATCGGCGTGGAGGCAGGGGGAGGTTGTGACTTTTGGGATTTTGGACGATTTGCCCTGTCGAGTGTGTCGCAGGACAAAAAATAAGCTTGAGAGCCTTTGATTTGGCATACAGGAAATTTCTTAAGAGGACGAAATTTGAGGCCAGTCGAACGCTGTAATCGCTGCTTTAACTGTCTGGGCTTTTTACGCATGTGGAAACCCATAATCTGAGACAATGAAAGAGCACGACTTGGAGCGTATCACCTTCATCTGCCGCACCAGTTCCTCCGTAGTTGAGTTTGCCAGATGAACAAACGACCGTGAGTAACGATCCATTTCGCGATCTAAATCCCGCCAAAAATAGCTTTCAACGTCATCTTTCGAACAGTCCGATTCCACGTGTTTAAGTAAATGATTTATGTCCTAGTGGTGTCGTGGCTTAACCTTCCAAATTTCCTCAACAAGTTCTTAGTAGAGTTGACAGAATGCGTCCTGAATGCCACTTAACAGTAGAAAATATAGATAAAAGTTAAGGAGACCGAAACGACAGTTTGAAGCTGACTTTCCTCCGCTAGTCACTACCCGATCTGCGCACACCAACCCCCACTTGTCTAAACATTCCCGATCCCAGCTGAAATGGCATAAGCCTGTGTTGCAGTGTTGGAGACGTTACTCAATAATCAACCGACCCGGATGCAAACCTCCATGCGCGGCCCAGAGTTGGGATCTTACTGGCTGTTAGTGGAAAATAAGCTATAAATGGACATTTTCGTGGCCCTTGTCTTTGTAAGTAGTGTTTCTGAGTACTGATTGCGAGTCGCAATGCGGCCACCAGCGTGGACTGTGAACTTTCAATTCCAATCTGAGACAGACACGTCCATTTCAGTTCTAAAACTGGTGCACGATACTGCCACGTGATTCATGCCCCGTTCTGGGATGAACACGAGTAGCCTATCGGAACTGAACGCGCAGTACTTGCACCCGCACTGCTACAAAAACCTACATCCTCGGACGGTATCGAATCGCGTCGGATGCTCTATCATGTGAGACACAAGGGACCCTTGTCGATTGTGTGGACAAGCGCTATCACTTCATCTAACTCGCGAGGCGAATCCACTGTCTAATCTGATTAATTTCTCTGCCGGGCTTCTGGGTAGGCACCTGGCGCGAATGGTGAGCACTTCAGACACTTCGTGTGGATTAACTTGCTTCTAGTCCTTTGATGTTGCCGACAAGCTCGAGTGTCTGATACTTTAAGAATTGCAGACTTCAGTTTGATACTTTTGAGCACCTGTCCTGGCAGTCCTAACGCAACAAGAATAAGGATCAAGCGGGCCTTTTTTATCTGAGGTTCAGTCTTTTTTTTTCATGTGGTCTTCGTGGAACCAGCTAACTCGGAGCTACTCCCCTAAAGTCCACTTTACTGATTTGTACAATAAGTCTGGAGTTTCCCTTGCCACTCGGGGCCCAGCGTACCTCCTCAGTTTCTTTCATTTCCTTCTATGAAATCTCCTATCTTCGATTCCCGGGAATCAGGAAAGGGAGAATGAATTTGGCAGTGAACAACAGTAGGTCATCAAAGCACTGCCCAGTTGCTCTTGTAGGAACTGCTTGAATTCAGCATTCCCCACTACCCATGGATCGACCCATGCCATTATTGACCTCGGATCCGATCTGGAGCATTATAAATTCATTGCAAATTTTTAAACAGTATAACAAGGTCCACGTAACAGTGCTATTCACCGATCTAACCTGATTACTTGGCAAAATACTGCGAGTATGGTACAGAGCACTCACGGGCCTAATAGGGACAGGCAAGCAACAGTCAGAAAGGCAGGGAGACAGGAGTCACCGCTCCTGAATTATTTGCCATGGACAGACGGCTATGACTAGGGCCCGAAGGTTTCCCTTTTTGGTCGCTGACTGCGATTGGAAGTATTCAGTCACACGGGGGAGGGGCAGCTGACTGACCAATCCTGATAACAGAAAAGAATGAACTAAAAACTGCCATTCCAGTCTCCCATCATTCCGTCATTAACGTACGCCAATTTAAAATACCCAAAGGAAAAGACCCTCTGATCGTTGGGAAGACTGCACTTTGACAAGGTTCAGCCTGCGAAAAGATTCTACTAGAAGTCCGATGCGAAGGCGGCCGATGATAAAGAACCCCACAAAGCACTTCGGCAAAAGTATGGTATGTCACCCCCCCCCCCCTGGGAAAACCGTAGTTGGCTATGGCCCTAACGCCAACCATGACGATGGCCGTAATGGGTAACCCTAACCCTTAACTCGTAAGCATTTAAGGGAAACTCGAGCGTAACCACAACCTAAACCCTAGGCCTCGAATCCCTAAACAAAGCCCTAAAACCTTAACCCAAGTACCTAACCCTAGTTCTAAACCTCAGCCCTAGCCTCAACTGCAAATCCAGACCATAATCCAAGCCTGACAACCTCTGCCCTGGGAATAACCCAAATCATAATACTAACCTTAACTCCGACCGTGTCCCTTACCCTAACCTTCAGCCCGATCCGGGTTACTTTGATGTCAATGACACTAGTAAAGATCAAAATCCACATACCACGTGATCCATCTGCCGACCTTTTGTCAGGCAAACCATTATAAACCACCGAAAAACATTACCGACAAAGACAGGGCAGACTGGAGTACCCATTTCTGGTTTACTAGCCGTCGTTAGCCAGCCATGCCTAATCCTGAGGTTGCAAGCCCTGGGGCCCAATTTTGAGACCTGCTGGTTAGAAATCCAATGCCCTAATCCCAGAGCCAGGGGCCCGTTGTCATGTCGGTTGCGATCGGGTATATTGACAATTATAGCGGGCGCTCACGGATCGCACTACGGAACCCACTCGTCCCGTTGTGCCTTGGGGCCACATCACACCCACCTAGATATGATAAGGTGAATGTTTGAAAAATCGCCCAGGGGGGCTACATACCCTATCCTTACCAACACTTTGCGATGGTTAGGCTTTTGTGAAGACTACAAAGCTTCCTACCTTGCGATCGTGCGTAAGAACTACTAGGGTAAATTAGTTATGCAGAAGATTCTAATTCGGTACCCGGTGACCCCCTTTACTGGCTTGTGTTTGTGCCAAACTTAGAAGTATGGGCAGTTATTTCCAGGATTCCGAGTTTCATTTCCGGAACAGACAACGGCAAACTCTTCTTACCATTTATTCGACCACAAGAGGTGCCTTAGCATTACGTGTAGGCGCACGCCGTGAGATTCCCATAACTAGTTCATGCAACCCCAGTTCGGCCGGAGGAAAGGCTACAAGAAAAAAAGGAATCGCAAATACCCACAGAATAAACTCAAAAAACTGTCTGCTTTAATTGTCACACATAGCGGAAACATGAGAGAAGTAAATTTACATTAAACAAGTGCAGTCACAATGTTCTAGTCAGAGGTCATGGTCTGAACGTGGTCGAACCTTTGTAGAGCGAAATGCTGAGAAAGTATTGCGATTGGTCGCGGGTGGCCGAAAGATTGAACGATGAGGCAAAGTCCCCGTTTCATATCTTGTGTTGTTAGATGCGGCGGCGGTAGCGTCACGCCGATACTCCTGAAAACTCTTAGAGCGGACAAGTCGGTCCGACGCCGTCGAAGGAGGAACTGCCGGTCTCCGAACTGGAGGTTGAAACTTGCGAACAGTCACCTCTGAGACCGATCGATCGAGTTTACACTGACCATGCTGGCGATTGTCAGAGACCTTGCCGAGCTGGAGTCTCCTCATTGGTAGATCAATGGCGGTCATACTCAGAGGACGGGCCTGCGAATTGCCCCTCTTCGTACGGCGGATGACACCCCTAGAGAGTGAGAAGTATCAAGATCTTCAAGCATCAGCTCACATTGGCTGAAGCCCAGCATGGAAGGTCTGACTGGCAAGTTAAAACCCCCAAGTATGAAAAGGACAAAAACGGTGATCGATTTTGCTTAAACGATGGTCAGGGTTGTGACCCCATGTGTCGGAAGGATAGGACAGGAGTTGTGAAAAGGAGGTGGATGCACGGACAAGTGGAAACAGGCTGAAGCAACTTATCGCATCTAGTCGTTTTCATCCGAACGCCCTTTCCGAAGGTAACCCGGTCATCTGTTTGTAGTTTTCCCACCTGAACGCAGGAAGTCAGAGAGATAGTATTGACTCCCAGTTTCCACCCTCACTGAACGTTTGGGACGATTGCATCTAGTATCCTCTTAAGTGCTAAATATGATTTTTGTAATGACAACGAATGTGCCGTTAAAATGAGCAGACAAATAGAAGAGCGCCGGGTGCACAGTCGAGGGAGGGATTCTGCTTGTAAAATAGAAATGAATCAGTGTCGCTAGACAGGCTCTAAATGCTGTCCATTGCGAAACAACATGGGGGTGACGCTCGGAGGACGATATAGGCACAAAGTGCCCTACACTTGGCTGACTTATAAACAATTTGACAAATGGCGGAAGTAGAAAGAACAAGTTTTCGGAGCAAACTTTGGGAAAGCTTCGACCGTGTAAAGGAATGGGGTGTGTACTTTGCACGAATTTTCTGCATTGTGAGTCCCAAAGAGGCTGCAAAACGCGACAATGTGACCTGATTTCAGAACACAATACTCCCTCGCTGTTTCTTTTGAAGAACTAAATAGGGTCGTGAATGTTATGACAGAAATATGTGAGAATTTGAAAATTGACGCGTACGTTACACTCACTGGACTTGTCGACTAAATAACCAGCGACCAAGAACCATGATATCTATATCTGCAATGGTTAAGAGCGTTTTACAGCCTTCAGCCTATCCTTCCAAGAGGTCTCCGCCGAGGCTTCTGCTAATGCGGACACACCCATCTAGGCGGTTGCATTTTAAACTGCAGACTGGAGCTCGACAGGGGTCCTTTATGCAGTAAAAACAAGGAGTCACTTACAAACTGGGTATAGTGAGGTGGATAAACGTCAGTGCTGAACTGTGGTGTCTGTCATCAGCCACCACACATGAACATCTCTAACATCCCACATCACCGACAGCCTTCATGTAAGTGTGAACTGTGCTCTTTAGCCTCTTGCTGCGTATGGCTTCTCTGCTACATGTGAGATCCGAGCTGCCTACCCCCCTTCTATGTGACGTCTTAGTGTGCGCGTAAGCGGAGTCGGGTCGTGTCTGTGGCACGTTCAGACGAGCTGTTCTCAGCTCTGCCAGTCACCTCTGCCAACCTCAACATCAGTCGATTGACCGGTGCGGACAGCCGACTGGTGCACGGCATAGGGTGAAGTAAGTGAGGCCGTAACTCCTCGCTACAAACAATTCGGAGCGTTGGAGACTATCACAGTGCGCTAGAAGCCGCGTCTTGAAAGGCTGGAAATTAGCGGGAGAACTCGGACCTCGCGACCAGCCCAATGCGTGTTTGTGTAGAGTGGTGAACTGATGGACTGAGGATCAGAATGCATGGCTCCTTCTTAATGTGGCCTCTATGACGCCCTTACTCAATGGAATCCGAACTGCTGTGGTAGCACACGCAAAGGGTTTTTGTCGCGCCAGCCACCTGCGTCCTAGTTCGCCTCCGGTCTTCTTGACCCTGCCATGAGACCGGGCCCAGGTGACAGAGCAGGAGAGAGTGAGGTGGGTGCATCGCAAGTCCACTGTCATTATAAGCCAAATCGCACGCAAGTCACTGTCCTTGCTCCCACCTTGATGTGCAGCGCCAAGTGGACATCGTGGGAAACGACGAAAAAACTGTCAAGTGGTCAGTCTGGTCTACTTTGGTGAAGGAAGCATTCGGGGATCAACGTACGAGTTTGGTTGTTGTTGTTGTTGTTGCTGTTGTGATGTTCGCAGCATGGCCTTGATGGCATTGAGACGCGCTGGTGTGACCTTCTGGGTGGCTACTTCCCGAAGATTCTCCTCCAGCCAGCTGGTACGTTGCCTGAGACGCGTGATCTCTTGACAGTAGAAGGCACAACGCTTTCCAAAGGTAACCTCTGGATCCGCGTCCGTCTCAAGGTCGTCCGAGTGAGCAGCATCGCTGCAGCCGAGTTCGCTTTCTGGGGACAAACAACAATCCCGTAAATGTGAGAAAAAAGGTCGCTGGTGGCGAAAAATTCTTCCAGCCAACCGATGCACCAAGCAGAAAAGTTCTTGGAGAAAGGTATAGGGGTCTTCCATTCCAACTGTTTTATAGTATCTTATGTGGTAGGCAACTGTCACTATTCTAGAGATATTATGCAAACTGCAGACGAAGGTTTCTGTCAAACACATGTTAAATATGCGTACCTCCATGGTTACTGTTGAGTCCAGGTTTTTAAGATAGAGAATATCATGATTATCAAAGTCGTAAATTTCTGTCTCGTGAAAAGCCAGCCAAGATACGGTTCTTAAGCGCCTTTCTGCTTTTTGAGTCCATTGGCAGAAGTACCAAGCTCTTCTGTCAAATGCCACCCCGCTAGGTGAAGTTTTCACGTCACCTAAATCACAAGCCTGCCGAGAGTCAACATTAATCATAACCCTTAACTTAGTACTTTCAGAGAAGTCCCAAAATATTACCGAAATTGCTTTCTCCACTGTCTGATTTCTCAAACAAGTGGAACTGTTGTTCATTTTTGAAGACTTGGAACGAACAAACTGACGGTCGCCCCGCAAGCTCCTAAGGAAGCTGCCCTAACTGTCAGTGGTAGGAGTTAAGTCTGTTGAATAACATTTGACGCGCTGGCGTGGACTTATTACTTCATGATTTTTGAGAGGAGCTGCACAGTGGTGTTCATAAAGTCTCCCACTCCATGCACCTGTTTTTTACCAGTCTAATAATAATACGGCCTGCATGTCCAGGGAGTAACTATGCGTTTGTGCATTGGAGATCAAAAACTCTACCGCCGATACCCGAGTTCGAGCCGCGTTCCCTCTTGTTGTACTGTTTCTGAAAGGAAGAAATGATCGTGGGCTGGAAAGGGTTAAGGAAGGTCACTTCTAATAAGCTAAACGAAGTGATTGCATTAGAGGTCGTCTTGTTTACCGTAGCCCTGTAGACACCGCCCGGCGAACAGCATGGCTGGTTCTTTCATGTAACAGCATGCACCCGCTCGTGCGTAAACATTTTTTGTTTGTAAAGCAGACACATAAGCACGTTCCACGCACGCGAACTACGGAGCATAACAATTTGGGGTCATCCAATCACAAATATTCACGTATCGGCGATACAAAACAGTTAGCAATACCCTGCTGCGGTTCAATTGACATTTTGATTGACTCGCCCAAAGAGCCGACACACGCATCCACGCATAATGACTTGGTAGGGAATCAACCGCCAACCTCTTTTGCCAGGAATTCAACACAAATATTCTACACAGGATAAGCTAACTTCTGGCAGTGGTAAAAATTGGACGCCTTGGAAGTATAACAGGCTGATGGTGCATCTGAAGTTTCAAAAAATAATGTCGGTTCTCAATCACCAGAAAATAGGTGGTCTAATGCAACGGCTGTACTGAGGATTCCGGCCAGCACATACGCTTTGATTGCCTAGTGCCAAATGAAAATTGGTCAGAAGACGGAGATGTGATCACTGGAACAAGAAATTTATTGGCCTGACGTTTCGGATTCTCACTCGAATCCATCATCAGAGACATTTGCAGATAAATTGGTCAGTAATGTCTGCGCTTGTTGTCTGCCATCTTGCCTGGACATACGAACTCATCTTAGGCGAATGCTTAAGGCCGCGCATTAACGGCAGGTCGACATGAAGATCGCATGACCGGTCTTTAGACATCACCGCATCCTGTCACGCTTTCTGTGTAATTATTACCCGTCCTATGATTTTTACTGAGTCGAGGTTGGACTTATGGCCAACCTAGACAGCATACGATGCTAGCAGTGACTTCGAGTCTAACCCGGGCACTGTCAGATGCCGTTCATTTATTTATATGTATGCTGCAACTGGTTACCCAGGGTATTTGCATTCTTCACAACTGTATTTTAATAGTTAGATCCTTAGAAACCAGTTTCTTTGACGCATCGTCTAGCGAAGTCGACATTGATTGTATAAAGGACGGATAGAGCAGCACGTCCCAACTTGCGACCTTATATTGCTGGCGGCACGCTGAATCTGCAAATCTCTGATGATGGGATCGAAATTGCTGTATCAGACACCAAACGAGCAATAAAAAGATATCGGTAAACGCCTTCTCTACTGTAAACCTCTCAGCTGTCGGCGTCTCTCCCGGGTAAACTCGATTTCGCCCTGATGGTAAATCCAAGGTAGATGAAGCAACTCGTCTATGAAGAATCAATCGATCTATCTTAGAACCCTGATGGTAGACAGAATGATCCTCTAGAAATCATCTGCCTGCGGTCCAGTTAATGTGCCTGAACGTAGGATTCCGGAAGTCTTCTCGCGACCATGCTCGTATAACCGCTTCGGCTTGCGTTTCCTGGCCTAATGCGTCTCATTGTATATTTTGGAAAACGTGTCTACTCAAAAGATTACAGTAGATAGTTATGCGGAGTAATCATAAAGATCTATTCAACAGGATGCGGCTACCGAAGTCGTAATCATAAACCATGTGTTCCACTGCGGGCAATCGTTGCCCGAAAAGTCAGTCCCACCTACAATTTGGCAAAATGAATGCACTCAAAACTAAAGTTCCTCCAAGGAAATTCGATCCATAAGTGAAGAAGAGGAGTCGGGCACCGGAACACTTCGTTTATTATCCTGAGCTTTTAGACTCGTACAGGAGTCCATCGTTAGAGGTAGTGGCAGAAACAGGACAAGCGGCAGTTATAAGGCACGTAGGCCCAATCATCGACCGACGTCGCACGACTGGAGGTAACTACGCAGGGCTCTGTACGCCGGCGCCAGATCGATAAATCGATTGACCGAGTTCTCATCCGAGGCCCAGGCTTCAATCAATTCTCGGCCTGTTTTGTTTCCGGCGTGGGCGACTATTTTGGTGGCTGCGACGTCAAACTCGTGACCCATTTCGTAGGTGTGGGCGGTCACTTGTGATAATGCGTCGCCTCGCCACACAGCCAGTTTATGTTCGTGTATGCGCGATCCGAGCATGCGTCCAGTCTGTCCTGTGTAGTTACAAGGACAATTTTGACACGGGATGCGATACACTACTCCAGATTTCTCTTCAGGTTTTAACTGGTCTTTGATTTTCATGACCCTGCTGCGCATGGTGACTTTGGGGCGGTGTGCAATTCCAACACCTAGCTCCGCAGCAATGCGCTCGGTCGCTTCTGAAACACGCTTGATGTATGGCAGAGAATGCCATATCGTCGGTGGCGTTGATGTTCGAGTTCTCTGGTGGCGACCGCGTAGGCAGCGACTTATGAATGCCCTCGGATAGCCATTTTGCACAAACTGGTCGCGGAGATAACGAGCCTCACGTGCTCTGTCCTCCGGTTTGCTGCAATGAGTTTGGATCCGTTTGAAGAGCGTCTTCACACAGCTTCGTTTGTGAGCCACCGGATGGATGCTGTGAAAGCTGAGAAGCTGTGTGGTGTTCGTTGCCTTCCTATAAGCCGTCGTTTCAAGTCCACGGTTAAGGTTTCGTCTGACGAGCACATCCAGGAAGGGCAACTGCTGCTCCTGTTTTTCTTCCCTCGTGAATTTTATATCCGGGAAGACTGCGTTGAGCAGGCTGTGGAAATGTTGCAGCATGTCCTTCTTTACGATGACGGACGAGTCGTCAACGTAACGGCGCCAAAACACCGGTTCGTGTTGGAGGAAGGCAATCTTTTCTAACTCCTGTAGGACCAGTTTTGCCACCAAACCGGAGAACGGTGAGCCCATTGGGGTTCCCTTGATTTGTTCATAGGTCCCTCCCGCAAAACTGAAGAAAGTTTGTTGGCAGAATCCAAACAGCATCATGAGGTGTTCAGTTTTGAGGGCATTCGGAGTCTCATCGTACGCCTCTTCAAGTCTCTTGCGCAAGACTTTGCGGGCCACGTTTGGTGGGATGGATATGAATAACGACGTCACATCGAAGGAGACCATGATTTCGTCCGATTGAATTCTCCGACCTCGGAGGTCTATGAGGAATTGCGAGGCTGATCGAACTGAGGTAGTCGAATTGCCTTGGAGGAACTTCAGTTTTGAGTACATCCACTTTGCCAAATTGTGTGTGGGGCTGCCTTTTAGGGCAACGATTGGCCGAAGTGGGACATTTGCTTTATGGATTTTTGGCAGACCATAGAATCAGGCTAAAGCGGTGTCAGTTGCCCTCATTTGGTGTCATTCATTCTCCGTGATCACATTTTTATGTCGGTATTCTCTAAGCAGTTTACTCAGCCGAGCTGCCACTGCTTTGGCTTCTGACTTCTGTGCTGGTCTGTAAAATTCTCTGTCATCAAGAAGGATAATAAACGAAGTGTTCCGGTGCTCGACTCCTCTTCTTCACTTATGCATCCACCTGGAACTCGAAATTTCGCCTTCATTCGTGAAATTCGATTCACTCAGTCTGATCAGCCCCCCAATTCCTTGTAGACCTCCGAGGTCGGAGGATTCAAGTGGACGAAATTATGGTCTCTCTCAATATGACGTCGTTATTCACATCGACCCAGCTAAGTTTTGTCCAAGAAGTCTTGCACTAGAAACCTAAGGAGACATGCGACGAAACTCAGAGCCCGCTCCAAAATTATCCCCTCATGAGGCTGTTTGAATTTTGCAGAAAGACTTACTCCGCCTTTGCGAAAGAATCCTTTGAGCGGATGAAGGGAACTACAATGGGTTCCCCAATCTCTGGTTTATTGGTGTAACCAGTCCTGGGAAGTGCAAGAAAAGACTGACGTTGCTTTGACAACACGTTAGTTATCGTCAGGAAAAAACATTCGGGGATATTTCTACTCTGTTTGACTCAATATTCCCAGATGTGCAATTCACAAGGGAAGAAAGGGAGCAGTAGCTGCCCTTTCTTGATGTGCTCATCAGACTAAGTTACGGCGGCGAAATAAAACAACGGTTTACAGGAAGGCAGCAAACACCATGCAACTTCCCAGTTTATACAGCAAACATTCGCTGGCTCACAAAGGAAGCTGTGGGAAAACATTCTCCAAACGGATCTATACTCATTGCAGCAAACCGGGAAAAAAGCACGCGAGGCCCCCGCGACCATGTTATGCGGAACAGCTATCCGAAGGCGTCCAGAAGTCGATGCTTACGTGTTCGTCTCCGGAGGACCCAATCAAAACCAGCACCTAGGGTATGATGTGTGCTGCCATGCATCAATAATGCGTCAGAGGTGACTGAGCGCATTGCTGTCGGACTAGGTGTTGGGATTGTAGACCGGCGCAAATCTAGCATGCGCGGCAAGATAATGAAAACCAAGGACCGATTGGATCCCAATGAACAGTGGGTGTATCCCGTGCCTGTCTTTGTAATTACAGAGGTCAGACTGAGCGCATGCTCGGATTACGCATACCCGAACATGAGCTGGCTGTGCAACGAGGTGACGGATTACCATGAGTGGCTGCCCACACCGAAAGGGATCATGAATTTAACTTCGAACCCTCGAAGATAACAGCCAACGCCAGCAGTAGGACAAACCGCGAATCGATTGAAGCCTGGGCCTCGAGTGAGGATTCAGTCAATCGACGTATCGATCTGGCGCCGACATACAGAGCCCTGCGCATTCACCTCCAGACCTGAGTCACTGACGTTTGTTGGACTCACATCCCCTACACCTGTTGCTTGTTCCGTTACCGCTTTCACGTCTGACAATGGACTCCTGCAGGAGTTCAAAATCTGACAAAAAAAGAACTGGCTCCGACGACCGAACAGTCTTCTCCCCGACTGACAGAAGTCCCAATCATTCGAAGGGTGGTGAACCAACAGGGAGACCGTCGCGCGCAACTCCCTCCTCTGTCCCGCGCTTTTATCCCTTTAGAGTTCTGTTCAAGAATTGCATTGGTGTCGGTCTGACTTAAGTGCACATCGGTTCTTCTGTATCCCATTTCCATACGACCACCCTAGTCATTTACCAAGACAGGGTTATGCACTCTGTACCCTTAGATCATCCCCATTTCTAGTCATGGACGCGTAATTTGCAAATAATTTAATCGGAAAGTGCAGCAGAGGTGCAAGCGTATGGCACGCCTTCTGCTTTGGCAACGATAATCTACTGAAAAGGGGAGATTATCCTTGATACTACCCATTCCATTCCTGTTAGACGAAATGCTACACTGTTATAGGAAGTTAAGCTCACCAATTTCTGATGAGTCTGCGAATGAACTTTGGATAAAGGTAAGGTATACTGACACTGCCATAGTTATTTCATTTTATGGCCAGCAAGCTAAGGGCCGAACACGGTTGTTGTAGCATCAGGAGGAAAATACTAAGAGGATTGTAATTTGCAACCACGACATTGGCCAACAACTGCCGCTACAGACAGTAATCAGTTTTCTTTTTCCCACTCAAAGAAAGCTTACCAGTTTCGAAGTGCACTCGCGGTCTTGTACCACTGGCTGTAAAAAAAGTCTGTCGGTGAAGACGAGCCAAGGTTTGCTTGGTCTCCATAAGCCGGCGTTCATACTCCTCTTTCTCCTGCTCAATTTGCAGAACCAGATCAAGCTGACTCTTCTCCTCTTCCGCATGCTTGAAGAAAAACACATACAAGTGTACGCAATTGGACTTATGTAAAGATCTACACGCTCTCCTCCAGCTTAGTGCAGACCGTGTGAAAGAAAATTTCCGAGAATAGCACTGCACACGTCTTTAGTGTCGCATCACCAAGTGTTTAATCGATCTGGTAAACCTGCCTAGGACCCTAGTAGAGTTTGGCTGGCGTGACGTGCCATTTAAAGCCATGTGAGAATGACAGTCACCATTCTAGCTAATTGTGGGAAGGGATGTGAACGTTCCAGTTTACCCTTAGAGAAGATTTTGTTTTGATCTCTTACGGATGGTCGCGTGGAGGTAAAAAAACAGCTAGTAGTGAAGTTGTACTGGTAAATACAAGCGAAACTGAAATTGTTAGGTGACCTTGAATATCAGCAATAACAGCCGACGTGGTGTGAGCCTGTGACTTGGCGGTTTCCGGCTCAGTGATAAACTGGTTGGTGTTTCAAATCATATACGCCGTCCCAATCAGAAGACGTGGAATGGCCGGTTGGTGCGATTAAATGGACCAAAAGTGATCGTTCCAATTTTGATCCTACTCGTCGGCAGTGCTTCTGAACAAGTCCTTCATCCAATAGCAAATTTTTAATCTAAAACTATTTTATTACGCTATTTGTCCGCTCCCATAAACTTCCTGTAAACTTAGACGCCTCAGTCCCCTAGAAAAAAAAACTCCCAAAGCTCCAAATCTGTTCGTTGTTACTTGTCTATTTTGTCATCCGCAGTCCCATATACTATAACTACAGCATGAGCCTTTGCTAACTCTAGTCCAACAGGCAGTCTAGGCGTTGGAGGGGAGCTCCGAGAAGGCTAAAAGGCTCTCACCGTAGCTACTTTGCCCTGACGAGACGAAACTCATAAAATGCCTAAAACGGTCAGATGCGGTTATGTAGCCCCACCTGAAGTAAACGAACCCAGCAACCTCAAATACGTGTCCGTTGATAATAGGGGTTTTTACAGGTGGAGCCGGGGAACACACAGACAAAGAGGTCAAGTAGTTGTATGCAAAATAAAAGCTATTGGGAATGCGCGGTTGTACTGTGAGGGATTGATAATTAGTTGTCCTTATCCTAGCCTTGACCCTTATCCCTAACAATAACTCCTAACCCCAACCCCAGCAATACTGTGTCCTCCAGGTGGGGCTACATAACCATATCTTACCCCTAAAACAAATCAGAAATCATGCTCAAGCCTGTTGCAAATTTAACACACTCGAAAGAATCTAGTTAGACCTAGAGTGCAAATTCAGTAAGACTATTTTAGAAGGCTTCCTAATTGCTGCAAGCACGTTCGACAATATTAAAATGCTTACTATCTCAGTCAGGGTCTTCAGTTTCGCTTTTGCATCATCCACTCGACGTATCTGATCGGACAGCATCTCCGTCGTCCTCTGTTCCAGGCGTTCTGCGTCGTCCAGCCTGAAGTCCGGGGAGGGTGGAAATTTTGTCAAATCGAAACGAATGAGATAAACGAAACTCCTTTAATCGCAATGACCCCATGAATAAGCAAAAGGCAGGTCAGCAGAAGCAAACTCGGGAAGTTAGACTGCGAAGGAGCGGGAAAATCGCAGTAAAAAAGCGACTTTGAGGGTCTCGTTCTCCGTAATAACCGCTCTGTGAGGAGTCTTAGTATGGTATTTTTGACTCCTAGTTAACCCTCCTTCGTCTAGGGAGGTTTCAGTGACACGAAATCTTGTTTTTTAGAAGGCGCCGAAAAGATCTATCCTTCGAGGAGTGTAGCTGTCAAGTCTTCACTAAGAGGACGGGAAATTAGGCGTTTGGCCATTCGATGGGATACCTACGCGAATCCTACTTTTGGTCAAGAGGCTTAATATTCATCCTCACGATACGCGAACGCCTGGCGCGGGATTTGTAGTTCTGAGTCCTTAGTGGTTGCCCACAATATATCAACAGTCTTCTGGTGCTGCTCACCCCCCCCCCTTTGATTTTAATAGACGCGTTGCACCATTTACCCGTTGAATAGGCGTGCGCTACAATCCCTCATCGTAAGATGCTGCTGCCAAAATTGATCGGACTGGTTTGGTGTTTACGGCGGGCAGGTCTCTCGCTAAATCACACACACATTCTCTCTCTTTAACTCACGAACTCAACACATTAGTGTAGACAAGATTATGGAGCATTCTACCATGTGACACGATAGACTGACTACCATCCAAGAAGATAGCTAAATCTGAAGGCTACACAACGCACAACTGTCTCACACAGGCATAAATGTTTACATGCGAAAAACTGTTGATCATTTCGCAGGTTGTGTCATTAGGACAACCAGCCGGCAAACTGATTCCAAGCCATTTTTGTGCAAGTGGGCACAACCCACTTCTTCATTCCTCTTGCTCATTCTAATGAAGTCAATGAAGCCTGGGTAAACATGCACTCCACTCACCGGCAGAATAGCAAATAGGATATCCTAGTGATTTTTGAAGCGTCTACTTTGAATGGTCTAAAAGTGGATCTGTTTTTATGGTACTTGGACTAGGGGTTATTTTGGGACCTGATAAATTGTCAGTCTCTCCGTGTAGTTCAGGTTTAGTTCTGCTCTACCGGTTATCATCTGAGCGCCTTTGAAAGAAGTGCTTTGAGAGCGTCATTAACGTCCTGGACCTTATTAGTAGCTCTGCAGCGTCTACAACACCTTTTACTCGAAAATTAGGTTTTCTTCAGGATACGATAGGAGTGTTCCCCTCGAATTGCTTGAATTTTAAAAGTCACTATCAACTGCCAATCGACAAGTAACTGGTGCAAAAAGGTAAGCGCCCTGTAATTGGTAATACTTGGGGAAGTCCTATTAGTTTATATATCCACTAGCAAAGAAGCAAACCTACTGATAACCAAAATTTTGAGAATTGGGAAAACCAAACAATCAGCAAACCTCTGCTATGAGACGGATTCGAACACTCCTCTTTTAATAAAGTTATTTTTTTATCTTTTTTGCTGAGATGTGGTTATGTATCCCTGGCTGAAGTAAACAAATTCCAACCACCTGTAATACGGGACAGGTGGTAATAGGGTTTTTTACAGATGGGGCTGGAGAGCGCACAGGCAACGAGGTCAAGTACCTGTATGCAAAAGAAAAGCTAGTGGAAGAGCACGGCTGTACCTGAGTCGTTGAGAAATATTTGTCCCAACCCCTAACCCTAACCGTAACCCCTAATCCCAGGCCCTTACCCTGACCCCAACCCAACAGTGTTGCGTTTATCACATCTTACCCATTTTAATTGAATTTTCAAGGGCTTCTGCCTTTTACCCCAAATAAACTGAGTGGATTTGAGATCTCCAAGATCACAGCAGGCACTACAATTCTGAGATATCACTATCACTTCTGTCTCAAGCGAACATCCTCCTACTGTGAGCGTTCACTCTTCCTCAGTCTTACTAAGAGGTTTCAGTTTTAGACGCTACAAACTACCTTAGATGTTTCACATACTGTCAAATTCTCAAAAAGTGATTTGCTGAAGGGTGAGAAAGATCGCTGCCACTAGAGTATGCACCGAACGTTTTCCTACCACCTTCATTCTCAAGGGAAGTCCACCTGATGGTGTACCAAAGGTTGCTTACTAACTAGGTATGAGGAAGTGGCAGGTGTGTGCCCAAACTGTCACTGCGCGTTAACCCCATGTATCGGCCCCGTCGACCGCTGGCGAATCCATGGCACAGAGACTGGCGAATCAGTGCCTAGAGCACCGACACACCAGATCCCACGCCTTCAATTGCCCGCACTGCCCCTGCACATTCAGTCATCGCACGGGTCAATTCTGTCACATGCGCATTCATGGAAACCTACGGCAAATCAACGCAGGCATGAGCACGTTTCCGAGCACTTCCTCATCAACACATGCACCATGTATAAACATTTCCAACACTCCACATCGCCGGCACCTCTACTGCAAACGGGAAGTCTGCTTTTCGACTCCTTTCTCCACGTGGTTCCTCTGCCACATATGAGGCACGAGCGTTCTATCCTCTTGTGTGTGTGAAATCCTGGTGCGTGCGTTTGGGGAGCCATTCCGTGTGTGTGGCATGCGCAGACGGGCTGTTTTCAGCTCTGTCGGCTATTGCGCCCATTCTTCGCACCAGACGTCTGACCAGCTCGGACAGCGGCTGGGGCCTGGGAGTGGAGACGGAGAGCGAGGTCAACGTCTCAGCTCACTTTCCTCCCTATAAACAATCTGACGCCCTTTGAGCTATCATGGTGCGCTAAAAGCCGTGGCTTAGAAGGCTGCTAACTGACGAGATAACCAGGATCTCACAGCCAGCCCTTGTGCGTGTTTGTGTGTAGCGGCGGGCTAGTGGACTGAGAGTCAGGCCGCAATGGCTCCTGCTACTTTTTTGAAATCTGAGTCGCCATCCCTTGTCTTTTGTTGTTCGCAGAATCTAGGTCAGTGTGCATTGCGGACCAGGAGGGGGTGGCGTTACGCCTAGGTGAGGATTTATGCCGTGCCGGCCACACCTGCGTCCTATCCCGCCTCCGGTCCTTTTGACTGTCTTGACACTGGATGCAGGTGGGGAGGAGGAGAGTGCGGTAAATTTTGCACAAGCGTACTCTAACTATAAACCAATTCACGCGCAAGTCACCGTCTCCGTTTTTACCCTGCTGCGGAGCTTACTATGGACACTGTCGGTCACGATGGTTAAACTGTCCTTTGGAAGATTAAGTGACGAATAGGACAAGAAGGACGAAGTGGCCCGCCTTTCTGAAGATCACATCTTGAAAATGAAATAATAAAGCATGCGTGAGTGCCTCACTTCAAGAGAAGTTTCCAGCCTTCTACAATTTATCAGGGCATACTGTTGTGAACAGAGGTTTCAACACCCAATTTTCTGGCATAACTTGCAGAAAACGACGTCAACTGAGCTGAAACCCCAGTCGACCCAGCAAATGGACCAACACAGAAGGGTATCATTACTTTTAGTGAAAATCGAGGTTTGTTTCTCGAACTGTACAAGGAAAATTTTTTAACTCGACGATTCATCGAGCGCTCCGAATGGTCCGTAAACTAGAACGATTTCTATTTAGGCAGACTAGCACAAATGAGAAAAAACGTATGCCAGTGTCTCGTGTCTCATAGAACGACACATGTTTTATGTTCCAGTTACTCGATTAAGCTCTTGCGTAACTGGTGGTGACTGAGAACACTGAGAGTCTTTGTCTTAAGTTAGTTAAGAAATCGCAAAGATCGACAACTGTCTTTCTATCGTTTTTTTCGTACAAACCAATCTTTCTTTACCCCACCCTTTTTAAAACCTCAGCCTGAACAGGGCGTGTCAAGGCTGCAGATTAAAAACAAGACGCGGCTCTGAATACATCTTCTCCTTGAAGTTTGTGTTGTCATATCAGTACTCCTGTGTCACCCCTTTAAAAACCTCCAAATGTACGCAGGTTAGTACGAATGAAGCAGATAGTGCTTCATTCATCGTGCAGTGCGAAGCTTTACCAACAGAGACACCGCAATCAGGGAGAGATTGGCGCACACCACTCGCAAGAGCATTGTAACCCCACTAGGAACCCGTGGGCCGAAGAGCAGTTACACCAAATTCTCGGGGCACGTACCCGTTGCATTAGGAGCATTCAGGATTTGCCATCCTACTTATTAACTTGCAACAGGAAGCTACGTCAGCTGTGGCATTTAAGAGAGCAGGGGAATGTGCATTGTAGTATGAGAGGCCCTATGGGTTACTGCGAGGTTAATCAACCCCTGAAACCATGTCTGCGTGGTTATGAGGGTGAAGAAAAGAGGTTAGTTTGCAGGAAGCAGGGTTGTAAGGACGAGTGCTTGGAGAGAGATTCGTATGATTTTGCGGTTTACCGTGGGTAAATAGCCGAAAGTTGGCTGTTTAACCCAGTCAACTCGGCCAGTTGCTGAAATATCAAAATTAGGCAGAAGACGAGTTTATTTTCTTTAGCATTATCATCGCAAACATAATAGTACAACATTATTAAATAGGTGCGATGCTGTGGGTGAAATACCATCAGTAGAATTTTAGAAGTAATCAAGGATAGACGCAGATGCCTGCACAGAAATGCGTCCAGACCGGTACACACACCTGCACGAAAGTTACATGCGTGGAATAGAACATTTTCAACTATGAAGGTATTGTAAATCGAAAGGAAGTCGCAGATAGAACCGTCTGGTTCCCAATACAATTACCAAATCGAGTATTTTTATGTGCCTACGCTGTAGAGTTGCGGTGTAGGTTGCAAACTTAAAGGAAGAGCGCCACTATAACCGGTGCTTAGTAAAACACCCATCATTTAATTTAATGAAATCAAAATTTAAGGTATGTAGGACGAAATCAGATGTATCTTCTGCCCGACAGTAATGCAACGTAGACTGGATTCTGCTTATTCCGCTGCCTTTTGTCTGTGGTAATCCATACAAAGACTCGCGTTTCACTTGACCATCAAGATTTAGAGGTAAAGGAAGTTTCGAATTAGTAAGTGGGCTAACTCATGAAATGTCAACTGAAATTCCGAAATGCGTTTTCGTTTCCAAAAGATAAATTAAGTAGGGTTGTAAGACAAATCATCGCACAGCATAATTCTATAATAACTCAGTTACCTCAGGATGCCGGCTGTCGAACAAACGCCTTTCCGGCTGCATCCAGAAAAACATACTCCATAAAAATGACCACTTACGTAGCATGAATTTTTTTATTGACTTTCGATACCCTTTAAGATTCGATTATATTTCAGAGAACACATGCATAAAAATATTCATTCTTTTGCTTATTCAGTAGACAATTATATCTATTTTCAATTTTATACTCGAAGGAAGGGTATAATTTGGTTTTATAAGACTTTTTCAATTCCCGAATAATTTTTAACCCGACCTGCGTTACACTTGCATTCAGGATTCCAAAACTACAAGCCGTATATTCTGCGTAAGGAAAACCATACATTTCTCTACCGTTTTAAGAGGAGACCAGATGGGGTTCGTAAGATTAAGCAGTGAATTTGAATCACGTTGTTATCTTTACAAGCCAAATTGGTTAATACAGAGACAGGACGTTTTATGAAGAGCCATTTCACGGTATTAAAAAATCTCACAATCAGAAACTTTTTAAAACCGAATTATACCCTTCCTTCGAGTATAAAATTGAAAGAAGACGTAATTGTCTACTGAATCAGCAAAAGAATGAATATTTCCATGCATGTTTTCTATGGAATATAATTTAATCTTTAACGGCACCGAAAATCAATGAAAAAATGCATGCTACTTAACTAGTCATTGTTTTTACGGAGTATGGTTTTTGGATGCAGCCGAAAAGACGTTTGCTCGAGAGCCGGCGCCTAGGGGTAACTGAATTATTATGGGGTTATGCTGCACGCTGATTGGTTTTACATTCTACTTGATTAATCTTTTCGAAACGGAAACGCATTTCGCAATTTCTGTTGAGATTTCATTAATTAGCTCCCCTACTGTATTTATCTCCGCATTAGAGAGTGGTACAATCTGTACTATGTCAAGTAGCAGACTATAAACAATTGGAAGACTCAAGCAGGCAAAAAGCCTGCACCGTCCGACAGGGTAGCCAGTTCAATCTCAGCTGAGGACTCGCGTTTTCCGGCCGTGCCTACTTCCTCATTTCCAACTGTTAACTATAGATCAGAACTGCTCTGCCTTTGCCTGGAGCACATAAATTGCAAAGCAATTTGAAATTCTTAGACTGTCTGGCGGAATATTGTGGCAGGTGAACACTGCTTAAAGAGTTTGTTGTCTATGTCCTTCCGACGAACTGAAAGGACGTCTAAAAATATAGTAGGCCTGTTTCTGTATGGAAGAATAATGATCTGCACACTGTCCCTCCCACGTCCTGCGAGCCGCTAAAATAGGTACTTTTCCACAGCCAGAGGAAAATAGTTGACAAAAAATGCAAATTTACTCGTTAGTTAGCGAAAATTTACATTACGTGCATAAAATTAAGGTACAGCCGATTCAGTCTTGAAATTTGAAGTACTTCAAGACATTTCTGGGGTGTGGGGACAAGGAAGGCGATTCGCAGAGACCGATCTCAAACAGCGGAATCCTTTTCTATTCACAATTAATATATTTGCTGAGAAATCAGGATAGAATTAGTCTTCATTCTATGGTTGAGATACAGCTCAAATGACCTCTCACCTTCTTTAACCTTTCGTTCTCACCGGTTAACTTCTTGAACTGTTTCACACCACTTCGGATATCCACTTTTGTAGCGAGACGACGAGCTTCGGAGTTCGAGATGGCGGTTTTGATAGCAAAACTATGAGAGAGAAAGAGATGGATGACGTGTCAATTTTAAGAGTCATCAGCCATATAGAAAAATAGAAACATCTATTAGCATAGTGTTTTGGCAGAACCGTGCATGCTTGAGGAGTATATGTGATAGAAGTGAGGAACGAACATACACGGGCAGCAGCCAACGAAAAGGCATTTAGAATGCGTCTGATAGCGTTATCCTCCCCAATTTGTGGACATTAACTTGTGTAAAGCAAACAAATTTACAGCAGAGACAGACGACTGAAATGTCCTGTGTGTGGATCATAAAATTCAGACTAGATATTTTTGCAGCAAGAAGGGTCACACGGTCTTGGTCAACGCTCGATTTTGTTTGCAGTCAAGCGGACTTCCACTGCGTCTACCACACTCACTCTCTACACACACACACCCATGCACAAACGATAGTTCGACCGTCGATTTCTACGATGTCCACCGTGTGCCCCACAGCGGGTGGTGGGAGCAGGGACGGTGACTTGCACAGGAGTTTGTAATGCCAGTAGACTTGCGCTTCATCTACCACACTCTCTTCTCCTCCCCCGCCTAAGCCCGGTGTCAAGACGATGTCAAGAGGACCAGAGATCAGGGAGGCTGCCGGTTGATGGCTTGGACAGATCCTCGCCTTGGCGTTCTACCACACACCTTGGTCTTCTCAACAAATGGTCAGGATTTTAACGCACAAAACAATGGGGTGATGGCAGTGGCCCCAGTTGTGCGACGACTACCGGCAAGAGGGTCTGCCAGCGCACCCCGTAAATGTTGGCATTTGTTATTGCGCAAAGAGAACGCCTACCAGAATCCGATATGACCCTCCGTGTTGGTCCAGCGCATCTAACACGTGGCCCGTTTGGGACACACACACACCGCATTTAGGCGGACAGATAAAGTTAAGGAAACCGAGGATGGGCGAGAGCCCAGTGGCCAAAAAACTCTACAACCCGTGTACGCGTGCCACATGTAACTTAATCCCTAACTCGGAACGCACCAGACCGCATAGGGGGGGTCGCAGATCCCACAAGGATGACAGTGTCAAAAAGGCCACAGCGGGATGGAGGTATTCTGACTTGACCCTAAGACCTCAGCGGGGTCGATTTTTTCCGTCAGTTAGTAATATTTTAAAACATTATAGTTATAAGCATGTCAGGTAATTTATACTGAGACATGTACTAAATTGCCGACTAATAATGAAAGTGCGCATAGTGGCTGAATTGGCGTGAAAGCCTCTGTCCACATGTGTCACGCGCAGTTCGGTCCCTTACTCAACGTGACCGGAAATAACTGAAAACACAGTTTTCTGCGTAAATTTGACGCGGATATTCTCAAAAACGTCGTTGCGCCCGTAATTACAACGCCGGCAAATTACAGCACATGGTTGTTGTATAAGAAACAACCGAGATTCCACTGGACCTAGACGTGTACATGGCTGTGACCGAATAATCCCGAGAGCAGTTCGTTAGTGTGCGTGCGTGTGCAACAGGGCTGTGTAGGGCAGACCGAAATTGTGTTATTTTTCCTATCACTGTTGTGTTTTGCCATTTGGCCAAGCAGGTCAACGCGTTGTTTGCATGTTCTCGGACAGTATGGGCAGGCAAGACGGAAATTAAAGGGCGTGTTAGTCGGGGTTGCAGGCCCTGGTTCTGCAGTTGTACTGCCGTAGACTCGCAAGAAACCAGACAAGCCGACGCGTGATTGAAACGCGCGGTCCCAAGAGAAACAAGTTGGCACTGTGTCTTCAATGCTGGTGGAGGGTGTCCTTGCGACGTTTCCGATACTCCATGGATACAAAGGTGTTTGACCAGGCCCAATCGGGACCGAAGCGCCGTGTTATATCGGGGGCAGCTACGAAGAGTGTCTTCAGCGCTGATATTCGAGGTGGCGGTTTTTTGTGATGTGGGTGGTGAATAGACCTTTTTGACACTGTAGTGGATCGGAAAGTATCCAACGAAGACAACCCAGAATGTCAGATGAAAGTGCGGAATGACCGGCAAGTTTTTGGAACTGGCGATGTTGGTCGTGGTGCAAAGCCTTCTCAAGTTCAATGGTTGGTTTGCGGGTATTTAAGAGAGGATTTTAGAGTGTTTTTGTCGCCGACTTTGTTCCTCTCGTCTGCGAGCACTCGTAGGGATGTCATCATAGAGTAGTTGCTTGGACAGTCAGTCGTTAGTCATCCTCACGAGGTGAAAATGAACCTGCTTCAAAATAGCACAAATGCCGAGCGCTTCCTTCCCTTCCGGGACCTCAGCGTCCAGGCTCCTCTCCGTTCACCCTAACTTCCGTATCCTTCGAAGGCAACTGAGGTCTGCTTGTCTGACTTTGATACGCTACTTAGCTCTTCGTCGCGTTCAGAGGGATAGTCAGGACGACGGCTACGCACATTTTTAATTTCGTGTTGAGGCTGTCGCAGTGATTGTAGTCTGCCAAAAACCTAACTGCTTTTGGAGATCCGCCTTGGAATTTCACTCTTGATATTTCTAGAGGTGCTATTATGTGGATAGACGAATTAGTTCACAAGCGCAAGGCAAATTCCTTTTACACCTTCCGTGGGTCCATTGTACTTCTCCGTTGGTGCATTACCGCTGTCCTCTCTGTGTTAGCGACGAATCCGAAATTTAGGTAATCGCAGGCAAAGAGGGCCACGCTCTGCTGCATGCTTACTTCGGCTGCGATGTTCAACGCATAGTCCTTGGCAAATAAGAGGCCGTTTACACCGATCTTGAATACTTTGGTTGTTGATTGCATGCATCGGATTCTGAGTAGCTGGCCGCCGATTTGATAGTTGGCGCTGTCTCCAGCTAAGTCCTCATGGTAAGCACCTACTAGCGTGGCAGAGAAAACGAGGTTTACGATGGAGGCAAGCACGTAACACTTCCTCCATCCATTCGAATTTGGAAATGTTCTCCGGATTAGCCCATCGTCCGCGCGCCATCATCCGTCATACAGAAGTTTGACCATCTGAATGAATCATCCCGGACAATATTGACTAGCTATTTCTGAATTTCTTTTGTTCCGCTGTGCCGAAGGGTTTTGTCAGATCCACAAGGGTGGTTTGAAGTCTGATCCTAAGTTATTAATGTTTTTCTTACAGTTGGGAGTCGCGAAGACTACGTGGGTGGTCTTACGAAATTTCCCGAATCCACATTGTGTTTCTGTAAGGACTTCCCACTCCCAGATCCATTTTAGGACATTGAGTAGTACACGGGCGAATGTGTTGTCAGTATGACTAAAGAAAGAATCCGCGAGGCTTGTTGCCGATTAGTCAGTTTCGTTTGCCCTTTGAAATTTGATATTTGTCCTTGTCGCCACATAGCCCGAAGTAGTAAGGCAAAATTGTCCATAAGTTTAAGGCAGTGTTATTTGCAAAATTTCGGCTGGAATTGAGGCGACACCCAGTGCTTTCCTACTGGACAGCTGTTTAATCACTTTGACTGCTTCTCGCAGGAAAGATAGACGATCAAAGTTGATAGTGGTGCCCATATGGGAAAACCGGCTCATGGTTTCCTCGCAGATTGTAGGCGGGTGGTTTATGATAACCCCGAAATACGCGGCTCAGGACTCTAAAGTCAACGATTTCGCTGACAGTATGGTCGTCCCGCCTAAGATGAGGGTAACAATCAGGAGATGGCACCCAAAAAATCCGTCTAACCAAAGCAGCCTGTCTTACGGGACAGGTGGTAATAGGGGTTTTATGGGTGGTGGCTGGTCGTGATGTACGATACTAGCCGACGGAAAGCCTTATTTGAACAGGCGAATGATCGAAGTTGGCCCGCTCTCCGTTCCGTTATTACAAAATGGGTCGCCAAAGGCCGTATAGTGGTAACGGACGAGTGGGAGGCGTATAATCGTCTTCCCTCAGAAGGTTATCTACATTTCTCTGTTAACCACTCAAAGAACTTCAAGAACCCTACCACGGACGGCACACCAATGCTATTGAGGCATACTGGAGTAGACTGAAAAGGAAACTCCCCGAGGGAGGCGCTGTATGTGTGCGAGCTGTGTGGGCTCACAAAGACGAAGTACAGTATCGTCTTTAGTTTGGCCTCAATGCCATGTCTCTGACAGATGCCTGGGAACTGTTCCTGTTCCATGTTGTGCAGACTTCTCCTATTTAAAAGTGATTTTGTTTTGTAATAAACTGCCATAATGCGAATGTATGCCGTATATTCAGGTGTACGTGTGTAAGGATGGGGAAGGTTGGGTAACAGCGACCATCGTCCACGTAACCTCCTGCGATGTTCGTTCGGCCAGCCCATGTTAGGCCGTCAGGGAAAGTCCAAGTAACGCGTGAAAGTAGGCCTGCGATCGCTGATATAGCCTGAAGGCGTTTGAGTCCACTGTTAAAGGTATTATGTCTAGGTAACTGATTTTTTTGGGTGCCATCTCCCGATTGTTACCAAGATGAGTAGTGGTGCAGTCCCCTTGAATTGAGGGACGTGAACCGCTCTATCTGTCATTAAGATGTTCTTAGTGTCACCACGGTCTGCTGATCGTTGAATTTCCCTAGTTTTGCCACTCAGCTAATCATTTTACATCTGCCTCGGCCTCTGCCGGCGTCGGTTCTGGCATTGGCGTAGGTTATGTGCATGAGAGAGAGAGAGAGTTATCACCAGAAAAAGGGCACATAAACGTGGGGAAACGGCGGAAGCTATAAAATTTTTGGATTCGTTTTCATGAGCAGATAACGCAGGTGAGCATTGGCATTGTTGAGATGTGCACACGTAGAAGGTGCGAGTTAACCACATGTTAATACTCGCGCATGGATATTCTGGATACTGCACGACGACATGGACTGACTTCGGGCTTTTAGTAATTGTATAAACGGATCATCTCCGGCGCTACTTATCCATTTTAAAAAAGTCGTGTTGCATGGATCGTTAGTAATTGTTTAAACCAACATACATTGAGGACTGAAGCTGTTGAAGTCGAAGCACGGGATTCTGCTTCAGTTGAGCCACCTCACTTTTGACTTCCTGAATTTGAGTATTCAAACGCGCGATGGTCTGCGCTAATTGCCGCCTCTGCTGTTCGGAATCCTGCCGAACAGTTGGGGTTATGTTTTGTATCGTCTGAAGCTAAAAGAGGAAAGAGGGAAAACTTTGCTTGGAACTATCTTTTTACCGATGAAGAGGAGTGATTGAGTAAAATTATAAACTGTTGGGTTCAACTCTAGATCTGCTCTAAGCTCAAGGAATGTAAGCTGACATACCTTTATTCTGACATTTATTCCGAACGAAAAAAACGTGTTTAGGAATAAATTTAAGGTACTCCAAAATTAGGTAAGTCAATATAAGCGAAAGATCGTTCTTGGTAAACAATTACCAGTGACCAGTATGCGTTACCACATGGATTTTTGATGGTCCTATAAATTAAAACATATTTTATAGAAAACATGCACAAATATGCTTTCTTTCGCTCATTTGGTAGAAAAGCACGTCATCTTCACGTCTTATACTCGAAGAAATGGTATGTCTAAGTTTTGGAAGTGTTTTCCAATGCCCGAATAATTTTTAGCCAGATCAGCCGTCGCATTGGCGTTTAACGATTTCATTCTACAAGGGGTACACCTTCCGCGTCTGTAAGGTGTCATGCAGAGTTAGCAAATTTTCGTAATGGATGCGGACTACGTTATATATTTTATGAGGAACATTAATCAACGAACAGGTGCGATTTTGTATTAATATAAATTGCACAGTCTTAAAATATCCCATAATAAACCTTTTAAAATCAAAAACTACCCCTTCTTCGAATATAAAATGTAAAGACGACGTGATTTGCTACCAAATGAACAAAAGAAGGCATATTCTATGCATGCTTTCTATAAAATGTATGTCAATTTACAGGGTTATAGAAAATCAACATGAAAAACTCGCACTAATTAAGTAGTCTTTTTACCAAGTGCGGTTTTAACAAGAGATCGAAAGGTCAACACCCTGGCGATTCCAAAATATCATGGGATTATGCCGCCTGATAATCACAATTACAATCCCACCAAGTAATCCTTCCTAATCGAAAACACGTCTTAGAATTCCGGCTAACATTTCATGAGATCAGTCACGAACTGTACGTTGGAGTCGTTATCGTGCATTTTCAAGACGGCTACAACGACACGAAGGGTTCCACCGTCGCAAACGACAATGTCTGCCCCGGGAGCCGGAGCATGGCAGGCGCAGGAACGGTGACTTGCGCGTGAATTAGTTTATGTTTATGTTAGACTTGCGCAGCGCCTACCGCACAATCTCCTCTCTCGTCCACCTGGCCTCGATAACAAGACAAAGTCAAAAGAACTAGAGACAAGACCAGACGCAGTGGCTGACAAAAAATTAAATAGCCTGACTACGTGTGCGACGCGACCTGGTCCGCGCACGATGGACCGGGTTCTCACACAAAGAGGGGGTGGTCGGCTCGGATCCTAACAGGTGGGAATGCCAAAGAGGTCACATTACGAAGGAGCCATTGCAGCCTAACTCTCCATCCGGCCGAGTTATTTCGTCCGTTGACAGCCTTTCAAGCCACGGCCTTTAGCTCACAGTGATAGTTTAAAAGCGCGTCAGAGTGTTTATAGTGAAGAAATGCGCTGAGATGCCGAGGGGCTTGGGGGCCCCAGAGTCGACCTCACCCGCTCTCTTCTCTCTCTCCCAGGTATCATTCCACAGTCGAATCGGTCAGCTATTTAATATGCGGATTGAGCGCAAGTGGTTGGTGAGGCGTGAGCCTGTGCCTAGACGAGCCACTACGGACCCCTCATGTGTGCCATTTGTCATGGATGCGTATCCCAAATAACGTGTGTCGTGCTGGTTAGGTGCAGCTCCAGCATGGCCGGAGCACGTCAAGACGGTTACACCTATCAGACACGGTGAATAATGAAGGATGGAATTATCGCATTAGTTATTTGCCACCTGTTCAAACACCGCAAACCATAACCAAAACTCGCACGTACTTCCTCCCTGATCTCCGACATCCGTCGCAAAACCAGGCTCACCTTCCCGCTGACGCCTGCCTGTTAATGATACCTTTTTGACCCCAAGCGCCCTAATACCGTAGTCTCACGTCTCTATCAATTCCCTCCGATGATAGGTTGGTGTAATCAGCTTTATAATTAATTGGAACGACCCGATTTTCCCGAAAGGCTTCCTATTTTTCATTATATTACCTCAATTATATGTATATATATGTAATATATATATATATCGAGAGAAATAATCGAGGCCTGACAAACAGACGCCAACTCCATCAACCGCAGCGTCGACCTACCGGCACAATACGCGGCCGCCAAGCACCACTTATGCACCAGGGGAGACCCAATGAGGATAACGATTGGTGGCTCTATTATGGGTGAGCGAGAGGGGCCTATTTAAACCGCGCAGTTCTCATACTTCCTATCCCCAATGATGCACTCGAGTATGATGAAACGTCCGATGAATAAATCATCATCCCCAGAGCTCACCTTACCATCTTCTTCATGTATATGTATATAAAGTCGTGTTCCGAGGACTTAACCCCATGTCCTGTACTAAATAATTTCTGAAATCATTAGCTTGATTATGCTCTGGAGTTCGTATACCACAAACCACATACAGAACGCTGGGGGACCCATTGAAGAGCCGAACTCCTCGCGGCTGTATCGCGCAGGGCAGAATGCTGGCAAAATACGTGGCTGGGCATTTAGCTAGCACCTATCCCGGGAGAATGGCATAATACCTTTGACACATATATATATGTGCTTACATACTGAGGTCGGATAAGTTATTCAAGAAGATGATTATATAAATTAAAGTGGAAAAAGTTCTATAGTAAGCAAGTAATTCGAGCCTACGTTTTGTCTGATTTCTTGCCGCAGTGTGTCTATGTGTTCACGGCGGGCCTTTGATATTGCAAATAACCGTCGTACGGTCTCGACTTTGGAGACATAATGTTGAGTTCTGGCCGCTTCCAGCTTCTCTTCCAAAATCTTTGCCTTTCCATTTGCGTCAGCTAAATGTCTAAAATGTAGAATGATATCGCACGTCATTCTGACATTTCTTCAGTGAAGTTTAGTAAATGCGAAACCACCACACAGGGTAGACTTAAATATACATCAGTGCTGAAGTATTAGAGTAGATTCTGGTTAATTGGGCCATCGGTTACGTGGAACAGCCGTTTAGTCAAGTCGGATGTTGGAAGCCAGAAACAGGTCATATGCATTACGTTAATTTACTTTACTTATTAGGGCCATCATTCCACCTAAGCGGACTGGTGACTGGCAGAGCGGCGCTAACCGACCGTTTTTGCGGAATTCACTCGTCTCGTTATGCCTCAGGGTTCTCTCCCGAGCCCAATCAGCAGGCGCACAGCGGCGCATGATATGGGCAGAATGTTATTGACGGCAAAGACAAGGGAAACTGGAGTGGCCATTTCCGACTTTTTAGCCGTCCTCAGCCAGTCATACCCAACCCCGGAGTGTGGAACACCTGGGGCTCGATCCCGTGACCTGTTAGTCAAAAGTCCAACGCCTCTAACCACTGAGCCACGGGCCCGCTGTCCTGTCGGTTGCGATCGAGGATGTACAATGGTGATCTTCCAAGTCACTAGGGTGAAGCTGAGAGGATTGTTTGCATTTTATACAGATGGCACGTCCTACTGGCCGCAAATTCAGTCAGATGGTCTACACTACCCATGCGCGCCTTCAGGTCTGGTTGATCAGCCAGTTTTGGGAACTCGCGAACATAAGGCGAGCCCTAACGTACAATCCTGTGACCGACAAAGCAGAATAGAGCGTACGGCGGCGGGCGTTCGATAAGGCTGGGAGGAAGGGCAGCAGCTCTGACCCAGATCGATAAGTAGCTTTTGTTGATTGGCTACAATATGCATTTTAGATCTGCATGCGTTTCGGACAATTAGGCCCGTCGGGTCAATGTATCTCGGATCAGTGTAAGCCGACTAGTCGGAATCCAGCGCATTTTACCATACTTTTCTGATTAATTTAAAGTGTTGGGAACTTCAAATCTTGTGAGGGTTGCTTTCATTGCTACATGAATTTGCACGACAGACGGAGGGTATTTTACAAGTCAGGAGGCAATTTATGAGCGTAGATTTACACAAATGGAGCATAAAGTACGCGCGATGCCAACTCCAAATGAGGATCTGCCACTAAGGCCGGACTAGCATTTGGTAAACCCCCGAACGTGAGAAATTTTTCAGAAGGGATTGAAGACCTTCAGGGAGGCATCAGGTAGGGGCAGTCATAGACTGACAACATATTTGCACACCCGACATATGTAACCTACAGAACCCGCTGGTCATGTGAAAAAAGAAGCGGTCTGTAGAATATCATGTGTGATGCAATGTAGTGTAATGCAGTTTTCAGACAAAAGAGTCCATCTGTAACCTTATGTGCAAACCAGTGTTGTCGATGATGGGGTGAGACATTCACACAAGCGACACTTCGCGAGCTAGAAAGTGGACAACGGTGTGTGGGAATTGGGCGTCTAAAGGAGACAATTGCCAGTCAACAAAAGCCAATGGCAAAGGATGGCTGCTACATGAACAGACGGCGAGTGAGACCCTGGCTACAAAATTCTCAAGGAAAAATGACCCAAAATCGAACCGGTCAAAGAACCAAAACCTGACCTCCTGAAGACATATCGTCTCAAAAGAAGATGCGGTCGCTGAAACAAAAAGTGTATTGACCTGACGTCTCGGATCCTCCCTCGAACCCACCATCTGCGACTGTCTCTGACGATGAGTTTGAGTGAGAATCCGAAACGTCAGGCCAATAAACTTCTCGTTTCGAATATTGCGTCCGCTTCTTCTGAACTGTTCCCTGGGACTCACCTATTCGCTTCTACCGGCATGTCATCTCGAGTAAAAAGATTATGACCGCGTGCCAGCGAACTTCTTCGGTCTCATGACTTAGGAAGGAAGAGGCTTATCATGCCGAATGATTCATTTGGCCTATTTACATGTGTACAAGTATGCTAAAGACAGTTTTAATAAAATAACTGGGGCTGATGTTCATGTGTGGTGCTCAACAATATCTGTTTGTAAAAGCACAGAAAGGGAGCTCACCTAAGCCGTTCTTCAAGACCGAACTTCAAAACTTTCAGACGTGTCGAATAATTGTGGTTCTGATAAGTTTTTGGGTGGTGATCGCGTTCGAGTATCTCCAATTTCTGCAAAGACTTTCAAAAAAGCATGCACATCGGTAGGTATGCTACATCAACTGGTTTTGAGGCAGCATTTTAAGTCTGAGCTGAAAGTTCCGTAACCAGCTTACTGTAAATTTTCGTGGACCATGTACTACTACTACTACTACTACTACTACTACTACTACTACTACTACTACTACTACCAAAGGTAGCATCAGACCATCTATTCTCTTCCTTTAAATTAGCGTGCTAACTCATCACAAGTAACTGCAATCTCGGCCTTCTGCAAGAAAACTTTATAAGATTAGATCTTAAAGCCTGCTTTTTAGGGTTCCCCGATGAGGATAGGGCGGCAGAGAGGTTGAATTATGGGCACCGTTGGTCGGCAAAATCCCGGAAAGTACCTTTAAGAGTTTCGTTTAAAATAGTTCCCGTCACAGTCGGAAGCTGGAGACATTCAGCAATGCGAAACAGTGACTGTCCGTACAAAATAATGAAGCGGCTTTTCGGAAGCAGCTCTGTTTCTACCTGCCAGGAACAATCAATTGCCGTTGTCATATGCCAGTAAAATGGGGCTAAGAACCCAAATTGAATATTTATTCCAGAGGAGATTTGTACCGCCGGATATTGCTATAAATCTTCCTCATTTTTTCCTAATCATACGTGATTTTATGAATTCGGTTGAACCAGGAGTTTTTAATAGAAGGAGTCGCATATTCCTCGAACAATAACTATTCAATAAATTCTCTTTTTGGCCCTAGATTAGGATGAAGCCCTGAAGGATATATGCTGCGCAGATCCCTCCATTGGTCTCATTTTTTTCAACCAGTAGGGATCTCAGATAGCATAGTTCGGATACACAGTCATTGCTTGATCTCATTAAATGTTAACCTAAATTCTGAATTGCGTTCCCGACTAGGAAGAATTACTTAAGTGGGGTTGTAAGATTGAGTATCATGCGGGATAATCCCGTGATAAATTAGACACGGCAGGATGCTGGCTATTGAATGCACTTCTTTCCGGCTGCCTGTAAAGACCGCACTCGGTAAAAAAAATGACTGCTTAGGTAGTACGCATCTCTCCATTGATTTTCTACGCCCTTGTAGACCCAAATATACTTTATAGAAAGCATAATCCAAATGTCCTCGCTTGTGCTCTTAAAGAAAATCATATATTCCACCACGCCATTAAGGAGATACCATACTGCGCCCATAAAGTGTTGTAATGGGCATAGACTTTGTCGCATAGGAGAACATTAACAAACGGACAGATGCGGTGCTACCTGAATGGACACTTCAGGGTCTTAAAAATCGCATAATTAGGAACTCTTTTTGAAACCTAAGTATAAACTTCCTTTGAGCATAAAATTCGAAGAAGGCTCTTGTTAGCAAATGACGCCTTCTTCGAATTTTATGCTCAAAGGAATTTTATACTTAGGTTTCAAAAAGAGTTCCCAATTATGCAATTTTTAAGACCCTGTAGTGTCCATTCAGGTAGCACCGTAGCTGTCCGTTTGTTACTGTTCTCCTATGCGACAAAGTCTATACCCATTACAATATTTTATGAGCGCTATATGGTATCTTCTTAATGGCGTGATGGAATATATGATTTTCTTTACATAGAAAGTATACAGCCTGTAGACTGAAAACCTTAAACGCAAATGCAACCGCAGATCGAGATCAAAATTATTCCGGAACTGAAACGCTTTTTAAAACCGAAATGTGCCTTTCCTTTAAGTATGGAATTTGAAGCGGAAGTGACTTTCCACCAATCGGCTGCAAGAAAGAATATTTTGTGCATATTTTCTATAAAGTATACTTCGACCTCTGAATGCATCTCAAATAAATAGAAAAGTGCATGCTACTTGAGTAGTCCTTTTCGCCGAGTGTGATTCTTACGGACAGCTGGAAAGAAGTGCATTCAAAAGCCAGCATTCCGGCGTGTCTGGCATATCACATGATTGTGCTGTATGATAATCAGTATCACAGCCTCATTCAAGTAATTCTCCTAAATCGAAAACACATTTCGGAATCTCGCCTGACACTTCGTGAGATCGGTCACTGACTGTAATAACGCCCAAGTGTCTGTCAAATCACACAAAGTGCGACGAGACCAAGTTTCAAAATGCCCGCCTAAATATTTTGCAGGTGAAGGGCGTAACGGAGCGACCGTTTACCGTCATTAGGCTATTATTTCGGACATTTGTAAACGTAACAAAAATTTATACTACAAGAAAAGAAACTCCCGAATGATCAAAATAACAAATTTAAAATTTCTTCCTACGTGGGCATATGCCATCTTATTAAACTTTTCACCTATATCCTTATTTAAAGGAAACGGTGCCTTCGATAGTAAGGCCTATGAATGTGCAGGTAAAACCCTAAACTTTGCATCCAACTGACAAGCGAGGATGTTAGCAACACGAAAACCTCTTCAGATGACTAACTCACTATTCTCATTGGGTGCGACGCCAAAATTACCATAGCATGTATTCACCAGTGAGAAAAGGTACCTGACAATCCAAACCCTTCCGTCTCTCTCGTAGTTTCTCAGAATCTGTCTCGATTTGTGTAGCATAGAGTTCACAAAGTTTTTCCTTCGCGTCCAAAAGAGTCTGTAGACTGACAGAGGGTGGTTCAGTCGAACTTTCGCACTGCTATAAGGAGAGGGGAGGGAAGAGCTTAGTATAAAAGTGCAAGGCACCAACTAAATGCAAACAAGATATTAAAGGTCAGAATACAGGTGTTTGGGAAATCCGGAAGGTGGAAGCAGTATTTTTGACGATATGTTTGAGAACCCAGTCCTTCTTATACACGCCAGATATGCAGATAAGTCTAGATGTACGAGAAAGGCACTCAGGATAAAATCGAAGTTCAAAGCGATAAACTGTCATTCAGCCGGCAAGTCGGAAGTGAGATGAGAATTTACTCCGACGATTGGCTGGGTAGCTGGGTAATCAGTTCTTAGGAAAGCAGTTGAAGGGGGACTACTTATCAAGTGGCTGTAAAAGCCTTCGAAGATATTGACTGTAGACCACAAGGTAGTCAGTAGATCTTCGAAAGCAGTTAGAGCTGTCGACAGATCTGAACGCGCCCTGCCAACGATGGATAGCCTGCTCAACCACTTTTCGCCGACAGACCTCTTCCAACACACTACTTTTATACGCTCGGCCAGAATAGGGGTCTTTGAGTGCGCCGATGAATTTGATTGAGTGAAATTGCTACTGCTGTGAACCTTGAAGCTGCCAATATGGTCAAGGTAATTATAATTCCCGAGAGTTCTACAAACACCTCGGCAAAAGATGACGCTGCCAACAACTCAGCCTCGTAAAATTACTTCACGATAAGAGACGCACTTTTTCACGCAAAGAAACGATTTATCCAGGCGATTCATACCACTTCTATGGAGCTGTGCACCATAAACCGCAACGCAGAATTAGCTGTGACCTAAGAAACTGGAGAAACCTTGAGATGTTCACGATGAATGAGTATGCAGCCACGCCGATTGGAAAATATGAGTCCATTGCGTTAAAAAATTGTCACTCGCATACTTCATGCTCCATTGGTCTCAGTTTTTCCAGTCGGTAGGGATCTCAGATAGCGTAGTTCAGATACACAGTTTGCTAACATTGATCAAAGTTATAGGATACATTAATGTCCGATATCGCAGTTGGAGTTCCATGCTGTTCTGAGGGTCATGGTGAATAAAATACATAAATACAATGTTTCAGTAAGATGTGGCACAAGAGAGTGCAATTAATGGACGGACTTTACTCGACAGGACGTTTTCTTCCTCGTAAAAGGAATGCTCTCAGGCGATATTCTCTACTATCGGCCCGGAGTACGATTTAGTTTGCTCAAAAGCAATCTTCTCGTTCTCGACCTTCTAAAGAAGGGATGAAGTAATCCTGGAATAAAGCAACGAATAAATGCAAGACAGGTTTCGGCTTTCCCCTCTTTTTTCAGTTGGCGTTAGGTCGACTCTCCGTCTATTGTCTACTCTAAGTAAGGAACGTTGGAACTTCCAGAATTATTCATGTCAAGAACTGTGTTTTGGTCTTCGCGCTTCCCACTGTAATACGACTTAAGCTGCGGATGCATTTCATGCGCTCTAGTTGGCGGGACGTTCCACTGTGGGTGGGAGAACGAGATAGAAGGTGCACTCATGGTAAAGAAAAGGACAGGCGAGCGCTCAGTACCAGGAACTCACTGCAGCAGCGTCGGTGATGACGGAAAGAATGGCCAACTGTTCCTCGTGGGATTGGCGGCCCAGCTCAACATAATCGCAGCAGCGAACGGCAGCCTCATCGTGGAGCCGTTTGAATTTACTTCTAAAGTCGTCCGGTTCCAGGCGTTTTCGCAGTGAAGTAACTTTGGCCAGAAGGTCTGAGGTGCGGGCGGACTCTGTGCCAAGAAGGCAGCGCAATTCTGTTAACCTGGCCCCCTCGTCAGATCGATTCTAAAAACAAATAAATGGGAATCAGATCTACAAACAGAGGAGGCGTCAGGTACGGCTTCCTTCTGTCATTTGTTGGAGTGAAACAGTTCTTGGTCTGATCCGTTCCACTGATGGATATAGTTTCAGTTTGCGTTTGAGGTGCGCAGGATGCCCAGAGGAACTCACTTTAGTAGACTGACAATTCCAGCAAAAGTCTTGTTGCACATGAGGTGGTGATATCTACATCTTTGACCCCATCTGATAATTAGCTCCCATCTGTAGCTCCATGAAACTGTGCTGAATGCAACTGCCGTCTAACAAACTTGCTGAAGTGGAGTGGATTAACAATGACACGTTTCCGAAGTAAAAATCCAGAAGGACACAGTTAGTAGGACAACCGTTGCCACAGTAAGAAGACAGAGGAAGCAGAAATCTGCCCCTACCCTTGACTTGGGGAGCCCCTCGGTGGTGATCGGCCGTACGTCGGCCATTGGTGACCCCGACGTTATGCTAACCGACTCTCTCAGTGTAATTAGCACAATGAATAGAGGCCAAGGGAACTCTTTCTAGGAAATAATCACTCAACTTGAAAACTCTGCTGTCCGAACGTTAGAATTATATCGAACAAAGAAAGCTAGTGTGCGCTGCATGCTAGGATACACCGAAAACTTCTGACTCCACTATTGAGCGTATTTGTGCTACAAACCATCAAACAACGGGAGATCCTGTACACAGTTTGCAGCCAAAAGACGCACTTATTCTTACTTGCAGGTTGATAAACGGGGGGAAGCGACTGAGGACAAGAATGAAGAATTTTATGCCGCCATCTATGCCGGCATAGGCTTCAATTATTCGGCTGCAGTGATCTGTCGCTCCTGCTGGAGATCGGTGCAACGACAGAATGGCAGGCTAAGACACTGTCACTCACATTTTGGGCAACGAGCAGTGCAACCAATCAACTGACACTTTCCAAAGACACTTAAAGATTTCCACAGAAGGACAGTCCCCACCGGGCTCGTCAATGTTCTTCAGTTTTCTATCGCATCAAATATCTGTATTTGCGGCTCGGGTCGTTTATCTGGAGGCAATGACTGACATGGCAGAGCGTCGCATGTCTCTTGATACACCTTGGTTTGGACTTTGTTTCCTATGGTGATATCGAATCGCGTAGGCGGCAGTTCACGGAATGACCTTTCGACAGCCCCACCTCTCACAGCTGTCTTGCTAATTCGGTTGTCACCTCGGTCCATCATTAGACTGCACCGAACATAAGGGCATACTCCAACAGGGCGGCCAGATGTGGCCTAGGGTCCAAATTCCCCAACATCAGTTGGTGTTGGAGAATACTCGTCTGGCCAGACAAGTCTTCTATTCCTTAAATACATCACTCGGGATAACTTCTTTCCATTATAAATGAAGCTTTCCGGACATAATCCCATTTAATAGCGTTGGTTGAAGGCATGACCGACTGAGAGAGGCGGAAATGGTCTGCCTCCGGCCCGCTTCTTCTTATCGGTCTTCCACGTAGGTGTTTGCCGGTCGCTTCACTTCGAGTGACCGATTTCATGAAATGTTGGCTGAAATTCTGAAATGTGTTTTCGATTAGGAAGGTTTACTTAGGTGCGGTTGAAACATTTATTATCACGGGACATTGTCCTAATATAATTCGGACTCGGCAGGATGTAAGCTTTTGAAGGCTTTACATGTTAATCTTCTGTAGAAATCGTACTCGGTAAAGTATGACTACTTAAGTAGCATGAATGTTTTACAATGATTCTCGATGGTCTTGAAAATTCAAATATATTTTATAGAAACACCGAACGAAAATATGCTTTCTTTCAGTTGTCTGATAGAAATCACGTTGTCTTTACATTTTATAATCGAAGAAAGAGTATACCTAGGTTTTAAAAATTTTTTCCCATTCCCGAATAATTTGGATCCTGATCAGCCGTTGCATTAGCACTTAGTGATTTCAGTCTACAAGGTACATGTGTTCCCCGTGAAGAAAATCACATATCCTTCCAAACCTTTAAAAAGATACTATATAGGATCCATAAAATTCTGCAATGGATGTGGATTGTGTTGTACATTTCATGAGGAGCAATGGTAATCTGACAGGTACGATTCTGTATGAACGGACATTGCACGGTTTTGAAAAATCTCATAATTAGAAACTTTTTAAAACCTAATTATACCCCTTCTTTGAGCATAAAATATAAAGATGACGTGATCCTCTATCAGACAACTGAAAGAAAGCATATTTTCGTTCAGGGTTTCTATAAAATATATTTGAATTTTTAAGACCATCGAAAAACATTGTAAAAATGCATGCTATTTAAGTAGTCACTTCTTACCGAATACGGTTTCTACGGCAGATTTAAAAGCAGTGCATTCAAAAGCTGACGTCTTGCCGAGTTTGAAATATTATAGGAGTATGCCGGAAGATAATCAATTTTGCTACCGCGCTTAAGTAATCCTTTTTAATCGAAAATGCATTTCAGAATTTCAGCCAACATTTCATGAGATTGGTCACTCACTGTAGATAGTTCCCTGGCTGCAAGTCCTATCACGGTAATTCAGTGATTTTGTACTCTGGGAAGCCAAAATTGCAGACATTTTTTGGTCGTATATGCACACATTGGTGTCGTATCCCTTAAGAAATCGATATTCGGGAGGTTCTTTCCACAATTACTGAGACAAACAGAGAAATATAGGCAAATTAATGGGCCGGTCTAGTAAAGTTTGATTCGGAGACGATGTGAAATGATGAAATCATAATGTGTGAGCCAACTGAAGAGCTGAATAACAGAAGCCGAGGTTCATTTAACACTAGCCGAAATCCTTACGTGCGTTTACGGACGGAGAGAATACGTAACATTCTCTTCTCCGTTAATAACACAGATGGCTGTTGATCAGTGGTTGTCGAGCAAACCGGGACGGAGTGCGGTCGTGAGAGCGGGAGGAAGTCAGGAGAAACAATTACTGCTCGTGAAGTGACTCAACGTCTCAAACAAGAAGACTTTGTTCTCTAGGAAGCAAGTGATAATTCAGTTCTCCTCTCCTTAAGAACAACCTACTAAACATTAGCCAGTGAGAGGTTAGCTATTTAACGGTAAGCCATATACACTGGCAAAATGGACTGCCAGCGTTACGAATATAAACAAAGTTATTTTACAGCCACGGCAAGTTGTTTTGTGTTCATGAATGTAAGTTTGCATACAAAAGGTAAACATTCCGGTCTGAACGATTCCTCTCAAACGACTGAAGGCAGTGGAAGCAGAAGCTCGAATTCAGGCATTGCAAGACCTAATCCCCGGTTCGGTAAAAGAAATGGGGCCGCCTCTTTATGTTCTTCGAGAATCTTACTTTTAGCATGGTCAGCGTATTTATGCTCCATTGGCGACACCATCATTGTGTGACTGAATACTTCGAATGGCGATTCAGAGTTTCTCAAGAAATCCAACCGGGTTTCTAAAACCTACTCTGCCATCTTTTAGAACCAAGATGTTAAAAATGAATTCTTAAGCATGCCAGTTTTGCCAAAACGTTTATGATCCCGACGCGAAAGTCCCTGGCAAAAGCCTCACGAAATAAAGCATCAAACTGTGTATTAGGAAGATTGTACACATAACATACAGAAACCATTTTTTGCCGAAAACGGACAAGGGAAACTGTAAACAGGACTGCTCCCCCACATTTCGAGGAGGTTCTGAGGCTCAACAGCCTCTCGCCAGAGAGAAAAAACAGCTCAACAAAGAGAACAGTAGGTCCATCAGCACGTTTGTTTATTTTATTCCAACTTTTTAATTAGTGGTCGCTGTTTCCCCATGCAACCTCACTTGCGCAATTTGTAGTCCGATAACTGGTCGGTAATGCTATTACGCTGAAAATATCTTCGTTCATGCAGAAAATGACTTACGCGATGCAAGAAAGAACATCTATCTGAAAAGAGACTATGTGTTTTGAAAAATATTTTTCAAGATTTCACTGGAGACTCTAACCCACAGTCTATCTACTTCCATGCCAGTACAGTAAGCCACGAAACGGTGATGTTTCATTTTCTATTTTTTTTTACTAACAGCACCCCTTATCTACTCATATTGTATCTGATCACGTCCTGAAATGTCTGACTTGCAGCCCAATTAATTACCCGAGCCGTATTTAGTTTCAGAGTTCCCAGTTTTCCATTAAAATTTCTAATCTCTATAAGCTTAATAGTTTCTTTAGCGGACTTTTACCGCACTTTTAGTTGGGGACGTTGGTGTTTTGAGTTTTGGGCTGCGTTTATGAATTATTTAAAATTTCTATGAATCTCAGAATGCACCGCGCGTTACGCCGCCTACTGCGTGTCAGTGCAAGTCCAGTTCCGACCTTGTCTGGTCTCCATTTCTATAGGTAGGAATAAGTGCGTATGCTGAAGCTTAAGGCAAGGCCACTGCCGAACTAAGAGGGCTGCCAAACTGCCGGACTTCGACAGGCGACGTCCTACTACACTTCATTCGTGGTGCTCAGCACTGCTCAAGCACAGTTTCCAGTTTCATTGGCTCAAACACGGCAGATTCACGGTACGAGTTGGCTAGCTTCGCGTCGAGTAAACTACCTATAATACTTGTTCGCGCCGATTTAGGCGGTTTAACCTATGAGCTGCGAGAGCGTACAAGACATTTTATACTCTAAATTTTTTCAGTTTTGGCTCTTGTCGGAAAAGAAGCATAAAATATGCCTGTGTTCTACTTCCTAATTGATGCTGTGGTCTGGCAACGACCGAAAAATGTGTTAAGGGTAACACTGCGGGCAACACAAGTGGAGTCGGTTTAAAGGTAAGTGCGCAACATCTGAATGGTCACACACACACACACAACCCGACGACGCGAGCGCACGTTGGTGAAGAGCCGATTTTATTCGGTGTCCCTGTGTTAGGTCCTGACTAAGAAGTTGCTGCCCATCTGAAAGGCTTACAGTGGTTGGCGCGAACGAATGAAATCGTCTCTCTCTCTCTCGTGTTGAGGCCCGTTTGCATCATCAAAACAGCAAAAAATCGATTGCTCCGGGGTTTTTGCTCCATTACTTCGGAGTTTACAGGCTCCATCTGCATAGAAGAATCGCGTTCCAACAAGATATGTACGGTGCAAACCTGATCAAAAGACATTGACAGTGAGCAGGTCGCACTTCATGTGTCGGTTTTGAGCTTTCAAACCGGGATACACGTACAGTTGATAAGAGTACTTGGATTCTATAAACTCGGAGTCAGCTTACTCTGCAGAAAATGCAGCTTTACGTGAACATTTCCTGGACAGAAAGGTGGAACAACTTCCATAAAAAGTGGCAGTGAAAAATGAATGAGAACCACTTACCGCAGAGTCGTTTGAAGGCTTCGCTTCCAGCGTCCTATCCAACAGGTTCTCCTTGAGCCTTTTAGTAAAAGGATAAAGGCAGAATAGCTAACGGTTTTTAAAAAGTAAAGGATCAGTATGTGGATCAATTTAATTTGCTGCAGGTTATAATGTATCCTCTGTGTCAACCGAACGCGCAGACTGGCGCAAGTTCAAAATGACTTTGAATAAAGGGCAGGCGTATGCAACTGGCGTCTAACAATCTATCCTGAGTGCAAAACCAAGACAGGCCCTCTGCCCAGCAATCGGGGTAGACCGGTGTGTCGTAATCCAACGCCACTTCGCATATTTCTAACTGTGGTCTACAAGATGTGGACACCTAGCGCAATAATATTGTGTCTTCGTAATACCTAACTGGACTTGTATTCAAACCTCGGGTCATGGTGGGTAGATGTCGAAGTATGGCCAACCGACGGCATTAATAAGTTCAGAAAATTGCCACTGAAATCTCCCCAGTATGTTCCTAATACCACCCGGCCAAATGCAAATTATTTGGTGACACTAGGCAGATATATAGCACTACTGTTCTATGCAAATGATCTAGTTCAATACAGTAGGCGAAACACTGTAGTTTACAAATGAAATCTCCAGTTCAAAGAGCACCAACATCAAGCACGACAGCCCAACTGCAAGTGAGAGACAGGAGTGAGATTAATAGGGAAGATAAGGAGTAAACTTTAGAGCTCCTACGCCATATTAAGTTTGATGGGCGGATTACTATTGACTAGTACATAAGCACGAAAAAAAAACAATTAGAGAACTACTCAAACTCACGAGCGAAACATCTTTAACCCTACGGGAAGAAACGAGGTTGAAACAGAAGCTCCAACTACTATCGAAGATGGGGGTGGAAGCCAAAACTTATGGATGAGATGGGGAAAGAGAAAGTGGAAAAGTAGCAGGGCCAGAGGAAGAGGATAAGCCTATTTGAGACAAAGGGAGAGAGAGAGAAAGAGGGAGAGAGAGATAAAAAGTTGGATGGAGGGAGAGAGCGTAACTGCGCATCTAACTTCGCCGGTGCAATGTGCATGGACTGGAACGTAGAACCAGTAAAATCTGTTTTTTTTTATTTGAGCTGCACTGATAAAGTCAGTGTTATATGGTCGCCGCAAAAGCTCAAGAGTGCGTGACCTGATCAAAACATTCATGTCAAATTTTCGGTTAAGTTTTTCAAATTTTGTAGAATTGTCTATGAGGGTCGTTTTCTTAGCCCGATGAGCCTAGAAAATTTAGGTTTCTTCACATTAGTTGATGGATTCGGCTGGTTAGCATAGCACAAAACCCCAAGCTAATTTTTACAGATTTGCATGTTGACTTTTAACTGGACATCCTCCCAGTCACTGTCAGAAACTACGTTGGAAATTTTTGCCCTCTTAGGGTGCATGTTTGGCATTGACTTTCAATGCCTATATCGCTTTAAGAATATTCAAAAGAAATGTTTCGTGAAAAGTGAGTTTTTATATTTCTATCATAGAAGGTTGTGATTTTTAGAATTTCTACTTGAAGAGGGCATTCCATTTTTAAAATAGTCTTGAGTACTCGTATAGTTGAAATAAAAATTTGCGTTTTAACCTGATATTAACGCTTTAAATGTTCACGAGAGGAATTTTTTGAGAAAAAAACCTAACATAGTCCTGCTTAGAGTAAGGGTGTCAGGAGGGAAGCTGTTCCGGGCATATTCTGCCTTTAGTCAGTTAACCATAAATTCAAGCATCATTTAGGACCGGAATCACAATGAAGTGTCGGCACACACCGCGGTTAACACACAAACGAGTCAATCAGATGGGTTCTAGACACCCGATGAGTCTGGTAAGTGGTTGACTGGTCGCGGCCTCGGCCAGCTGTTCACGTTCCGTTTGTTTTGGAAACCAGTTTGGTCGGTGTGCGCCTATTCTTTTATAAACGACCCTATGTGTCCACATAAAGAGACGTTATAACGTCTATATAATATCATAGTAGATATGAATCTCACTGCACACGTTGTGAGTAGCATTAGCGAATTCGATGACAGCTGACTACATGAATACTAAAGCGCGCGTCTTCAGAATTTCAACGTTTTTAAAACCGCAAATGTTTCTTTTCCTCAAGTATTCAAAATGAAAAAGAGGTAACCTCCCATAAATTGTGGCTGTCACAACGGAATAGGAACCCCCCATAACATAGGTGGCCTTGCGTTGAATTCCAGGAAGATAAGGGTTAGGGTTAAGGTCTGGGTCGGGGCCAGTTTCAGGGCTGAGACACGGGAATAGGTCCTTTTCCCGGAATTCGGCGCCAGGCCACCCGTCTAAGGGTGGGGGCACCTATTTCTGTGTCTTATCAAACTTTATAAGATAAATGACTTTCTTAGGCATTTTTTCCATAAAATATGAGTTAATTTGCACGGGTACTGACTAAGTAGCCAGTGTTTTGTAGGCTTGATCTATACAGGCGAATCTGAAAATGGTAGGGGGCGCTCACCGATCGTTCTTACGGAACTCACTCGTTCCGTTGTGCCTTATGGACTCTCTCTCTCGAGCCCAACCAGCAGCCGCACAGCGGCGCATGATATAGGTGGAATGGTATTACCGATATTCCTATTGTCTTTGTCGGTAATATCATTCTGCCTGAATCTGAAAATGCTGCAACAGAAGACAGCACGTTACTGTGCAAGAAGTGCCTTGGAAGTCCCTTCTCTGTTGATCGTTTCCGTAACCCCAATCAATAAGCTACAAACTGAACCGAAGGCAAACATTTCATATGAAACACCCGGTAGTATTTGAAAGAATTGATAGCGCAAATACCAGCCAAAATACGCACCTGGTTTAATGTTATTACTTCGATGTAATCTGCCAGGAAACTCAAAAGACTTGTCGTTTAAAGATGCTCACACTGGCACTAACGCTTCGGTTGCACATTAGTTCCTCCTACGGTCATCACCAGACATCATGTGACTTATCGTTGAGCCTTCCTAAAGAGGGCTTTTAAATTAAAGCGAAATTTTTTCCACAAAAGGCTATTCACACACACGCAAACGCGAACTTCGAGCAACTTCGCGAACACCGCCTCGGAGATAGAACGATATGTAAATCAGCACAATGTAGAGTCATTACAACATTGCGTTTGTGGAGAGCGATCACTAGCTGGATGACTGTTTACTGTAATAATGGCCAACTGTGAAATTTGCTCTGCTGTTTAAATGTAGTTTTGCTATTCCTTTCAATTTCGAAAAAAAGTTAAATGCGATCTATAACCGATCTATATGAAGTTGGCATGGTGGCATCCTATGCGTGTATGTACTGGTTTTTTTATTTTTATCTCTCGGGTCGCAGTTAAATAACATGTAGACCAGGTTAGTCATTTGTGTGCACTAAGAGCACGATGACTGAAGGCTGGAGAAAGAACGTGAGTCACATGACTTCGAGCCCCCCTAGATTGCACAGTCTGCGGAATATCGAAATTCAAAACAGCTTTCGGCATGGTATTCAAGAACTTATGGTCAACCAATGCGGAAAACTGAAGTCTCCGAGAAATTTCCAACCAAAGCGCAACCTGGGCTGGGGGCTCAGGAGCTTGTGTCGGCCAATTCATGTCTCATGTTAATTCGCTATCATCACTTAAAGGCGGTCGATTAGGAAGGCATTTGAAAAAAATTAGATGATGACATGGGTCAAAAGCGAAAAGGCCTACACTCTGGTTCGTTCGAGTTGACTTTCCAAATCCTGTCGTTCATACTGCAGAGTGTCAAATAATGCGCGCAGTCTCGTCAGTTGTTGATGGAGTTCAGTTGCTTTGAGCAGCGATGGCGATTTATTGTCCGATTGCTCTCCAGTGCTCGCACCTTCACTTAATTGTCTTGGGGAGATTACGTATGTCGGGGACTCAATTGGACAAGAAATCGATGACAAACTGGGAGGATCCACAGAATTACAGCCGGCAAATCCAGAATCCTTTTCACATAGGAAAACATTAAAATGCGAGTGAACTAATCAAATAAACATGAAGTGTTCGACAAAGTAGCAACTACGGCTCATCAAGAGGACCTCGGGTTAAGATGATGGACCGCGATAGGTTAAGATAACCACAGGAAGAAAAAAAACACAGGAAATTCGAACCCTCTTCTGGCGTGAGATTTGGTAGGACTTAATAGTCATTTCTGTGCTTTTACTTTCCTACGATGACTACACATCTATCCGATCTTCGTTTTTGCGTAAAGACGAAGTTGCTTTTAAAATCGTACGTCAGTACAATCCAATTCTATGAATAAAAATCGATAAAAGGCGTCCCTGCTCCTAACAGCCTATTGAGAGGATCAAAGTTCAATGTCTTTTTCTCAGACAATAGACTGGTGTTAACAACTGAAAAATTTATGAGTATAACTAAACTGCCCCAATGAGGCCTTCTCGCTTGATAAAGCTACTTTTAGACCCTAAACATAAAAAACGGATGCAAAATCGGCATACAGAACTTTATCGCAGATAACGCCTCGAGTGTTTGTGGTTCTTAACTGTTGGGCCTTTACTCAAATCGCTGCCAGTGAACAGAAGCTGTTTGGCTTTGATTCTTTCCCGAAACGACTACTATTCATTAATGAATCAGACATATCCGTACCAGGCAGATCTTCAATATGTAATGTGTGTCCAGTTAAAAATTCCTCCATTATTCAGCGCGACGCTGTCTATCAGCGCTAATTACAGTAAGTTATATGCAAACCGGCAGAAAAAAAACCGTTTTAACAAAATGATTATCGTTTTATTGGTATACAAAACAATGCAGTGTGCCCGGCCTGACATACAGAGTCCCAAAAGTATCATACCGCGAAAGTAAGTAGTGAAAATTTGTGAAACAACACTACGACAGACTCCAAAAAAAATATTACAAAGTTGTACCAATACGATTAAACCCTGCTCACAATCCCCTAATGACTGAAAATGGTATACACAGCCCAATGAGCTAAAACGGTGATGTTAGTGAAGAAAAAGCAATTGATAATCTAGAAGTGATGCAACGATCAGATTACTTTTCCTGGACAAAATCATGAAGCTCTTCAGCAAATAGTTTTCTTGCAAAGTGATATCCTTGCGCGCCCAGAATTTTGCGATAGAGCTAAACTATCAAAAAAGTGGCGAGACTCTTATTGAGATTAGAATTGCAGCAACCTTTTATTCAGAGGTAGAATTGTCTCCCGTCAACGAAAATGCCCGGAGCGGGGAAATTACTCGCTCAGCATTGATCATCGTTGTCATGGCAAAAAAAATGACGTGCTAGCCCTAAGTATACTCTTTAATGTGTAAATCACGTTCAGTAAACTTTTTTCCCAATCCTCCTGATAGGTCGATTAACTTAACCAGTCAATCAGCTTTGAAACTCCATTCAGAACGGACAATTTTTCGACGTAAACAAAATCAGACCTTTCAGAAAATGTGCTTTTTTAATGTGAAGCATTCTGGCAAGAATTATGGAAGACATTTTACATAAGAAGACATCAAAGAAAGAAAATGCGTGCCTTGGAGCGAATTTAATGAGCATCGAGAATACATTGACATGCTAATACTGAGGCACTGGGGTCTGGAAACTGACTTCGACTAAAATCAAATAATAAACGTCCTTATAGATAGCTCACCGTAACCGCGAGATCCTGCAGCAGCAAATTACGTTTTAACTTTGGGACTTGCAAGTCCAGGAGAGTTGGCCCGCAGTTTTCCAGCTCGCTTTCCACCGCACCGACAGTTCTTAATAAAATGCAACCGTAAACTTCACAAACCCTCTTTAAATAAGCAAATCAGAAGTTTCTAAAATCTTGAATTGCATTCCTGTAGGGTTTCGTATTTAAGTAGTCATCTAAAAGATTATTTAAAATAGCTATAAGTAAGAATTGCATCACAAATTAGTAAACTGTTCATGCGTCTCATATAAAGCTTACTTAAACATTGTCCTTACAACATTTTGTGGTACACTCTGCATGATGTTTGTTACCTTTGATGCACAACGTGCCGTTCCGAATATCCATATCCTCTTGCAGGGAAGGTCCCTGTTGAGTTTTCAAAAGGAAACCAATTAGATAGCCGAATTACACAATATTTAAGACAGTCGTCCTTGTTCCACTCAACGGACCTTGTTTCCAGAAGCCTTATTATATGCTGAATTGAAACTTAATCTGAGATCGGCTCCAACATGATTTTATTCCTTTTGGATAGCATTCCAAAAACTATTGGGCCTTCTGTGGAGTGGCATCCCAATAGATGCATGGTTTTGAAAGGCCACCATAACGAGTATTTCTGCAAACTGATATTTATTCGCGTACACTTTTGTGAGGATGACCCTATTACACCTTGTTCTAGAAAACTCGTAAAGGCCTACAAAGGCTTTTCCTTGAGAGACAACTTGGTTCTCAGGAAAATAAAACTACCCTGCTAGCACATAACTCCCTCATAGGTGGAGCCCGCAGGGTGGCTAGTTGGGGCCACGGCCTCTTAATTCGAAGCATGGAAAGTATTCAGATACCACGCGTTTTATCAAAAGCTGGAGATCAGTGATGGAAGTAAAAAGACCGTATACCGTTTTGAAGACTTGACATAGAAAAAATGTAACAATGTTAACAATTCATGATGCAACCAGGCAACGTTTTGGAGAATACAGATATTCTTTAAGAAGATACTGGATTATCGAATCTTGAGAAAAAATAGCCCACTCGAAGCAACGGGCTGATGTAGAGTCAAATTATTATTTAACATGCGCTTCATGCAAATATATTTCAGGAAAGCATGAAATAGTTGGATGTGTATACACACCCGCATAAACTTGAACACCGACCATACAAAAATAAGCGAATCCCATTCGTCATTTATACTAAAAGTAATAAGTTTGAGAAGTGTTTAATTTGCTTTGACCACGTATTTTTCAAATGACTTCGTAAGATATGGGTGGCTATGGAGAAAAGCATTAGTCTAAGAGATTTTGCACTAAATGCCGAATACGTTGAGTAGAACTCATGTGTTCGGTTGTGCGAATGAGAGAAAAGGAAGTCAAATTGTCTCCCCTTATTAGAAGAGATGTGGAACTTGCCCCAATCTTCCTCGGTGATTGTGTCATGTCTATGGCCAAGAAAAGTCAGATTATCTCCCGAAACTGAGGTCTCAGCCGGTTCATCCGTTTGCCGACTCAACACGCTTGACTGGCTTGTCGTTTGCTCAAAAGAATCCAAAATTAAACTGCTGGGACCACCGAACAACTCAGAGCGATCACAGTCATTTACACCATTTATTGTGTAGGTTTCTATATGTCTCTTCAAAAAGGAACAAATTTCGTCACCTCGCAATAAAGTGTGTCGAGCGTCATTCGTTCCACAATCACCGGTCGGTGAGGCACATCGTTGTATCTGTGGTACATCAAAAATATCAGACATCCCGCAAGTGCGTCACACGGGAGTTCGTAATTCCACCAAAAAAAACAGTGCTCAGGGTCAGGTAAATTATACTGCATCCAAACAGTTGATCTCACTCAAATTAGTGAAACTCATACTTCCAAATCAAAATCCCAAATCATTATGTGACCTCCGGTAAGATAAGAAAAATCGAACTTAAATGGAAACCCTGCCGTGCTCAGCGGACACTCCGGTAGATGGATCAACAAGTGGCAGCGGAATTTCATTTGGACATGATGCTTATAGGCATCCCATGGACTCGTCGATTTTAGTTGTGTTATGTTCGATATCCCTTATTCACTGCTTTAACCAACAAAACAACCAAGAGTTTGGCGTCACTTCTGAAGTGTCGCGAAGCCTGTTGCATCCTAGTCGCTCACTAATACGTCCGGTAGATAGCTAGAAATAAGACACGAATGGAAGAGAATATGCGCATCCCAGGTTCTTGTTTAAAAGTAGACGAAAGCACGATCACTGGGATGGTAGATTTATTGGTCTTGGTTTTCGAATTCGAACATGAGTTCATCATAAGGACTGTTCGAATGCCGCAAAGTGTGAACATCTATATCTTTGTGCCGTGCGGGGGAGTTACGTCCGTGACTAGGTCTGGTTTGTGCTGCCTGGCCCACAATGGTCCCCCGATGTGGTGACGGCGTTTGTACTCCGCGACGATGTGAGCTGCGCCACCTGGCTGTGTGGGCTGAGCTCGTGATAACATGCAGGCAAATCAGTGTGTCCATTGATAGAGTTGGTCTCCAACACCCACGCCTGCATTGGTGCCAGAAGCAATTGTCAAGGTGGCGAAATGAGAGGAACCCAAACGCGATCGGTCACAGTCTTTTTAGAGCTCAGTTGAGGAGTGGACATTAGGGGCTGCAGCGGTCATCGAAGCGCGGAGAGATGCGACCAGGATACTTATAATCTGAGCGAACAAATTACGGTCACAGGCGTTTGTTGAGCCAAAGAAAGGACAGCAGTACCCAAGGACGGGAAATGCAAATATTTGATGAAGTCTTAGCTTTATTTTCGGAAGGGGAAATTTATGTGATGTGAACCCCCCATATGTACGCAGATTTGGAAATGATTATACCTGTGAGAGATAATAAATTAAGCTTATTTGTATAAACGAAACCCAGATCCTTTAATGCGAAGTATTCTGAGAGTTCGTTTAACTGGAAACTTATGGTACCATGAAGTTCGGCAGAAGCAAAAGTCATGAAACTACCTTCGGATGATGAAAACCCCATCTGTCATGTAGAACTCCATTTTCACAAGCATAGATTATTGGAGGTCACTTTTCAACGCAAGCATTTGCGTTATCCTGAGAGTATGAGTAGGCACGTTTATGGTCATGGGTACTGTAGCGGCTAAGCTGTGATGGTGTACGCTCAGTACGCTACAACTCCAGTCCATATCCCAGGTTGTTAGAAGCAGGACGCCACTTGCTTAGGACAATTTATTCTGTACAGAATAGTGAAGGGGAAAGTTGGCGACCGGACGAGTGCGCGTCCGCCGCCGCGGAGGCGACGTCAGCGAGAGCGACGAGCCCTGTGTCGCCGAAGGTCGCCGCTGCAAAAGTGTTGTGGCCTTATTTCCTCTGTGCTGTCTGTTCAAAATCACTTCCGTAAGGGCGACGTTCCGTGTGTGCACTTGCAACCAATCAGAGATAGAAAGTTGCGTTGATTGGCTCCGAGCCCACGCAAAAGGTAGTGGCAAATTATCGACCAGGAGTGTGCCGTGGACGGGAGTGCAAATCGAGGGTTAGCGAGCGCAGCCGTGGCGTGTAAACAGTAGAACGAGGGGACAGAGAAAAGGTTGCTACAACTCCTCCAGACACCAAACGAAGTGTAGGGGTCGATATGCTAGCCAGCCACGAATCTATCGGGCCAGCGGACATGACGACCGGATCGGGCGCGACGCATCGATGGGGGGATGGCCTCAGACGGCGGCGTGGGCGTCAACGCCTGTGACGGAGAAGACGGCTGGGGTAAGGTCGATTGGCAGTAGTCGAGGTATGCAGGTTTGACACGACCAATGCTGACGGTGTCCGTCTTTCCGTTGCGCTCGATGACAAAATGCTCGTCAGACCGCCGAAGGACTTTGTAAGGCCCGTCATATGGTGGTTGCAATGGCAGACGGACTGCCTCACGCCGGACCAGGACGAAGTCGCACGTGTCCAGGTTGAGAGGAATGAAGTAACGAGTTGGTGAAACGCGAGTGGGCGCTGCGCGGAGAGTGCGCATGACAGTACGTAGTCGGTCCACATGACTGCAAGGCTCGAAAGACGTCAGGTTTTCTGAAGGAGATACCAACTCATCTGGAAGGCGTAATGAAGTTCCATAAACAAGGTCAGCTGCTGTGCAACCGATGTCGGCTTTGATAGTGGAACGAATGAACAACATCACCAAGGGAAGATTATCCGTCCATCGAGAAGGATCGGACTGAGCCACGAGGGCAGTTTTGAGCTGTCGATGGAAACGTTTGACGAGGCCATTTGCTTGAGGATAGTATGCTGTCGTTCGTATTCGTTCAGTGCAGAGGAGGGAAGTGAGTTCGCGAAACAACGTGGACTCGAATTGGGATCCACGGTCAGTAGTTACGGTCGAAGGAACTCCAAAATTAGACACCCAGTGCGACAGAAAAGCTTTTGCCACGGTTTCAGCACAGGTATCCGGGATGGGTACGACAACCGGCCACCGAGTGGAACGGTCAATGCAAGTCAGGAGATAGGTAGAACCGTTGGATGGTGGGAGAGGTCCTACCAAGTCAATGTGGACGTGGCTGAAACGGGCATCAGGAGTGGTGAATGCACCTGGCGAGGTTACAGTATGACGATGAATTTTGGCGCGCTGACAGGGAAAACAGGACCGGACCCAACGCCGAACATCCCGGTTGATGCGGGGCCAGACGAATCGGTCAGTGATAAGTTTCACTGTCGTCCGGATTCCTGGATGGGATAGGCTGTGAAGGGTGTCGAAAACTTGTCGGCGCAGAGTGGCTGGGACAAAAGGACGGTCGTGGCCAGCAAAAATGCCACAAGTGGTGGTGCCAGCTTGAGTGGGAAGAGGGATATCTCGGAGAATAAGACAAGAGTCCGTATGGCGATAGCGAGAGAGATTGTGGCAGTTCGCGTCTCCTCGCCCTCCGACTTTGTCACACTGCCGTCCTGTCCGCCTCACACTCCTTGTCGATACGCTGCTGGGACGCGCGAGGCTCGTCACTAGCCTCGCGAGTGCTCGAAGCCAATCAACGCTGTCCCCACTCTGATTGGCTGGAGGACGTGGAGACAACGGAGGGCGCACACACGCGCTGACACAACACCCCGAAGGCGGACACAGACAACAGCTTGCTTGGAGCGCGCTCACGGCGAATGCCTACAGAGCCCTTGTGTACGCACTTCCTCAGGCAGTAAAGATTGTCCAACTCAAACCGTCTTCCCCGACTTTTGCTTAGGATTTTTTTATCTTGTCGACCACACAACATACGACAATTGGTGACCCCTTTGCGAACAGCAATCTATCTTCCTAATCTACGATAAAGTCAGGCTTTGATCATGGACAACTTTTCACCGGAAGTGCAGCATATTTTGGCACCCACCTCCGGCATTCTTTCGGCAACGCAACTTACTCAGATGGCTGATCGTCTTATGGAGATGCACGGCTTTTCCAAGCCGTCACTTTCAACACTCTCAACTCCCTCAACTCGTCCTACATCTCCCCCTTCACAGTTGGAGATCCAGCTCAGCAGGCTGGCCGACGATATAGCTTCACTACAGAAGCAGACTGTCTCCCCCTCATTTCGGAGCCAACCGAAGCCGTCCACCCCGTATCTCCAGTCTTTACATTCAGCCCGTCCAAACGCAGCTGCCATCTGCTGATACCACACCACCTTTGGTGTTAAAGCCCGTCGCTGCATCTCTCCCTGCTCCTTCACCTCCAAGCAGAGCAAAAGGTGTAAAACCGGTCAACCCGAAGGTCAGTGCAGCCAATCTTCTTGACAGCTCTAACTCGGGTCGCACCTTCTATGTTTGCGACACTGCGACTCGCAGACGATTCCTGGTGGACACTGGAGACCAAATCAGCGTTGTTCCCCCAACTGCAGCTGATCGTCGTTTTCCTAGTCCTGGTCTTCACTTCCCAGCTGTCAAGTGTTCCCCCATTCCCACTTTCGGTAGTCTGTCCCTCACCCTGAACATTGGCCTTTGTCGGTCATTCACCTGCATCTTTGTGATTGCTGATGTCCCTCATACAATAGAATAGAATAGGTTTATTGTAGCGCCCCTTGGGTACTGTCAGTCCCCAATCCTCGGCTCGGACTTTTTTGCTGAGTTCGATCTCCTTGTTGACTGTCGACGTGCCCGTCTCCTCGACCGCACAACCGGTCTGTTTGCTCGTGGACTAACTTACTTTACTGCCCCCACCAACTTATCTGTCTTGGATACGGATATTGCTAGTCCTTTTCGGTAACTGCTGCTTAGTCACCCCAGTATAATTAACCCCCAGTTTCGCAGTGGTGAGGTTCAACATGATGTTTTGCACCGTATCCGCACCTCAGGCCCTCCCGTGTTTGTTCGACCGAGACGACTAGCACCGGAGCGTTTTTAGGTCGCAAAGGCGGAGTTTGAACACACGCTGCAACTGGGAATAATTCGACCGAGACCGTGGGCGTCCCCACTGCACATAGTGCCCAAGGCAACATTAGGCGACTGGCGACCCTGTGGCCACTATCGAGCCCTCAACAAAGCTACCATTCCTGATCGGTTCCCCATGCCTCATCTTCAGGACTTTGCTGGAGCCCTTTTCGGCTAAGCGGTTTTCTCGAAGATTGATCTGGTGCGTGCTTTTTATTAGATTCCAGTCGCCCCTGAGGACATCCCTAAAACCGACGTCACCACACCTTTCGGTCTCTTTGAGTTCGTCTGTATGTCGTTCGGTCTTCGTATTGCAGTCCAAACGTTCCAGAGGTTCATCGACCATGTCTTACGTGGACTGCCCTTTGTGTATACCTACATTGATGACCTCTTGGTGGCCACCCGGAATGAGGAAGAGCACAAAGAGCATCTTGCCCTGATGGTTGACTGTCTTGACAAGTTTAGCGTTGTCATCAACCCCTCCAAGTGCGTGTAGGGTGTGCCTTCACTCGGGTTCCTCGGCCATCAGGTCGACTCTGAAGGTTTGCGTCCCCTCCCCTCCAAGGTTGAAGCAGTTCGTAATTTTCCGCCTCCAACTTCCAAGCGTCAGTTAAGGCGATTCCTCGGCATGGTCAATTTTTACCGTCGGTTCCTACCGAACTGTGCCGACCTCATGCTGCCGCTCAACAACATGCTTTCTGGTCCCAAAGGTCCCCTCGAGCTGACTGGTGAAGCACTGCCTGCTTTTGAGAGAATCAAGAATTCCTCTGCCGATGCCACCTTACTTACACATCCAGCTCCCCAAGCTCAGCTGTCTCTGAAGGTAGATGCTTCGACCGTAGCCGTAGGTTCAGTCCTTCAACAACACCTCGCTGGTTCGACTCAACCACTTTCCTTTTTCTCCAAAAAGCTCTTACCAGCTGAGACACGCTACAGTACCTTTGGCCGTAAACTACTTGCCATTTACCTGGCGGTGAAGCATTTCCGGCATTTCCTTGAAGGTCGTGACTTCGCTGTTTTCACTGACCACAAACCGTTGACATTTGCACTTCGATCCTACTCCGACAAGTAGAATCCGAGGGAGATCGTCCACCTGGACCACCGCTCCCAATTCACCACCGACATCCGCCACATTGATGGCACGAAGAACGACGTAGCTGTGTAGTGGTCAAGGACGTGAGATCAACTTAAACCGCATACAATAATGTTGTCCCGTCTAGTGACAGAGGCCGGAAAGTTGTGAGAACGGCTTTATTCTGTACACAGGGCAGGTCGCCGTAAGTTGGCTGTATGCTTGTGGCAGAGATAAGCGTTCGTTCTGGAGAGCGTCAGTTGCGGAGCCTTCAATGTGTCGCTACCACCAAAAAAGTGTTGTGTGCTTCTTGCCCATGTCCCGTCTGTTCAAAATCACGTCCGTAAGGGCGGCGTCCCGTGTGTGCACTTGTAACCAATCAGAGATATAGAGTTGCGTTGATTGGCTCCGAGCCCACGCGAAAGGTAGTGGCAAATTATCGACCAGGATTGTGGCGTGGACAAGAGTGCAAATCGAGAGTTAGCGAGCGCAGCCGTGGCGCGTAAACGGTAGAACGAGGGGACAGAGAAAATGCTGGTACTGTATAAACAAATGTTCGCGAATTTCTTATATGGATTGACGTATTATTGCTGTATAGAAGGAAGAGTAGCGAACGTTGAACCGGACCTTGGACTAGGCCACTCATTATCGAGTGAGGTGTCGAGTATCTATTACCAACCATGATTATGGAATAGTTGTTAAATAAGAAGGACCCAATGAAGCCGAGTAGAGGCGGCCGGGTGCCAATTACTTCCAATTTTACCTAAAAACGCCTGTGTGGTAACTTTTCGAAGGACTTTCTAAGGTCAAAATAAATGACTCACTGACTGTCATTCATTACAAAGAGAAATGATTGAATTCTGAAAGGTTAGGTACGCGCGCCTTTCGAATTCGGTTTGAAATTTCGACCTCCGAGGGATTTGCTTTTTCCGGGATTTCTGCCTACTGGACGCTCTGCGGGCCCATTTGGATTAAGAAATTGAAGCGTAATCAGCAATTCCTCGAACGATCCACTCAGAAGTCCGACAGAACTTTCGTTGGGACGACCATACTCCTTCGTATCAATTCTCTGCCAACAGCACCGCGGGGTTCTCCAGATCCAGAAGCGGCTGAGTCGTTTGATATTTATTTCATATTTTTGGCTTGGTTAAAAAGCTTCTCCTACACCTTTAAATACTTCACCCACACCTAGAATCCCTTGCGTATCGTTTGAATTAATAATGGGAGTCGACAAAACACCATCAGGACAATGTGCGAAAAACTCGCCGCAAGTGGGATTCGAACCCACGTCCAGTCGTACGGTGACCAGCGACATGACCGCTAGACTGTCGGCGCACGACCATCCGACTGAAATAAATAAGGGAGTAAACATTATTCGTAGTACAAACGACACTATGTATGAAGGAAAGTCAATTGAGAAGGCCTTGCCACCTAGGATTAGCGCTCGCTCTCTTTATAGTTGCAACCAGGGGCCCGCAAAGCGCGCTAAAAGCGTTATCACAGCAAAACCTGTTAGTTACGAGGACGAGCCATGCACTGGATGCTCATTTATTCTGCTGAAAGTCCAAAAACTCGAAAAAGAGTTGACTGCTTTGAGGGAACTCGTGCAAGCGAACGATAGTGTGCAAAACGCGGTGAATAGCGCTAAAGTTCGCAAGAAAAAGGGAAAGAGCAAAACTCTAAAACAGCCAAAGAACAAAGCATGTGGAAAACCTCTGTGCAGGAGCGCCGATACCCAGGACGATGGGAAAATAGCAACGGAGTCTCTTGTTTCTATGGGAGACAACCCAAGCGAGCCATCAACTTCTCCCAGCCATTCCGCGTGTTCAATAGGACCCTCAGTTGGAAGTGAGGAAACAAGCTCATGGCAATATGGAAAGGGTAAGCGCCACAACGGGAGTATAGAACCCCAGACGACTCCGGTGGATCTTCTGAGACATTCAGCTGACAAGGCCACCGGAAACAGAAAAAATGAACCCTTTGATCGTCAGCACTGCGTAGTCGTCCAGGGTCTATCGGAGTCGGATGCTCCTACCCCGAAGGAGAGGATCTCCGCTGACCTTAATATGCTTCAACACCTACTGAACGAAATGCTTAATTCGAATGAAAAGATAACCATTCGCGCAGCCTTCAGGATTGGAAAGAAGGTGAGCGAACAATCAGGAACTGTGCGGCCACGACCTCTGAAAATTGTTTTGAACAGTAAAGAGGAAGCTAGCTTACTTCTGTCCAGGAAAAGCAGCCTCCTAAACTTTCACAAGAAAGTTTTTTTCAGCCGGATTATTCTCCAGCGGAACGTCTGAAACGCCGCGAATTGGTAACGGAGTTGAAGAGGAGACTTGCAGCGGGAGAGAGCAACTTGGCCATTTTCAGGGGACGAGTAATACAGAGGAACGCGATGCTGTTTTGGAACCAGCCAGTCATCATGATGGCGGCAGCAATATAATATTGGCAAACCCGAGACAAACCGAACGAAGCACTGTCGAATGTTGCAAACTAAAATTCTTTTACACCAATGCTCAGAGTCTGTTTTCCAAGCTTGACGAACTGAGAATACAGGTAGCCGATACACTTCCCGATGTTATAGCAATAACAGAAACGTGGCTGTCAGTGGACGTTGGCGATTGCGAGGTAGCATTAACAGGATACCATTTGTTTAGGAGAGACAGGAGAGGCCGCCGGGGTGGAGGAGTTGCCATGTATGTCAAGAGCAACTTAGCAGTGTGTGAGAGGACCGTCAAGATTTCTAACGACACAGAGGCAATTTGGCTGACTATAAAGGCCCGGGGATCTCAGTCCCTCGAAGTCTTAACTATCTACCGGCCCCCGCAGGCGGATCCGTACCCAGATACTTGTCTACTGAAAAGCATAAAAGAGATCGCCAGTCGACCAGACGTTGTTATCATGGGGGATTTTAATGCACCATGCATTCAATGGAGCGATATGCATGCGAAATGCTCGATGAATACCTTCGATTACCATCTACTAAAGACAACTCTAGAAGCTCTACTCACGCAACATGTCCTGTTTGCAACTAGAGCTCGTGGAGGGCAACAGGCCAGTTGTCTGGACCTCGTTTTCACCAAAGATCCTGACAGTATAGACGAGGTGTACTACCTACCCCCGCTCGGTCGAAGTGATCATGCAGTGCTTTTATGCGAGTACTTACTGTATTCTGAATCGTGTACAAACGACAATACGAGGCCAAATATATGGAAAGGGGACTTTCGCCAAATGAGAGCTGAGGCATCACAAATAGACTGGGATGTTCTCTTCTCCGGAAACGTTAACGAGGACTGGAATTTATTCAAGGATCGTTTACTGCATCAAATGAAGAACCACTGTCCCTTATCAAAGCCTAGGACATCCAACCACCCTCAGTGGCTTACACGAGAACTCAAAAGGTAGATCAACAAGAAAGGTAGGTTATGGAAAAAATTTCGCGAGAACAACAATAATGCAGCGTTTACAGAATACAAAATTCAAAGAAATAAGGTGAAAAGCCTGATTTTCAGGAGGCGACGGGATTTTGAGAGTAATTTGCTCCACCGAGCCGTTAAAAATCCGAAATTGCTCTACAGCTATTTGCGGAAAAGCACACGTAACAGGAATCCCATTCCTGTTATGAGGGGTGATGACGGCTTGGAGATATCGGACAGTACAAATAAGGCTGAGCACTTTTCTCAATTTTTCCGATCCGTTTTCACCAGAGAAGCGGACTTTACCCCATCTAATTCTGAGAAAATGAGAGATCCCACTATCGAAAATATTGTGTTTCGAGAAGAAGCGATTTTGGAAGAACTGAAAAGCTTGAAGGAATGTAAATCTCCCGGTCCGGACGAGATCCCAGCAAAGCTGCTCTTTGAGCTTGCCCAACAGCTGGCCAAGCCACTATCCTT